>JASCZW010004646.1:0-313164 GCA_034211315.2 Aedes japonicus | reverse complement strand
ACACGTATTAAAATGTTTCTTGTTTTCTATAACCAAACGCGATGAAGTGGAGTAAACGAATGGAAATTTATCGGAAATGATCCTCTGATATGCATTCAGCGAACCATTCTGAACGGCCGTTGTGAGAATATTACCATGAAAATCTCATATGCGCGCCAGCGTGTTTTCAAGTTACTAACGCTTCTCTCCGTTTCTCCTGTCCTTTTTCTCATATCCGCATGGCCGCGAGCGAGGCAAGCGCATCTACCATATCGCGATTCTCGATATGCGCTACTCTAAATTCAGCTCTTCAAAGCAAGAAGCTTACCGAGACGACAATATGTAGGGTCCACATCAAAAGGAAAGGTTTGAAAGCGCTTCAAGATCAACAAAATAGTAATTTTACGAAAAGGAGAGGAAACAAAAGAGAACAGCCAAAGAAAACATTTTCGAACAAGAGGAAAATTCGGCAAACAAAAAGAGCTCCTATAGCAAAGGGAACAACGCCGGTTCCAGAAGAGTGATCTTATGGCGGACCAGCGGATATGGTGAGACCATCCGGTTGTAATATTTATGCACAATATATAACGCGCCATGGTTTGATTATTTTTGAAACTGGAAGTGTGTTTGCTTTACCGTTATCAGGATGAAACCGGTCATGTTTACATGCGGGAGCTTATTGTTGTGTGAAGGTGGCCTCGCGCGAAATGGGCGTGATGACTCTCCAGACGTTCTGAAATGGGTAGCAGGATCTGCGATAGAGCTATCACTCGTGGATCGTGCGATTCTCTAGCTTGCCGGATTAAGAGGTGCTTTCTCAATGGTCACCCACAAAAAGCCATTTACTACCACTGCCAGCCGGTGGGTGTTAGATTGGACACACACCATCTCTGGAGATTATTTTTTGCATTCTCGCCAGTATGCCCGCCCAGCGTATTTTTTCAGCCTATGCCGCACCTTCAGAATATTTGGTTAGCCATAGAGCTGAGCGCGCTGCTGCTAGCAATCATGGCAATTGGATAAAGATTTGAACAGAACTCTATTAAGACAAATGTAAAGATATACGATGGAGCCTTGAGTGTAAAATTGAACGCATTTTCGCTTGATGCCCTCCATCAAAGTCTTTACAGTGTCATCCGGTACCAGTTTCTCAGTTTTTTCCATTTTCTTAACATGTCCTTCTCGTCTTTGACTGTCTTCTTGCTCTTCCGGAGTTCCCGCTTCATCATTGCCCAGTACTGCTCCACCGGGCGCAGCTCCGGACAGTTTGGCGGATTCATGTCCTTTGGAACAAAATGGACAGAATTGGCCTCATACCACTCCAGGACACTTTTAGAATAGTGGCATGATGCCAAATCTGGCCAAACTATGCGGAGCTTTGTCGTGCTGCTGCAAGAATGGCAAAAGGCGCTTCTCGAGGCACTCACATTTGTAGATCTCGCCATTTACTGTGCCCTTTGTCACGAAGAGGCTCACTCCTCAGTCCGCCAGAGCAGATGGCCTGCCAAATGAGATATTTGGAGGCGAACTTCGACATTTTCTTCTTCTTAAATTTGTCGTCACATAGAACTTGCTCTTGCCGGTGAAAAACTCCAACCCCGGAATTTGCTTAAAATCGGCTTTTATATACGTTTCGTCGTCCATCACACAGCAGCCATATTTTGTCGGCATCTTCTCGTAGAGCTTCCGTGCCCAAGTTTTAGCCGTCGATTGTTGCCGCTCATCGCGGTTTGGGAAGTTATGTACCTTGTTTGTATGTAGTCCAGCTCTCTTCTTTGCATTCTGGACGTAGCTCTGCTGACATGCCGATCTTTTAGCCAACTCACGGCTTGAGACGTTGGGATTTGCTTTAATCATCCGCTTCACCTTTCCCTCCGTCTTTTGTTCTCCGGTCCCGGTTTTCTTCCAGCTCCATTGCCGTGGTCCAACGTCAACCGCTCCTGGAACCGCTTCAACACTCTTGAGACAGTTGAATGGTGAATGTTCACATTTTTCTAAACTGCCAGTGCGATAGGTCAGGAAATTCCAGGTGTTTGGAAAGAATTTGTTCTCTCGACTCGCGTTGGTTCACCTCCATTTTCGTTAAATCGGAAAACACGACTTCGAAGTTTGACAGCATGTGAACAATACACATCAATGAGAAAGTGTGCAACATTTGGTTGATTTTTACCCAATGGTAAAAAAGTTATGCCCTGTTGAATGTGTCGCAATAATTTCGTGTTCACCCTTTATCAACCTAAAACATAACCTGTTCCGGAAATAAACGGGTCGTAGGAGATTACGCTTAATTTTCACTCAACATGTCTTTCATTTGCATTTATGACCGCCAAATGCTTTTGCAGACTTTGACAATATAGTCAAATGACATTTTTATCCAATGCTTTGTCATGGGCGTTCAAATATTACCGATTTTTCATGGGTTTCATCCGCACTGACGAAACATCAATCATAGTAACCAATGAGTCAGCAGACAAAGTTTGGCAGCTCTATCAGTCGAAATCTCACCGTGATGGCAAAAACAGTGAAGCAACCCCTTTCAGAAGTGTGCGCGTTCAAAGAACGGTACCCTGCCGCGTCGAGAACGGACATCGTGCGGCACTTTGTGGACGCCGGATACGCCCGTGTTGGCATCTACAACATCTTGGCACTATGAGACAACAATCAGAGCATCGAAAGAAAGTCCGGTTCCGGACGGCCGTCAACCCTGAGCGTCAAGAAGCTTCAAAGGATGCTGAAGAGAAAGATCGAGGAAGTGGCTACGCTGCGTGCGCTTGGCCGGAAGGTCAAAAGTACCTGTCAAACATGAGCATACAGGCAGCGGAATTCGCGTTTCGGAGCGCTGCGGCAGCGGCTGAAAAACATGGTCACCTCGATTTTCCAGGCGAATCGCGACGTGGCGGTGGTGATGGACGACGAGACCTATCTCATATCCTATCTCTACTTCGTATTTCATTTTCTTCACGAAGGAAGTGAGCTCCGAGGTGAAGTTCATTTCTCACACCAAGTTCCCCAAGAAGGTGCTGCTGTGGCTGTCAATCAACGAGAAGGGGGTGTCAAAGCCGCTCTTCTTTCGCTCCGGACTGGCCATGAACGGGGAAATTTATAGTACGAAATGCCTGCGTCGTTGTGTCGTTCATCAAGAAATCACCATAAGGGCGAGCCGCGTTTTGGCCGAATCTGGCGTCGGGCCAGACTGCTCGAAGTGATCGCTGGAGGAGAAGGAGCGGCTGAATATCGTTGTGGTACCCAAGTCGGTGAACTCGCCCAACGTCTCTCAGCTGCTTCCCATCGAGAATTTCTGGGCCAACCTGAAGCGTAAGATCTACTTCAAAAATTTTGTCGCGAAAACTGAGAAGGTATTGATAAATAAAACAAAGAAAGAACTCAAAATCATGCCTAAACGCATGTTTTCGTTCGCCATAGCGAATGTTCCGGTTAACTCCCGGAAAACCGCTCGCATGGGCGTAGAATTTTTTTGCAAGTCAGCTGAAATAATTACCTTCCAATAATCTGTCTAAGCTTTTTTTTATCACCTTCCGAAAAAAAAAGTCCATTTTTTTAATGCAAACGTTAAACGATAACTGAGACTCTTCAATTTTTTTAAAACTAGGTTCATTGTGCCGTTCATTGTGTGGTAAGTTAGAATTAGTGAGATATTTCAAAATATTTTCACGCATACTGTACTCTATATTTCGTGAAGTTGAAATTTTAAAACTTTTACTAAATTATCTTTAATTAAGTGGTTTCATTTGTTTTCAATTTGTAGCTCATAGAAGCCTAATAGCGTCGATCGTCTTTTGTTTTCAAAATTTTATCTTAACAAAAATACTTTGTCATATGTTAAGCTTGGGACCGATGTACTGGTTCTTCGTGAGCCAAAAACTATGTCTTTTTTCATCTTGACTATCCAGCCACTGATAAAACTACACTTACTCTACACTAAGAACACAATTAAAATATTTTTTCCAATCCCATCACGCCAAACGCGCCCCCTTTTTACTTTCAGCGGTCCACTAGATCTATGCATCTAATTGAAACATTTCAAAATGATTTTGGCAACAAAGAATCCATTTTTTGACCGCATTCCTTGTAAGCAAATGTCTTTCTCGCATTTTTTTTTAAATTTGAACTTCAACCTATTGCGAACAGATACAGACCACGAAGAGCCTGGCTGGGCCACATCCTACGAGCGTAATCCGTGACGACCGCTCCATTTCTTAGTGTTCCGTTGTGTACTAGCATCTATCCAATAGTTTAGGTTTGTCCACTTCCTTTAGCATCACAATCTGCTTGAAGAAGCAATTCTCGATCTTGAGCTCTTCTGGATCAGGGTTTCTGCTGCCGGACCAGTTAGCCATACAGCGAAGACAACGCTTTGTAATCCCTACTGCTGGCCAAACACCGAGGAAAAGAGACTTTGAAAAGAAAAATCCTAAAAAGTTATCTCAAATAAATTGAATTTGTTGTGTTATTTGACTGGACAGTTCCTCCCACATTCATTCTATCATGCGGACCAGGGGGATGAGTTAGAAGAGCACCTTCTAGGTTTCTACATTCTAGAACTGGACTCAGTGGATGGAGTGAATGTATGGGAGTGTGTGCAAGTGTTTGTATGTAAATGCACATTTTTATCGTTCTCTTTCTATTCTCTGTCTGCACCACGGAGGAGTTTTTTCCGTATACAAGGAGGAATGGAAAATGAATTATGCAAAAATGAATTATGTCCAGTGATGCGAACAATGGACAGAAAAGTGCAATTCTAGACTACCGACGCTGGGGGAAGCAGGAGGACAAGGATCAGCTGTAGTGCTTGGAGACAAATCGTTTGGTCATCATGAGGACTTTCCTCCACGTCGGACTGCCAACTGTTCGGCCAATGATTTTGCAGCGAGTGTGCCTTTTGCACAGGGCAAGGGATAAGATAAATTTCGTTGAGTGCTTTTTCTATTATTTCAACTAAATCTCGAGCGATAAAATTTATTTTCGATTCTGGTTGGTATTTGGGTATTCCTTCTGCGATTCAAGCTTGAGAATAGTGCAATGTGACACTTGTGAAATTTGAAAAAGTTGCACGAAAAATAAATCTGCTCCGACAGAGTGTGCAATCCGATTGGGTTCAGAGGATGGAGAATTAGGAAATAGCGAACCATTGAAATCCCTACCCTGGTTAAGTCACAATGAATGGACGCTTGTCCCACTTGTAATGTAATTAGATTGAACATGGAAATTATTTAAAGTGTTTTATGTTTCACAAGCATCTGTCGATGTGATTATTTCAAATGCGCCTCACATCAGTCGAATTCATGGGCTAGTAGAATCCAAAAGAAACTTCAAACAACTGTTAAACTGCTCAGCATAATTTTCAAAAGCACTAAATCAGCGAGTGTATTTAGAATCGTTCCTTAACCTAAACCACCATAGACCCAAGTGCTAAATTTTATAAAAGCATGGCAAGTGGAAGAAGCAGTTTGAATGCGACTGCATTCTGGATAGTGCCATGAATACAGCTAAATCGAAAATCCGAACGGTGCTGCATTATGTTTGATTTCCACCTGAAAACGTGTCGCTTCTAAGTGATGTATGTGTCCTGGGGGTATTTAACGTTCCGAATAAAGTCAAGTTTATATTTATGTGGAGCTAGAATAACACTTGTCGTGGAAAGTAAATAATGGGGAAGCGATACTTGTTTCCAGCTTCATCGATGCCTAAACCACCCAAGGATGTTTTCGAAAGTAAATTGCAGATTCAATCAGCTGTGATAATGAAACTGAATTTAGTTCTTACTGTTATTGAAAGGTTTTTTTCAGAACTTGAATCAGTCCCATGCAAAATGAATTGAATGTTGAAGGGGAATGAAGAAAGGAAATGTAGAAACAAAATGTACACAACTAGCTAAGAAAATAGTTTTGTTTTTTAAGTTAATCGAATTCAATGAGATGTCGTTTATCTTCAGTCCCAGGAAGATGTATCAGTATTATTTCATGCTGTTTAGTTTAAAATTTGTTGCTGCATTATTGTTTGTATGTTGCGTTTGTATGGGACAAAATAAAATAAAGGGTGACCACAGTTAAATTGCATTACTTTAAACTCATCCTCAAAAAGTCTCTTAACCGATTGTCATGAAATATTCAGGGAATAAAACCAATGTATAATCATCTTTGTTAAGGTATTATTGTTTCACTGTATTTCTTAACCAAATCCAAAAGCCCGAATTTTCATCTTAATACCACGCATAAGATTTTGTACAACGCTTGAACCGACATTTTTTCCGCTTTCAACCATGACTTCAACATTCCCTGTTCTGGAGTGACAACTTTAGAATGCTTACAAAGTTCGTGCTTCATTATAGCCCAATATTTTACAATTGGCCGCAACTCTGTAGAGTGTGGGGGTTTAAGATCCTTCGGCACGAAATTGACATCATTCCTCTTGCACCACTCCAGAAAATACTTGGAGTAGTGACAAAATAAATTTTAGGAACATTGTGTGTTTTGAGAAACGGAAGCAGTCGTTATTTTCCAGGCATTCATTCGTGTCTACTTGACCATTTTCAGTTACAGTTGTCACGAAAGGCTTGCTCCGTTTACCACACTAACAAATCCCCTGCCAAATCATGAATTTCTTGGGAACTTTGACACTTGCTGTTTCCTGAAAGACTCTGAAACATCGAACTTATCTTTCGCCGTTACATATTTACTGCCGGGAATTTGTTTAAAGTCCGCTTTTACGTATGTTTCATCGTCCATGATACAGCAGTGTGGTTTCGTCAACATTTGTGTGTACAGCTTACGGGCACGTGATTCAGCTGTCCTATTCTGTTTTTCATTGCGGTTTGGAGCTTTCTGAACTTTGAATGAACGGAGCCCGGCTCGTTTCTTGACTTTCTGTGTTGGGTTACCGGACCCTAACCAACAACGATTGGGGGGTGTTGCCAGTTGTGGGGTGTAAAATACCGGGCGTCTCCTTAGGTGGACTGTATATTATTGGTTGGGTTTGAGGTTTCTTTTAGGCTTCCATCCAATCATTTCCACACATCACATTACACATCCGTTCATTCACGCAGCACATATATTTAGTCTTTTCCACGCACAAAATCACATTTATTTACATTATTTACATATGGACATTCACTATCTTACAAACAATTAACACGAAACATTCCTTCCAATTGTGGCTCTGCTCTCATCCATCCTTCTCGAGAGTCAGAGCCGACACGACTATTCGCACAGCAGAGCATCCACTCGTTAGCAACCAGATGATCCCTGCTGTGACGTCACCGATAACGATCGCCCGTGATCGCTGTCGGTATCGGTCGATGTGGTAGGGATCGGATCGGAGGAACGATCGTTGGGAGAGAAGTCCTCTCATTTGGCAGTGGCGTAGCAAGGGTAGGACGATGTTACTCCCGAACATTCTGCATGAAACTTTTGGTCAAGTGCAGCTTATTCGTGACATCCCAAACGGAACAGTTGGGTTTGCGTTTAAAGGCAGCAACCACTCGCTTTTGATCCTTCACACAGCATGAAACACTCACCTTCTTCCGATCGACAGTTAAACGTTCCCCGAAACATTTTTTGACACGAGACTAGACTGGTAAATTGTAGACTGGTGAGTTTTCAACATCTTCCCGGTGGCTCGGTGCGAAAGTGGTTTGTCGAGCTGCGTGTGCAAAATGTTCTCGCGCACTTGCTGTTCCTTCGACTCCATTTTTGGAACTACGATACATTTCACAATGAAAATCACGCAGTGTTAACAATACACGCTGAGGTCATTTCACCCAAAATTTCGTTTAAGTCAAGCCAAAGGGCAAAATATTTTAGCTTATTGAAAGTAATGCAATTTAACTGTGGACACCCTTTACTTAAATCCCACCTTGTTTCATATGTCTAGGTAAAAGGCTAAAAGGAACTTATAGACATAACATTATTTAAAAAACTTTGTGGTGCAATTTGCTGTGAATTCCGTCGATACGGAATTGTTAAACTGTGTCGGATGTTCGCGAACCTCTCATGGCGCCTGCGTGGGTTTACCTGTTCAGCGTAATTATCTCCGGTAAAAGGATAAGGAAATTGATGTTCATTCGTTCGTTTTGCAATGTTGTAATTCATACAAAATGCTCATCTTACTTAATATAGAAGGTTAGTTGCTGACAAAGCAACCGGCAGCAAAATTTTAATTCATTTGTGCACGATGGAACCGATCGAATTGAGGGTATACTGATTGACATACAAAAAAAGCTGACGGCTATCAGAAGCTACAGTTCTGCCGGAATCTACGTCGGGTAAAGCCTGTCCACGTTAAATTTCGGACACCTTTCTCTCAGTGCAGATTTTTAATTAACCTAACCATTCACTTATATGAAAGCTGAAAACCTCCGCTTTATTTCGTAGTACAACTTGTTACATTCAGTAAAATGGCATCGAATCAAGTGGAAGTGCGCAAACGTTTTTTGTACGAACGGTATAAAATCTGAATTTATCGGTACGAGGTCTTGCCAAGAAACTAAAACTACCGAAAGGTGCTGTGTTTTGTGTTTGCAAATCATTTGAGCAGCGCGTGACTGTGGATCGAAAGGTTGGAAGTGGAACATATTGCAAAGTATGCTCCCGAAAAATACACAAGAAGGTGGTAGCCATTATTGAGAAAGCTATCTGTTCGAAATGTGGCACTCAAAGCTGGGAAGTCATACGTATAAAAAGTGAAGCATAGGCAAAGACTGAAGGCAAACAAAGTAAAACAGGTTCCCAGCCGTGATGAAAAGCAAAATTCAACTGCAAAAAGTCGTGCTAAGGAGCTTTACACCAATTTGTTGCAAAAAATTTCTTGTATCATAATGGACGACGAAACTTACGTAGACTTTTAACAACTTCCGGGTCTGACTTTTTATACCGCACTGCAAATGAACGCCGTTTCCGAGCATTTTCGGACAAACAAGGTGTCCAAATTCCCGAAAAAGTATTTGATTTAATGAAAAAGTAATTTGATATGAAGTTGTGGTCGAAAATCTAAAAGTTTCGACTCTACCGGCACTATCAGGATGTGTACGAGAAAGAATGTCTGCAAAAGCGGTTGCTACCGTTTATTAGAAGGTGCTTTCCAGCTCTGTTTTGGCATGATTTAGCCTCTTGTCATTTTGCAAAATCCGTCCTGGAATGGTATAAGGTGCAAGAGGTCAAATACGTGCCAAAAACAGCCAATCCACCAAACTGTCCAGAACATCGCCCAATAGAGAAGTACTGGGCTCTAGTTGAGCGGGAACTCTTTTAAACTAAGGTGGACAATCGTCACGGTGGGTGTATCTGAGGATACCGTACGAAATCGGGCGGGTGTACCACAGAAAGTTTGAGAATTTTACTGAAAAAAGGATCAACATCTAAATCAACTGTTTCTTATGTAGATCGATATAACTCTATTATTGTGAATCGGTTATGTTGAAATATGTGTAATTTTTTTTGCTACTACAGGTATACCTCGATAGTACATACATCAACTTTCACTTCAAATCGCAATTGCACAAAAACTACAGACTGATTTGAAATCTAATATAACCAAAAGAACAAATAGATGGTTTCTCTTTCTATAAGTTATATTAGATTTTAGATACAACCAGTAGTTTTCATGCAATTGCGATTTTAAGTGAGAAAGCTGATGTACGTACTATCGAGGCATACCTGTATTACTTACGTGTCCCTCAACTATATCAAATGCATGAAAGAAAAAATAAACAAATTAACGCTGTAACTGTGGACATAGCTCTGATGTTATGATGCAGAACAACTCTGTGTTATGGATAAATAAAATGGTGGAGCTGAAATGTTTATCAGCGAACATTGGTGCAAATGATCCTGAACTCGCAGCTCTGCAGATTCTGTTATCACCATAGATATGATAAGAACAACATTCGGTCGACTGTAGCCTTCTTGGAGCAAGAAAGGTATAGAAAGCTTACTGGATCGATTTTGAAAAACGCAAGTTGCCCCGATTAAAGCAGAAACAGGCCGAAAACGCAAGAAGGTTCCATAAATAGGCGTGTAATAACAACAACAATAACACTCAACATAATAGATGCCATTGTAACAATGATGGAGATCTCAACTTTATGAGAAGTCACATTGATAGAATATTTTTAGCGGCAGCAAAAGCAATCTTTTCCAAACCAACAAGATGTATCTAATTGGATGCAATTACTACTCACCGACCAATACGTGGTCGCATGATAAATTTGTTGTAGAAGGATACATGGCCTGTGAATGCAAGCTGGAAAAACGAGTGCCAAGAGGTTCGATCCTGTCCGTGACGCTGTTCCTAGTCGCAATGTAGCCCATCTTTCGGGTAGTACCAAGTGGAGTAAGTATATTGTAGTACGCGACGACATTCTTCTCTTGGTACGGGGCGTAAAAAGTGAAGGTTTCCATTGCAGTCCGAATGCACGTCAGGAACCTGGACAGGACATAACCATCTAGCAAGTCACCGTTCCAAGGACCAACCGGCTGAGGGTTCTAGGTGTTACCCTCGATCGTACCCAAACATTCAAACCACACTGTCAGATGGTGAAGAAATCGTGTGAGTCTCGATTGCGGATTTTAAAGATGATTGGTGCCAAGCTTGCGCGTGGCAATCGAACATCGTTGCTGCAAGCGGGATCGGCCATAGTAACCGTAAAGTTGACCAATGGAATAGGCTAAATGAGCCAAGGTGGGCCAGTAACTTTGCAGACTCTTGCTCCTCCATACAATTCAATGGTTCGGTATGCCTCCGGAGCTTTTGTGACCAGTCCGACACTCTCAATCATGGCCGAAGCGGAAACCTCACCATTCGAACTGCTGGCAGCACAGTATATAGCGTGGACTGCCATCCAAAGCTGTGAAGAATCGTGGCAACATCACCCTTCCTTGATTCCTTGATTCAAGGAGCCTCGAACCGCCTAATTATCTCGTAGAATTGTCAGGTACACCGCTATCCGCTGTCAGTCAACTTTTTAGACAGAGTGATCGTCTGTGGCACGCATGATTCTGGAGGACGTAAAGAAATGCATAAGAGCCGGTGACCCTCCGAAAAAAGTCCGCCCAATCGTGCAACAATTGCTAAACACCCGTTTCCATCGTTCGACTGTCATCTACACTGATGGATCTAAGGGTGAAGATACGGTAGGGGCCGCATTCTTTATCGGAGGAGTTGCAGGCACCTACAGTCTTTCAACAGCATACAGCTTCTTCTCTGCGGGGGCATACGCCATAAAGATGGCTGTCACAATCCCGAATCAAAATAATGAGTTGGTTGTTCTATCGGATTCTGCTAGCTGGCGAGAATATCCCAACACCCGTGGATCCAAGATGCGGAAGAATTTGCGCGGAACAAACCTATTCGATTCTGCTGGATTCCTGGGCACGCCGGAATCAGTGGCAATTCCGAAGCCTATCGACTGGCCAAAGAAGCCAGAAGGGAACAGGCCATCTTATTTATTTATTTATTTATTTATTTATTTGTCGTCGTCAATCAGTTGTAGACCATTTTGCAATAAGTAATTAACTTAACTTATACCTTGCACCCGCGGAAATATTGTTTTAATTTTTCTTTCGACATTATAAAATCTATACCATTGCAATGGTTATTGTAATTAGCCATACTTTGGTTAATCGGTCCATATTTTGCATAGTTCGTGCAATGTTAAATTTTTGCAAATAACTGTCGATGTCTTAAATTTCTTGTTGGTTTAATTTTGATAAGATTTCCATTGAATCATCTCTGTGTAAGATTATATTATTAATAAATGACGCCATAGCTAATTCACGACGCTTTTTTAATGTTTGAATATTGAAAAGCACACATTTTTCTTCATGTTTTATTGTGAATGGTCACCAAAATATGCTACAATATTCTAGTATTTATCTGACATAAGCAATATATAGTGTTTTTATCGCATACGGGTCATGAAAGTCAAAGGAAAAACGTTTAATAAATCTTAACATTTTTTTAGCTCTGTTTATAATTGTGTTATATGATAAAAAAAACGTAAGTTTAGAGTCTAAGACAACACCTAAGTCCCTAACTCTATCACACTTCTCTACATTTTGATTGTTATTTGTGTATTAGGTATGTTTTGTTTTCGACTGAAGGTTATTACGTTACATATTTTAACATTCAGTTGTAGCAGACTTTGGTTACACCAAGTATGGAACAACAATATCTCATTCTTAAACGCGTTTATGTCCTCTGCATTTTTTTTCTAAATAAAGTTTCATGCCTTCAGCGTAAATTGAAAAAATTAGTTTCTTAAGAATAAAAGATAAGTCATGTATGTATGTATGTAAGGTAGCCACCATCCCTTCTACGACCTTGTCATGTATGCAGCTCCACTTAATAGCAAGATCAAATTGAGTTACCGGGTTGCATTCACAGTAACGCTGTATGAAGGGCCAAAAACGGTGGGCGGACCCGTAAGCAGAGACACTTACGCGAAATCCGCGGGAACATAAGATTCTCCTTCCAACGATACGATCCAACAAATCGCATAACCCAATTCGCAATACTTATTAAGCTTCCTACGGGATGGCTTGTTAAGAAGGGCGCGTCACTCTCACTGAAACTGTTGGAGTAGAATTCACAACATCACAATCGAATCAGTAGGATAAGAAAATGATACTGTTTATTCCCTCCTAGACGCCGGTTGTCATACCACTCCATTGTCCAATTCCAGATTGAATGATACCCTGATGCTCCCTCCCTGCCCAATATATATTCAATGTCATGTAGTAATATATGAAATATAGTGAATAAAGATTATAATGATAAAAAATATAGTGAATGAATATTATAATGATACATAATATAGTAAGTGAATGTAAGAATGATGGTAACAATTCCATCTGTAAACCTGGAAGTTAAGACAATATAGTAACTATGAGAAAACAAATTGATTCAAACATATTTTACAATACCTGGAATATCCATGGATGATCTGAAATTATATAGCATATCAAGAATAGTAAACCAAAAATTTCGAAGTGCTGTTCCGTTTGAATCACAAAACTTTTTGTAGTGAGTTGTAGCAATTTGTATCAAATGAATTTAAATGCAATAATTTCATATCATTTAATATCATAACATAAAATAAAAATTTGACGTTATAATGTAAAATAGAAATACGAGCAAGCCAGTAAACTATAGTAGAACATATATCCGTAACTTAGCTGGTCATCAAAAGATTTCCGCTGTTGCAGCTTCGATCAAATTAATATCTATTAAGAATTTGTTTTTACAGTTATAGTCAAATAACATAATAAGCGTAAGTATAATATTTATCTGTTATCCACTGGTTTGTAACTGAAAAACAGATTAGATATGTTTTATTATCCGAATAGACTTGGAAAAGCTGAAAACAGCAAACAATTAGGAGAAATATTTTTTTTATAAGCATGAATAATGCCGAAAACGTAGATTAAGTAAAACCAGACATAAAAAAAGTCCGATAACTCTTATTGGTCTGGATCTATAAATGATAATGGGAAACAGGAAGCAATGATTATAAATTATATAGTTTTGGTGAATAAGGGAAATGCTATTTTGAGTAGAATTTGTTGTACATAATGCTTCTTACATTTTTTTTTCAGTGAAAATGGCATAGATATAGCGAAGGGATGTTATAGTATAAAATGATAATACCAATTTTAATTGTATTCACATATCTAAAGATTGTGATCCTGCTGCAATTGTGGACTGGCTCGCTCATGCACTACTAACCTTAGATAATTTATCATAAACACCGAAATAACAAAATATATTTAAAATTATTCAAAAATACTAAGGAGTTCCTTGGATGACCTGAAATTACAAAGAATAGTATATCTACAATATCGATGTGCTGCTCTGCCTATAACCGCATATCAGTCCCATATTACTTTTCGACGTTTTTGAGTTATGTTGCGCAATTGCCTTATTTTTTAACATATTTTCGAAAGCAATAATAAAATTTAGCAGTTAGTTACAAAAAATGTGAAAAAAATATCAGGTCGGTTTGTCCCATCTTGAAAGTAACCGCATATGAGTCCCATTATTAAAGTAACCGCATATGAGTCCCATTTTAGAAGTGGCAGTAAAATCAAAATATTTAACACCTTTTAGAATTATGGTTGTATTTCTCAAATGTTTAATCCTTCTTAGAGACATGATAAAATAATAAAATAAGCAAAAAATGTAATTGTAAACAGGAATAATATTGGAATAAAAATCCATTCTACCAATCAGTCTCCCGTTTTTCCAGTTTGAGACAATTCAATTAAAGATCTCTTCTTTTTCTCAACCAATAGTAAAATGGTTTTAAGTTAATTGGTTTTTCCTGTCAGCGTCAATGGCTGACGAGGTTGGCGCTTCTTTTTCAATTGACCTTCTAAAGGGTGATACAGTCAAAATTTGGTCAAGGGAAAACGCGTGTAAATCGGTGAAATCGTTTATTTAAAAAATCAAATTAAATTTCTTTTTCAAGTTCAATTAGTATAAAATTTAGGAAAAATATTCAGTTAGGCTTCCGCTTTTCCAAATCCGAATTGCCGGACCTTACGCTTGACCCCTGCCATCAGATTTTGTACAGCCACCTTGTCCACCTTCTTCGCCGCAGAAAGCCAGTTTGCCTTGAACTGCTGCTCGTCCTTAGCAGTTTTTTTGGTCTTCTTTAGGTTCCGCTTGACAAAAGCCCAGTATTTCTCAATTGGGCGGAGCTCTGGCGTGTTGGGAGGGTTCTTGTCCTTGGGAACCACCTGCACGTTGTTGGCGGCGTACCACTCCATGGCCTTTTTACCGTAATGGCAAGATGCCAAATCCGGCCCAAACAGTACGGAACAACCGTGTTTCTTCAGGAAAGGCAGCAGACGTTTATTCAAACACTCTTTCACGTAAATTTCTTGGTTGACAGTCCCGGAAGCTATGAAAATGCTGCTTTTCAAGCCACAGGTACAGATGGCTTGCCAAACCAGATATTTCTTTGCGAACTTTGACAGTTTCGTGTGCTTGAAAATATCTGCTACCTTTCCCCTTCCTTTAGCCGTATAAAACTCCTGTCCCGGAAGCTGCTTGTAGTCGGCTTTGACGTAGGTTTTGTCGTCCATTACCACGCAGTCAAACTTCGTCAGCATCATCGTGTACAGGCTCCGGGATCGCGCTTTGGCCGTCGTATTTTGTTTATCATCGCGATTTGGAGTCACTACCTTCTTGTAAGTCGATAGTCCGGCTCGTTTTTTGGCTCGATGCACGGTTGTAGACGATACACCCAGCTTATTTGCGGCATCTCGGAGAGATAGGTTAGGGTTTCGCTTGAAACTACCGGCAACTCTCTTTGTCGTCTCAGTGGCTTCCGGTTTTCGATTTCCCCCCGATCCAGACTTCCTGGCTGTCGACAAACGTTCCCCAAACACTTTAATTACATTTGTAACGGTTGATTTGGCAACTTTTAGCGATTTTGCCAACTTTGCGTGCGAGTAGCTCGGATTTTCGCGATGCGCGAGCAAAATTTTGATACGCTGCTCTTCTTGCTTGGACGGCATTTTGACAACTGAAGAGTGAATTCCAAAATCAAAATAAGAGCAACATTCTACACACACACACCTTCAAAATGAGGGGTGTTCAAGTTTTTTAAATGCAAAATTGAAAGAAATACGTCCAGTTGATATTGACCAAATTTTGACCGTATCGCCCTTTAGATCAAAGTCGTCAGCTGAAATTAGTTTTTCTTGTTGGTTTGTAAATCATTTGCAGCACTTCAAGTCCTCACCTTTTACAGAGTTACTGTAGTGAAGATACAGGGATCATTACTTCACGATAATATATCTTTGGAATCCTAATGGCCGCACTCTTTGACGCATCCAATTCTCGAAATTCTCCAAAATTACAACAAGAGCAAGGCACCGTCTTTCTGTGAAGTCACGATTCAGAAATTGTTTTTTTGCGATTTTTTGTTCCGGTGTTCATTGATTCCGCCTCTGTGGCAAAAAAGCTACTATCTGCTACTATCTACTATTCAATGCATCACGTACCTTCTCTTGATCTGCATTTAAAGATGGAGCATATAAAGCTGCATCACCTTGAGGATCATAATCCACTGACACAAGTTTTTCCGCTTTTATGGAACAAAAACTTCCATATGTTGCATCCTCACCAGAGTGCTTTTAAACTGATCTGCATTTGAAAATAAGAATTGGCTCACATTATCGAATTGCCATGATTCCTTTCTTTCATTAAAGAAGTGAAATTCGACCAAAACCCTTGCATTTTTTCACGATTCTAGGTAGAAATAACTTACCAGCTCTTGTCATCGCATCAAATCCACAATCTTCGTCGACAGAATTTTCATCAATATCATCAAAGTAACTCTTGATTAGCTCTAGGACATGTTGATTAGAACAGCAATTTTCAACTCGTTCCAGTCGGTCAAATATTACATGATACGCTAAATAACGGGAGCAGGTTTCGCGTCTTTTTATGTTCAAAATTTATAATTCTACATTTTTGGCCACGTTACATGGAAAGGGAGGGGTGTTGATCATATCTTATGAAAGTACTACCTGGTGAAGGGAGAGTTAAAATGGTCGGAAAATGACTTACGTAATATTTGAACGAACCCAATGACAAAGCATACCGCATCAGAGCGATATTGTTGAACAAACAGAATGGGACTGGTATGCGGTTACATTTATGCTTGATGGACAAAGTAACTGCATATTTTGTCCCAATGCGTTTTTTCTTCAAAAACACATTTTTTTATTTTACTTTTGATTGCATAGTAAACAATGCATACTATTACACATAAACTATCAAAATATAGAGTAATAAAGTACGCCAAACAGGCTGAATCAAGAAAAACGCTTTCCCAACTTGAATGATCGTTTTCTCGGTTTGCTGTTTTTCAATATGGGACTGATATGCGGTTACAGGCAGTGCTGCTATAGTGGAAAAAATAATTGATGTGATATAATCACAATGGAACTGACTCTTAGCTTCGGGTCCTGGAATCCCTACTGAGCCCTTGCGGCACGTCAAGCCGGCCAGTTCAGCGCAAGGGCTTAAGAATAAAATGAAAGGATAAGTCATTTACAAATAGTATGAATAAAAGTGGTCCTAGATGTGAGCCTTGTGGGACTCCCGAAGAGGCATGAATTGGATGTTGATTGATTTCCTTTAAATCTTACAACTTGAGCACGGTTGGTTAGGTATGAATTAAGCCATTTGAGGAGTTTGGGCTGAATTCCCATTTTTGCAATTTAAATATAAGCATAGGTATATCGATACGGGCAAATGCTTTACTAAAATCTGTGTACAAAACCTCTACATGGTTTCCGTTATCCATTGCCTCCAGGGAATAATAAACGAATTCTAGTAAATTTGTGGTTGTCGAACGACATTTAAAAAATCCATTCTGAATGCTAGACATCAGGGCTATACACCGATAAGTATGAACATCAGATTTCTTACCAGCCTTAAAAATAGGCACTAGAAATGAGCTCTTCCGTAATTTTGGAAAGTCTCCGGATTCCAGGTACATATTAAAAAGCCAAAACAATGGAGAAGTAAGCTCAGCTGCTAAAGTCTTCATAAACAAAGGATGAACTCCATCAGGTCCCGTGCCTTTGGATGCATCTAAATGTTTTAACCGTTCCACGATTTCATGCACATAGATTTGATTTACACTTATGTCACTGGAGTATTCAGGATACAACCCAAAGTATTGCCGATCACTATCTGCTTCTGGGTATGTTGTGTATGTTTCATGAAAAAACTTGGAAAAATAAATCGCAAGCTTTTTCTGTATTATTACTTACACTATTGTCTAAATACATACGGAATGTAAGATTATCTGATTGTAATTTTGTATTCACGCCTAATTAAAAAAGTTTTTTGGACAAGATTTAATTTCACGTTCAATTTTTGAATTATACTCTTTAAATGCAATATTCATAGCCAAATTAAGTTCATTACGAATGGTGGAATAGCTTTCTAAAATAACGGAACTGTAATGTTTTTTTTGTAAATTTTATACGGTTTTTGCTTAAGCTTTTTTAAATTTTCAATTTGTTTATTGAACCAAACGGAATCCTTTGAAAATACTCTTCGTCTACGTCTTTTAACTGGCACTTTTTTCTGGATAATTGCAAACAACTTAGTGTAGAACACTTCAGTTGCACTTTAAAAATTAGCTTCATTCCTAAATACTGTTTGCCAATCAATTTAGTTAAGTTTGCTTCTTATGTTACCATAATTAGCTGATTTATAGTCAAGAACTTCCTCGAGTCCGAAATCAGGCGTAATGATTCACTAAAACAGAAGCCATCGAAAATATTTGTCAACAGAAAGTCTAAATAATAGTTCTGTTGAATTTTTACATGGTTTATTTGATGAAGTCCTAAATCAGCAATTTTGTCAAAAATGAAATTAAGCGTCTCTTTTTTTTCTCCAATTATTATCAATGTCAGCAATAAAATCAACATAGCGTTGGTTAAAGTCACCATATATATATATATATGAACTTTTACTTCAGGGGGTAAACAAGACACAACATATTCGGCATTAGTAAAAACCTTACCGTATATTTCCTCACGGACATTGTTTGGAGGAAAGTACACCGGAACACACACTTGAGTTTCGTCTCTCACCTGCACTTTTGACCATACATTCTCAGATGCTTTAAATTTTTATTGTAGTAATTATCTGGGAATTGAATTCAGTTGAAATTGAAACTAAAACTCCACCTCCTGACTTTTTTCTGACCATTGATAATTGCGGTCATCTCTATAAACATAACAATTATTACCAAAAATCTCTTCACTTTTTACCCTCTCATCCCAAAGAGTTCCATTTGCTAGAATCACGTATCAGAACAACTAAGAATATTATTTTGAATTTTGCTGATCTTAGCAGCGCTTTTCATCCGATTTAAATTTTAACAATATACCATGATTTCATACGTGGAATGAGACCCTTCGGCCCAAACCTGTACGATAATAGAAAAAAAAACTCTCCATTTATGTATGATATGATGTATGTTATGTACTACCACCCATTGTAGCACGGAAACTAAGTCCGACAGCAATGGGCTCTCCTCGCTGTTAGACTTGATCAAGCTTCAATAACCACTGATTATCCTAATCATGCCATTATATGAAGGGCCAAAAAGGGTTTGGGTGGATCGAAAGGCAACATCACTTATACGTATCCACAGGGATATAAAGAATATCCTTCCAACAACAAGATTGAACAATTGGTCAAAATAACAAGCTATCTAACATGAGGATGCCCCAATGGGCGGGGAGAAGAGCCCGCCCTCTATTCACAAACTGTTAGCAATGGGGAGTTGGCATTCCCACTCTCTCCATCCACAGTGATTCAATCGGGTGCCCTGATGGTCCCTCCCAATCCCATGAACTATTTATATAATAGTGTATATATTTATGTAAATGAAAAATACTGCAATTACTCGGATCTATTATTTATGATCACCATTCGGTTGATCCTGATATGCAAGAAATGTTGTAAAGTGTTAAAGTGTAGAGTTCTGTGGTTTGCGCATGAGCACGCTTTTGTTCGTTTTCAGCGATAGCAGCAATTTCCCAAAATCTTGATTTGAGGTTTCCTGAAAAAGTTTGTTAAATTTTACAAAACTATCATTTATACATTTTAATTTACTGTTGCAATGGTCACTATTTGCTGCTTGATGTTGATTTTATAACAGCAATCCGCTTTTATTTTTGCTGGCTCCTGTGTTAGGAAAATAGGGAAGATTTAATTGAAAGAGAGTTAGAGACAAATGGACATTAAAAAAACAATAAGCAATGTTTAAAAATCATCTATGAAGTAATCAATAAAACAATATCATCAAATATAATGATATTGTGAGTTATGATACAGTAATAACAAAAATTTTAACTGTAACATCAGACACTAGCCAAATGGCAAACAGCGCTGCACGAATCAGATCATCTCAGATTTGGAAAAAGGTCCATTTGCAAACCGGAAATGAAAAATACATTAGGTAATAAGTGCAAAAGCATTTGCCCAGTGAACAAGCGAACGGTACAGTTCGTTCGATCCGCTCTCCGTAGCTTTGGAAGTTTTTCACTAGGTGTTATTGCAAGACAAGTCAGTTTCATTTAGTTTTTCTCGATCGCGTGTGAAATTCCGTTTCTGAAGAAGAAAACGTTGTGTGATCTAGCAGGGCAACAACGTCATTTATTGCAATTAGCAATATTGCCCCGATCTAAAAGCCATTTTGCTTCGCATCTATACGGAACGCACACCAGCAGTCCATTGTGTGTAGCGTGCAATCGTTCATCTGCTAACCACCACCGACCAACAACATCATCATCATCGTTCAGCTCCACGCCTAGACGGTACACGCGGCCACTCATCGTCGCTCGGCAGCAGCAGCATATTTGTCGCCCGTCTGCAGTAGATCAGTGATACATATAAGATAAGTTTTTTATTAGTATATAAGATAAGTTTTTGTTTCTCGCTCTTGTGTGTGTGTGAGTGTGGAGAGTGACTGAAAGTGTGTGAGTGTGTGTGCTTAGGTTTAATTTGTGTATCTGTGATTGATTGTAGATAATCACGTTAGTGGTTGAGCGCCATAAGCTCCCACAAGCGAGCCATGGATGATTCATCGGAAGATGAATCATCTATGGCGCAAAATGATGGGGTAGCTCTCAAAGCTACCCGATCGCGTGCTTATCCAGATAGTTCATCTGGTCCTTGGGTTGTCTATTTTCGGCCCAAAACGAAACCTCTTAACATTTACCAGATTTCAAACGATCTGACGAAACGATTCTCGGCCGTGACCGAGATAATTAAGGTGAGATACAATAAATTAAAAGTCGTTGTGTCCAGCCTTAAACAAGCTAACGAAATTGCTGTCTCTCAATTTTTTACACTGGAGTATTTAGTGTACATCCCAGCTCGAGGTATTGAGATAGAAGGTGTGGTCTCCGAAGCGAGTTTGACCCCTGAGATCCTGTTGAAGCAGGGGGTTGGTCGATTCAAGAACCCTCTGCTTCCTTCAGTCAAGATACTCGATGTGCGAAAACTAGGCACCGTATCGATCACTAAGGGTGAAAAGAAATTTACCCCCTCAGACTCGTTTCGTGTGACTTTTTCTGGTTCAGCCCTCCCTCAATACGTCGAGTTGGGAAAACTTCGACTACCTGTGCGGTTGTTTGTACCTCGGGTCATGATCTGTGAAAAGTGCAAGCAGATGGGACATACGACCTCCCATTGCAGCAATAAGGCACGCTGCTCTAACTGCAGGGAGAAGCCTGTGCAGACAGCACACCAAAATGCGCTTTCTGCAAGGAAACTCCTCCACATGCTCTCTCATCTTGCCCGGCGTACAAACAACGCGGGGAAAAATTAGAACGCTCGCTAAAACAGCGTTCCAGGCAATCTTTCGCCGAAATGGTGAAAAAAGCCTCACCATCACCCAATGTCAATACAAATCCCTTTGCTCCTCTGTCAGATGACGAGTCTGACTTTGATTTGGCTGAAGAGGGAACATCATTCAGCTTTCCGGAAGGTGCTTCACGGAAGCGAAGACGCGTCCGCCCACGGAAAGTTGCTGAACCGGAGCCCAAAACCAGCTTGCCCAATTCAAGGAGAGGTGGAAAAAAGGAAAATCCTAGTCCACCTGGTTTTCGTAGTACTAACTACAGCCAGGACTTTCCATCTCTCCCGGGGACATCCAAAACCCCTGAAGCCCCAATTTTAAGAACAGAAGCCCCCTCCTCTAGTGGGCTGTTCTCATTTGATGACATTGCCGAAGGTATCTTTAAGTACCTCGAAATTTCTGACCCTCTCAAAAGCATTGTTTTGGCAATGCTTCCAACAGTGAAGACTTTTTTGAAGAAATTGACAATTAAGTGGCCCCTCCTTGCAGCTATCATTTCCTTCGATGGATAATTTTCCAAATGAGGTCGGGGATTTGATCACTGTTCTACAGTGGAATTGTCGAAGTTTGATTCCTAAATTGGAATCTTTTAAATTTTTAGCTCACACTACCGGTTGTGATGCATTCGCTCTTTGTGAAACATGGCTCTCTTCCGAAATCAATCTTCCGATTCATGATTTCAATATTATTCGTCTTGATCGTGAGGATTCGCATGGAGGGGGAGTACTTTTGGGGATCAAAAAGTGCTACTCCTTCTATAGAGTGAATTTTCCTCCCATTCCAGGTATTGAAGTTGTCGCATGTCAGGCTGTTATTAAAAATAAAAGCCTTTGCATTGCTTCTGTATATATTCCTCCAAGAGCCTCCATTAACCGAAAACAACTCTCAGATATTTGTTCGGTTCTTCCTGCTCCACGGTTGGTCATGGGAGATTTTAACTCTCACGGTACAGGCTGGGGAGAACTGTACGATGACAACCGGTCTTCCCTAATATATGACCTCTGTGACAACTTCAATATGACAGTACTTAACAATGGAGAAGTAACACGTTTGGCTGGTACATCCTCAGTTGGCAGTAGATTAGACCTCACACTTTGTTCGAATTCATTATCGTTGGATTGCACATGGAATGTGATTCAAGATCCCCACGGTAGTGATCACTTGCCCATAAAAATTTCGGTTGCCACCGGGTTCAATCCGTCGAAATCTGTTAACGTCACGTATGATCTTACCCGTCACATCGATTGGACAAAGTTTAGGACAGCAGTAGATGAAGCCGTAACGACGGTAGAAAGGCTTTCACCGCTGGAAGAGTATAACTTCCTCTCCAACCAGATCTTAGACAGCGCGCTTCAAGCTCAAACTCGACCAGTTCCAGGAACGTCATTTTGCAGGAAACCTCCTTCTCCATGGTGGGATCAGCAATGCACCGAGGTTTACCGTAAAAAGTCCGACGCGTTTAAAGTTTTCCGTAGACGTGGAACACCTGAGCACTTCGAAGTATACACGGCTCTCGAACGTGAACTTAAGAGCCTCATCAAGGCCAAGAAACGCGGATACTGGCGAACATTCGTGAACGGGCTATCGCGCGAAACGTCGATGAGTACTCTTTGGAACACGGCGCGAAGGTTGCGTAACCGAACAACGAACAACGAGAGCGAGGAGTACTCGGACCAATGGATCCTCAAGTTCGCGCGAAAAGTTTGTCCAGATTCTGTGCCGGCACGGATGATTCCTCGCAAAAACACGAATTCGATAGATGAGATTAGCCAACCCTTTTCAATGGTAGAGTTCTCTCTCGCACTCCTTTCGTGTGGCAATACGGCTCCAGGGGCTGATAGGATCAAGTTCAACTTGCTTAAGAACCTCCCAGACGTCGCGAAGAGGCGCATGTTGAACTTGTTTAATCACTTTCTGGAACTCAACATTGTACCGGATGATTGGAGACGGGTGAGAGTTATTGCCATTCAAAAACCTGGTAAGCCCGCGTCCGACCACAACTCCTATCGACCCATCGCGATGTTATCCTGTATTCGAAAGTTGTTGGAGAAAATGATCCTTTTCCGTCTGGACAAATGGGTTGAGACGAACAACCTGCTTTCAGATACTCAATATGGTTTCCGTAGGGGTAAGGGAACGAACGACTGTCTCGCGTTGCTTTCCACAGATATTCAGTTAGCTTTTGCCAAAAAAGAGCAAATGGCTTCTGTATTCTTGGACATAAAGGGGGCTTTTGATTCAGTATCTGTTGAAGTTCTTTCAGATAAACTCCACGCTTGTGGCTTTTCACCATTAATGAACAATTTTTTGAACAATTTGCTGTCAGAGAAACATATGAGCTTCTCTCATGGAACCTCTACAGCTTCACGATTTAGCTACATGGGTCTCCCCCAGGGATCATGTTTAAGCCCCCTTTTGTATAATTTTTATGTCAAAGCCATTGACGGTTGTCTAAGTGACAATTGTACGTTGAGACAACTTGCAGATGACGGCGTAGTGTCTGTCACGGGACCCAATGGGGTCGATCTGCAAGGACCCTTACAGGATACTTTAGACAATTTGTCTACTTGGGCTCTAGAGCTAGGTATCGAATTCTCTACGGAGAAAACTGAGTTGGTAGTTTTTTCAAGGAAGCATAACCCAGCACAACCGAAGCTTCAAATTTGGGGTAAGCCGATAACTCATTCTATGTCATTTAAATATCTTGGGGTCTGGTTCGATTCAAAGTGCACCTGGAGATCCCATATTGAGTATGTGAAGCGAAAATGCCAGCCAAGGATCAACTTTATCTGCACAATTACCGGAACCTGGTGGGGAGCTCATCCACAAGATCTTCTAACGTTGTACCGGACAACGATTTTGTCGGTTATGGAATACGGTAGTTTTTGTTTTCAGTCAGCGGCTCGGTCGCACTTCATTAAACTGGAACGTATTCAGTATCGGTGTCTTCGTATCGCGTTAGGTTGCATGCACTCGACTCACACCATGAGTCTTGAAGTGCTGGCTGGCATGTTGCCACTCTCGGATCGGTTTTCAGAATTATCTCTCCGGCTCCTCACCAGGTGTGAAGTTATGAACCCCGAGGTGATCGAAAATTTTGAGAAGCTCTTTGAGTTGAATCCTCAAACTCGCTTCATGACCTTGTACCATTTGTACATAACACAGGATGTCAGCCCTTCGCCGAACATTTCCAATCGTGTTTGCTTCTCCGATTTCGACAATTCGGTTCATTTTGATTTATCCATGAAGCAGGAGCTTCGTGGAATCCCAGAGCATCATCGTCCTATGATTGCTCCGGTGATATTTGCTGCAAAGTTTGGCCAAGTTGATTCCACTAAATCGTTCTTCACTGACGGATCATTGATAGAGCAGTCAGCAGGCTTTGGTATATTTAATGAAATTTATAGCGCCAACCGTAAACTTCAAGCTCGTTGTTCCGTGTATGTCGCTGAATTAGCGGCAATACATTTTACGCTAGAAATTGTTGCCTCATTAACACCGGATCATTTTTTCATTTTCACGGATAGTCTCAGTTCTATAGAGGCTATTCGCTCCTTGAGGCCGGTAAAGCACTCCTCGTATTTTCTCATGAAAATACAGGAGCTTCTAAGTGCTTTATCTTCGCGTTATTTTATCATCACCTTTGTATGGGTCCCATCTCATTGTTCAATTCCGGGCAATGAGAAAGCGGACTCGCTTGCAAAGGTGGGCGCTATAGAAGGCGATATTTGTGATCGACAAATCGCCTTCAACGAATTTTTTCCTATTTTTCGTCAACAGTCACTCGTTAGCTGGCAGCATAAATGGAGTAAAGGAGATTTGGGGCGATGGCAACATTCTATCATCCCAAAGGTGTCGAAGAAATCTTGGTTTAGGGAGATGGATGTGGGTCGAGACTTCATTCGTGTCATGTCTCGCCTCATGTCTAATCATCATTCTTTGAACGCTCATTTATACCGGGTTGGGCTGAGCGACAGCAATCTCTGTGAATGTGGACAAGACTATCAGGACGCAGATCACGTTATTTGGTCTTGTGCTGAACATCGTGGAGTCAGATCTGAGCTTTATGATTCCCTTCGGGCTCGAGGTAGACAACCCAATGTGCCAATTCGAGATATTTTGGCTGTACGTGATTTGGAGTACATGAAACTCATTTAAGTGTTTTTTACTAATATTAGCCTTAGATTGTAGTTAGTTTAACCTGTATGTTTACTTTAAGTTTTTTTTTATCTGTGTATGTGTGTGTGTGTTTTTTTCTTTTTCAAAAAATGTCCAAGTCAAAAGAAAACCGTAAATTGTATAGTTATAAGTGTTTAGATAATTTAGAATGTAAATTTGATGTGTTATATAAACCAAACTTTAAATTCCCACCCTCTTTCCCATCCGTAATTTGTAATTCCTATTAACCTCGAGACGGCCGCGAGTAATCGGCTCTTTCCTCCTAACTTTAGTTTTAAGGCAAATGATGTATAAAAATATGAAAATTTGGCTCTGTAAAGTTAATTCGATTGAGTCTGTACAAATAAATGATTATTAAAAAAAAAAAAAGTGCAAAAGCCAACCATAGATTCCGTTGCAACTTCTTTTATTTAAGCCACTAGATACTTCTAACCAGAGATCGAAATTCTCATTCAGCTGGGTGAAAACCATGCTCTCTTTCAAGCAGGTTGTCGATGAGTAGCGAACCGTTCACTTTTTCATCTCTCCTTTTTCGCCCATAATTCATTATCCTCTCTCTTGAGTATGCGAAAATATCTCTCTCCAAAATTCAACGAAAACATTTTCTCATGTCACATTTTCCACTGACTACACTGCCGTTCTACGCATAACTGTCCCATGTTGCAAAAGTTGCAGTTGAGAAAAAAGCGTTTTAAGTTTTGCGTCACTATTGTATAGGGCTGGTAAGATTCGTTGTAAAACCCACAAATTTATGAGTGGCATTTGAAGATGCCATGTGCATTATTGTTTATGCTCTTACCATGATTCTGATTATTTTTTATCACCATTTCATCATTAAAAACACAGTTATATCAAATGCAACTGGTGGCTTATATAGACAATTTAATGTCAATGTTTTCATGTCAAAGTCATTGTTTAAGGTTACATATAAGCCCCTTATCAATGCTGAGCGTCGAGTAGTTCCTACAAAGAATGTTGTAAACTTAAATAAATTTTGTTTTCGAAGATCTCTTAAGAAATGTCTTAGTGGGACTTTTATGCCTAGAATTTCAACCTGGGACATTCTAACTTGATGTTTTTTTAATACAAACTCAGAACAAAGTATATAATGTTTTGTTTGTATCCAATAGTATAGTTAAAAAACTAAGCATATATTGAAAAAGTTGCAATTTGACCAAAAGCAACATGGGACAGTTATGCGTAGAACGGCAGTACATGCTCGTAAAACCTAGATCGTATACGAGGAGCAAAAACCGAAAATAAAGCCAAACCGGTGCACACTGGTACCGCAATGGACCATCATTATCGTATTGTAATGACAGAATAAAACATAAAACATGAAGACTGGTGCATTTTCAGGTGTCAAAAAGTAAGTGAAAAATAATTATCGGCATCTAGGATTCACTGAAAAAGGAACGATTTATCAGCTACTCATGCTTTCCGAAAATTATAAACCGCCGTTGCTTTTCTCGCGAAAACTGCTGTGTGCGTATAACACCCCGTTCGCACTACAACTTATATTACTTGATATAGAGTATCTTGATATCAAATGCCATGTACATTATTTCCAATGAAAACTAGATGTACAGATGCTGATATCAAGATTCTTAAATTATTTTCGAAGTTAATGATGTTCGTGAAACTGGAAAACTGGCAACCCTGATTTTTTGAAAATTGATATTTGTTCTTATATTCATGAACACTAAGCGTGGACAAAGTTTCGTAACAATCGGAAACAAAAGTGCAACTGCCTGGAGTTGTCCATGTTTTTTAATGTTTCTGGAATTCGATGCTGTATTTTAGGTAAGAGCTGTTATTGAATCCGTGGTTGAATATACTTGATTAAAGAGTATGAAGTTACAACTATCGACATCGCTTTAATTTTTATTTTAGAGTGAATAATTTACTCTCGCTTATCCCAGCAGTAAAACCTACATGCATGAGTTCGATAATATAAAAGCTGCGATTGGCTGGTCTTCATACAATCCATTTTGTGCATTATCCAAAAAGGTGTAATGATAGCATTCCACCAGATAAAAATCAATATGGCTGTTTCATACAATATACGAGACATTGGTTCTATGTAAAAAATCCATGTGTATGAAACGAGTTCAAGATTATTTACGAAAATAAATTTCCAGTGTACATGATTTCATCATAGCGCAATCGAAACTCATGAATTTGTTTTTTTGCACAGGGGAATGGGGATTGCTTCTTACCCTTGCGCTGAACTGGCCGGCTTGACGTGCCGCAAGGGCTCAGTAGGGATTCCAGGGCCCGAAGCTAAGAGTCAGTTCCATTGTGGTTATATCACATCAATTATTTTTTCTACTATAGCAGCAGCAAATCGATATTGTAGATATACTATTCTTTGGAATTTCAGATCATCCAAGGAACTCCTAAGTATTTTTGAATAATTTTAAATATATTTAGTTTTTTTCGGTGTTGATGATAATTTATCTATGGTAAGTAGTGCATGAGCGGGCCCGTCTACAATTGCAGCAGGATCACAATCTGTAGATATGTGAATACAATTAAAATTGGTATTATCATTTTATATTATAACATCCCTTCGCTATTTTATCTATATTCTATGCCATTTACACTGAAAAAAAAATGTAGGAAGCATTATGTGCGATAAATTCTACTCAAAAAAGCATTTCCCTTATTCACCAAAACTATATAATTGATAATCATTGCTTTCCTGTTTCCAATTATCATTTATAGATCCAGACCAATAAGAGTTATCGGACTTTTTTTTTGTCTGGTTTTACTTAGTCTACGTTTTTGGCATTATTCATGCTTATATACAATTTATTTCTCCTAATTGTTTTCTGTTTTCAGCTTTTCCAAAACTATTAGGATATTAAAACAATTCTAATCTTTTTTCAGTTACAAACCAGTGGATAACAGATATATATATTATACTTACGCTTATTATGTTATTTGACTATAACTGTGAAAACAAATTCTATATTAATTTTATCGAAGCTGCAACAGCGGAAGTCTTTCGATGAGATTTTTATTTTATGTTATGATATTAAATGATATGAGTCCATTGCCCAGTGAACAAGCGAACAGAACAGTTCGTTCGGTCAGCTCTCCGTTGCTTTGGAAGCTTTTCACAAGTTGTTTCAAGCCCTCAGCTCTAATTTTTTCTGAATCGCGAGTGAAATCAAGTCTTGGTTTTCGGAAGTAGAAAACGTTGCGTGTTAAACAGTGCAACAACGCCATTTATTGCAATTAGCAATGATTTATCGCAAGATGAATCATCAATGGCGCAAAATGATGGGGTAACTCATACAGTTACCCGATCACGTGCATATCCAGACAGTTCAACTGGTCTATATGGGTTGTCTATTTTCAGCCCAAATCGAAACCTCTGAATGTCTATCAAATTTCGAACGATCTGACCAAACGATTCTCGGCCATGACCGAGATAATTAAAGTCAGGCCGAATAAACTTCGGGTCGTTGTGTCCAACCTCAAGCAAGCTAATGAGATTGCTGTCTCCCAGCTCTTTACTCTAGAATATAGAGTGTATATCCCAGCTCGGGGTATTGAAATTGAAGGTGTGGTCACCGAAACTAATCTAACCCCTGAGATCCTGCTGAAGCGGGGGGTTGGTCGATTTAAGAACCCCCTGCTTCCTCCAGTTCAGATACTGGATGTGCGCCAACTAGGCTCAGTATCGACCAATAAGGGCGAAAAAAGTTCACACCATCAGACTCGTTTCGCGTGACCTTCTCTGGCTCAGCCCTCCCTCAATACGTCGAGTTGGGAAAACTTCGGCTACCTGTGCGAATAAATTGTACCTCGGGTCATGATCTGCCAGAAATGCCAGCAGATGGGACATACGACCTCCCATTGCGGCAATAAAGCGCGCTGCTCCAACTGCGGGGAGAAGCATGAGGATGGCGCGTGCGCAGACAGCACACCTAAATGCGCTTTTTGTAAAGGAACTCCTCCTCATGCTCTCTCATCGTGCCCGGCGTACAAACAACGCGGGGAAAAATTAGAACGCTCGCTGAAACAGCGTTCGAGGCAATCTTTTGCTGAAATGGTGAAAAAAGCCTCACCATCACCCGATGCCAATACAAATCCCTTTGCTCCTCTGTCAGATGACGAGTCTGACTTTGATTTGGCTGAAGAGGGAACATCATTCAGCTTTCCGGAAGGTGCTTCAAGGAAGCGAAGACGCGTCCGCCCACGGAAAGTTGCTGAAAAGAAGCCCGAGACCAGCTTGCCCAATTCAAGGAAAGGTGGAAAGAAGGAAAATCCTAATCCACCTGGTTTTCGTAGTACTAACTACAACCAGGACTTTCCATCTCTCCCGGGGACATCCAAAACCCCTGAAGCCCCAATTTTAAGAACAGAAGCCCCCTCCTCTAGAGGGCTGTTCTCATTTGATGACATTGCCGAAGGTATCTTTAAGTACCTCGAAATTTCTGACCCTCTCAAAAGCATTGTTTTGGCAATGCTTCCAACAGTGAAGACTTTTTTGAAGCAATTGACAATTAAGTGGCCCCTCCTTGCAGCTATCATTTCCTTCGATGGATAATTTTCCAAATGAGGTCGGGGATTTGATCACTGTTCTACAGTAGAATTGTCGAAGTTTGATTCCTAAATTGGAATCATTCAAATTTTTAGCTCACACTACCGGTTGTGATGCATTCGCTCTTTGTGAAACATGGCTCTCTTCCGAAATCAATCTTCCGATTCATGATTTCAATATTATTCGTCTTGATCGTGAGGATTCACGTGGAGGGGGAGTACTTTTGGGGATCAAAAAGTGCTACTCCTTCTATAGAGTGAATTTTCCTCCTATTCCAGGTATTGAAGTTGTCGCATGTCAGGCTGTTATTAAAAATAAAAGCCTTTGTATTGCTTCTGTGTATATTCCTCCTAGAGCCTCAGTAAACCGAAAACAATTTTCAGATATATGTTCGGTCCTTCCTTCTCCACGGTTGGTCATGGGAGATTTTAACTCTCACGGTACAGGCTGGGGAGAACTGTACGATGACAACCAGTCTTCCCTGATATATGACCTCTGTGACAACTTCAATATGACAGTTCTTAACAATGGAGAAGTAACACGTTTGGCTGGTACATCCTCAGTTGGCAGTAGATTAGACCTCACACTTTGTTCGAATTCATTATCGTTGGATTGATCAGTGAATCGGTAGTGATCACTTGCCCATAAAAATTTCGGTTGCCACCGGGTTCAATCCGTCGAAATCTGTTAACGTCACGTATGATCTTACCCGTCACATCGATTGGACAAAGTTTAGGACAGCAGTAGATGAAGCCGTAACGACGGTAGAAAGGCTTTCACCGCTGGAAGAGTATAACTTCCTCTCCAACCTGATCTTAGACAGCGCGCTTCAAGCTCAAACTCGACCAGTTCCAGGAACGTCATTTCACCGGAAACCTCCTTCTCCATGGTGGGACCAGCAATGCACCGAGGTTTACCGTAAAAAGTCCGACGCGTTTAAAGTTTTCCGTAGACGTGGAACACCTGAGCACTTCGAAGTATACACGGCTCTCGAACGCGAACTTAAGAGCCTCATCAAGGCCAAGAAACGCGGATACTGGCGAACATTCGTGAACGGGCTATCGCGCGAAACGTCCATGAGTACTCTTTGGAACACGGCGCGAAGGTTGCGTAACCGAACTACGAACAACGAAAGCGAGGAGTACTCGGACCAATGGATCCTCAAGTTCGCGCGAAAAGTTTGTCCAGATTCTGTGCCGGCACGGATGATTCCTCGCAAAAACACGAATTCGATAGATGAGATCAGCCAACCCTTTTCAATGGTAGAGTTCTCTCTCGCACTCCTTTCGTGTGGCAATACGGCTCCAGGCGCTGATAGGATCAAGTTCAACTTGCTTAAGAACCTCCCAGACGTCACTAAGAGGCGCATGTTGAACTTGTTTAATCAGTTTCTGGAGCTTAACATTGTACCGGATGATTGGAGACGGGTGAGAGTAATTGCCATTCAAAAACCTGGTAAGCCCGCGTCCGACCACAACTCCTATCGACCCATCGCGATGTTATCCTGTATTCGAAAGTTGTTGGAGAAAATGATCCTCTTCCGTCTGGACAAATGGGTTGAGACGAACAACCTGCTTTCAGATACTCAATATGGTTTCCGTAGGGGTAAGGGAACGAACGACTGTCTCGCGTTGCTTTCCACAGATATTCAGTTAGCTTTTGCTAAAAAAGAGCAAATGGCTTCTGTATTCTTGGACATAAAGGGGGCTTTTGATTCAGTATCTGTTGAAGTTCTTTCAGATAAACTCCACGCTTGTGGCTTTTCACCATTAATGAATAATTTTTTGTACAATTTGCTGTCAGAGAAACATATGAGCTTTTCTCATGGAACCTCTACAGCTTCACGATTTAGCTACATGGGTCTCCCCCAGGGATCATGTTTAAGCCCCCTTTTGTATAATTTTTATGTCAAAGACATTGACGGTTGTCTAGGTGACAACTGTACGTTGAGACAACTTGCAGATGACGGCGTAGTGTCTGTCATGGGATCCAATGGGATCGATCTGCAAGGACCCTTACAAGATACCTTAGACAATTTGTCTACTTGGGCTCTAGAGCTAGGTATCGAATTCTCTACGGAGAAAACTGAGTTGGTAGTTTTTTCGAGGAAGCGTAACCCAGCACAACCGAAGCTTCAAATTTGGGGTAAGCCGATAACTCATTCTATGTCATTTAAATATCTTGGGGTCTGGTTCGATTCAAAGTGCACCTGGAGATCCCATATTGAGTATGTGAAGCGAAAGTGCCAGCCAAGGATCAACTTTCTCTGCACAATTACCGGGACTTGGTGGGGAGCACATCCGCAAGATCTTCTAACGTTGTACCGGACAACTATTTTGTCGGTTATGGAATACGGTAGTTTTTGTTTTCAGTCAGCGGCTCGGTCGCACTTCATTAAACTGGAACGTATTCAGTATCGGTGTCTTCGTATCGCGTTAGGTTGCATGCACTCGACTCACACCATGAGTCTTGAAGTGCTGGCTGGCATGTTGCCACTCTCGGATCGGTTTTCAGAATTATCTCTCCGGCTCCTCACCAGGTGTGAAGTTATGAACCCTCAGGTAATCGAACATTTTGAGAAGCTCCTTGAGTTGAATCCTCAAACCCGCTTCATGACCTTGTACCATTTGTACATAACACAGGATGTCAGCCCTTCGCCGAACATTTCCAATCGTGTTTGCTTCTCCGATTTCGACAATTCGGTTCATTTTGATTTATCCATGAAGCAGGAGCTTCGTGGAATTCCAGAGCATCATCGTCCTATGATTGCTCCAGTGATATTTGCTGCAAAGTTTGGCCAAGTTGATTCCACTAAATCGTTCTTCACTGACGGATCATTGATAGAGGAGTCAGCAGGCTTTGGTATATTTAATGAAATTTATAGCGCCAATCGTAAACTTCATGCTCCTTGTTCCGTATATGTCGCTGAATTAGCGGCAATACACTTTACGCTAGAAATTATTGCCTCGTTAACACCGGATCAGTACTTCATTTTCACGGATAGTCTCAGTTCTATAGAGGCTATTCGCTCCTTGAGGCCGGTAAAGCACTCCTCGTATTTTCTCATGAAAATACAGGAGCTTCTAAGTGCTTTATCTTCGCGTTATTTTATCATCACCTTTGTATGGGTCCCTTCTCATTGTTCAATTCCGGGCAATGAGAAAGCGGACTCGCTTGCAAAGGTGGGCGCTATGGAAGGCGATATTTATGATCGACAAATCGCCTTCAACGAATTTTTTACTATTTTTCGTCAACAGTCACTCGTCAGCTGGCAGCATAAATGGAGTACAGGAGATTTGGGGCGATGGCATCATTCTATCATCCCAAAGGTGTCGAAGAAATCTTGGTTTAGCGGGATGGATGTGGGCCGAGACTTCATTCGTGTCATGTCTCGCCTCATGTCCAATCATTATTCTTTGAACGCTCATTTATACCGGGTTGGGCTGAGCGACAGCAATCTCTGTGAGTGTGGACAAGGCTATCAGGACGCAGATCACGTTATTTGGTCTTGTTCTGAGCATCGTGAGGTCAGATCGGGGCTTTATGATTCCCTTCGGGCTCGAGGTAGACAACCCAATGTGCCAATTCGAGATATTTTGGCTGTACGTGATTTGGAGTACATGAAACTCATTTATGTGTTTTTGACTAACATTAGCATTAGATTGTAGTTAGTTTAACATCTATGTTTAGTATAAGTTTTTTTTTCTGTGTTCGTGTGTTTTTTTTTTCTCTTTCAAAAATGTTCGAATAAAAAGAAAACCATAAGTTGTGTAGTTATAAGTGTTTCAATAATTTAGAATTTAAATTTAATGTGTTATGAAAACCATACTTTACATTCCCACCCTCTTTCCCATCCGTAATTTGTAATTCCTATTAACCTCGAGACGGCCGCGAGTAATCGGCTCTATCCTCCTAACTCTAGTTTTAAGATAAATGATGTATAACAGTATGAAAATTTGGCTCTGTAAAGTTTATTCGATTGAGCCTGTACAAATAAATGATTATTAAAAAAAAAATAAATGATATGATATTATTGCATTTAAATTCATTTGATAAAAATTGCTATAGTACTACTTGCTATAGACTCACTACACAAAGTTTTTGTAATTCATGGAAACGGAAACAGCACTTCGAAATTTTCGGTTTACTATTCTTCATATGTTATATAATTTCAGATCATCCATGGATTTTCAAGTATTGTAAAATATATTCGAAGCAATTTTTTTTTCTCATAGCTACTATATTGTCTTAATTTCAGGTTTACAAATAGAATTGTTACTATCATTCAGACATTTACTTACTATATTAAATATCATTATAATAATCATTCACTATATTTTTTATCAGTTTAATATTCACTATATTTCATATATTACTACATGACATTGAATATATATTGGGCAGGGAGGGAGCATCAGGGTATCATTCAATCTGGAATTGGACAATGGAGTGGTATGACAACCGGCGTCTAGGAGGGAATAAACAGTATCATTTTCTTATCCTACCGATTCGATTGTGATGTTGTGAATTCTACTCCAACAGTTTCAGTGAGAGTGACGCGCCCTTCTTAACAAGCCATCCCGTAGGAAGCTTAATAACTATTTCGAATTGGGTTATGCGATTTGTTGTATCGTATCGTTGGAAGGAGAATCTTATGTTCCCGCGGATTTCGCGTAAGTGTCTCTGCTTACGGGTCCGCCCCACCGTTTTTGGCCCTTCATACAGCGTTACTGTGAATGCAAACCGGTAACTCAATTTGATCTTGCTATTAAGTGGAGCTGCATACATGACAAGGTCATAGAAGGGATGGTGTCTACCTTACATACATACATGCATAGGAGAATGGGGATTGCTTCTACTAAAGCAGTTTTATTGTTATTTCCAAAATTACATTAAAACATTTATAGCAGTAACATAGTAAGAAAACAGCTTTGCAGCGGTTGTTAGATATTGTTGTGAAACATTTATTTTTATTCTCAGTTTCATAAAATATATCTACGACTTTGTTCCTTATTTGGGTGCTCCACCAATATGTTCATATTGTTTGTTGTGTGTGATCTGTTCTTTTGGTGCTGCCTGCATAAATGGTTAAGTTTTCACATTGACCTCCGTTCATTTGTTAATATGTGCAACGGTATTCGCTGTTCGCAAACGATTGACACTCAATTGGGAATCTGAGATTGATGTTTAACAAAGGCAATAAGACGAAAATAACAATGAATCCGGGTGAGTGTGAATTTGTTTAGTGTAACTAGAACCTGCTACTAGAAAATTAGAAGAAAAATGAGTGATTTCGCTGCACAACTCTTTTTACAATACCGTAAACTTTCGAGGGGTGTGGATTTTTAATGTCGGTATTTGAGCACCAAATAGGGTCTATTCGTGGATGCAACTTCGTCCCATTCGATGGATTTATTACTAAATGCAGTCTTTGTACGTTTTTTCTTCTAATTTTATGAATTAAGGCATTGTGAGCTGTACTGGTTTACTTAATACAACATTTCACAACACAAACTATAGTAGAACTGCCTAAACTATAGTAAAAATGATGTTCATATATGATTTATCAACCATTCACTAATGAAAACATTATAATTCACTATACAATGATTTTGTCTCTTCGATTTGTGTTTAGATGAGCCACTTGAATATAAACAACCGCAAAATCATGCATGTCCACTTGAAATTTTACCAATAACAACCTTTTTAACGTAGTATTGATATAACAGGCCATAGTTGGAAACATACAAAAAAATAAATATGTTCCCAACATTGGGTCTACGATTTTCTTGTAAAATCATTGTCATTTTAGCTATTTGAACAGTTAGTTTGTAACGTGCAACTATTTTCAGCACATCCAGACTGCATTACTTGCTTTATCGATTCAATTAAGCCAAATTTAGGTCACTTGAAAATCGTGTAGATCATTTGTTCAGCATAACCAATGAAATCATGATGCCCCAAAAGTTCAAGAAACCAAAAATTACGCGAAAGTGAACAACTATACGATGATTAATTGTCTCAATTGCTTTGGATTACATCTATCATGCTAATAGCAACATGATTTTGTAGATTATCGCTAAATTAATGACACATTTGGTACATAGGTCGAATGAAGGAGCTAACATTACATGCCCTTACCCTTGTTAGCTTTTTGTTCGAGGTGGATTCCTGCAATGTTTAATTGATTGCATTATACGGCCATCAAGCCAAACGTATAATAGAAGGAAAAAAAGAAAACCTATAAACAAATCAACCTCACACTTCGGCTGAATGCGTCAAACGCTGGTAATTGGATTGATTCGATGAGATCAGTTCGCACCAGGATCATTTACCATAAAAACGAACAAAAGTAAGCCATCCCACCATGAAGATGGGAAATTGTGCTAGAAACAGACGTTCGAAACAAAACAGACAGTTCCCGCGAAGATGAAGAAAAGCATAAAAAAGGCAGGGCGCCAGATAAAATCACATAATTTCAATAATAAAATAAATAACGAGACATGAATTGAAGTGAGCCAAAGTCAGAAATCAAGACGGCACGCGGCAGGCTGAATGTGTTCTGCTGTTTTTGTAGGAAAATATAAAATAAAACCAACCCTGTCTGACGAACAGTCACTGAGCACATGGAAATGGTCTGGTGGGTGACGCGCCACCACGATCTGCTTGGTCGGCCGGAGGACGGAGAACGAAAGATGAAGAGAACATTTCCTTCTTGTATCAAATTGATATTAAATAAGCATCATTCTCCATTGCCGGTAAATGATGAAATAAAATAATAATAACAGTAACAATGATACGCAGCATCAAATGCGGTCGGCTCGGTCGGAAATCTCCGGAATTCTCGGTTCGGATGCTCTCATCGATGCCACTTCTGTGAGATAATTCGTTCGGAGGAATGCTCTTCCATGAGAACGCGCGAGAGAGGAACCCGTCACCCAATAGGTCCTTTCCCACCCACCATTCATAGCTAGCTGCATGGTTTGTGGATAGCGCAGGTGTTCAAGGGAACAGGGAAAAGGAAAAGAGTAAATAAAGTGTGCAATTATTTTCTGCTCTGTCATTCCATTTCATCCTGCGTCCTTCGTTTCGGGAACCTAGCGGCATCGGTAGGTGGGAAACTCATGCGGTCGTCGCGTGCCGCCTCGTTATGTGCAGACAGGAAATGAGAGCATTGTGTCTGAGCTTGACAGCGCTGCCAGGCTGTGGAAAATTGATTACATTTACTAACAGTATAGCAGCTTATCTTTTCCCTTGAACTACGCCGCACAGAAAAAAACGACGAAAATTAACGTGTAATTCGGTGGAACACTTCCTAGCCGTAGTTGAAGAATGTCATTTTTGTTTCTTAAAATTAAATTTTCGTTCAATTTACTAGAATGTCTTGAAAGTTACAACTTGAACTACACATGAACTTGCCAGCATTAACTCTAAGTTGGAACATACAATTTTTTTAACTGTGTATTTTTGCACGAAGTAATATTTTAACACTTTCGTAGAGTATGGAAGTATCGGTTTTAATCAGTTGTGCTACTTGTGTTGTAATTAGAAATAATTTCTTCCATGATCATGAAAACTAAAACAGTGTTCGAAAATATATCTCACCATGCTGGAGTTCCTGATCCCAGAATTCTATTTCATTCATCCCATGCTATCACCATCATTAGTGAACATATAGCCGTCTACGAAAATTCCCGAGCACCCTTACTAGTGTGCGTTGGTGTGTGTTGTTTGCATCGTATGCAGTTTTGTTTTGATCCCCATTCTTCGTTATTTCTTCCGACCTGTTTGAAACGACAGCATGTGGCTGCACATCCCAGCTCTATCCGAGAGCAAGCAGCAAACGAGAGGACGCAGCACGTGAGCGTTCGCTCTCTGTTCCAATTATGTCACCCACCATCCTACCCACCACGGGATGGGTGGCTGGGTGGTTGGAGAGCATAAACACGGCAATATTCATCCAATTACAATTACGGCGATGGTTATGGTCCAGAGGGTGGCAGGATTCTACACACTGGAAGCAATCCCACGTCGCGGAAGGGGAGTGGAAAACATAAAATTTTCGCTCTCTGTTTTGATTTTTTCGTCCGTAACTGAGTGTGGCAGTCGCCAAAGAGCAAGAGAATGCATCTTCTGAAGAGAACGTCCCGATGCATAAGGAGCTCGAGGAGCTCACATCGTAAACGATGGGACTGTGACCTACGTGGAGCACAACTTGGCTCATCATTTGAAGTTCGGGTTACGAGGTGAAAGGATGTGTTTGCGTTTCGCTGCTACAGTTTCGCGAAAATCACCTTCAGGCTGTCTTAGACCAGTGTGGGCATAGGAAATATCTAAAGTTTGATAGCGCGCTGTCTGGGAGTTGGTACGAGGGAGACCTGGCAGTCAGACACACGCTCGAGAGTGGGAGAGCGTAATAAACTAAGTGATATTAGTGCGGTGTGATAGATGGTTGCTTTTGGTGGATTGAACCGCTTGATTGGTATTAAGTGGAAGAGTGGAAAATTGGCATGAAATTGGAGATTTCGCAGACGTTCGGTGGAAATTGAAAGCAATTGAGTGATTCCAAGCAAATTGTGTATGGAAGAAAGAGAGTAGTATTGATTGTCGTTATTATGATGCTTACAGTGAGTGGAGAGTGTACAATTGAAGCAAATAGTTAAATTATGTGAATTGTGCATATTGGGAGAAAAAACAAGTTTGTGAATATTAATTAGCATATTTGAAAGTGTCGTCTTGATAACGAATATTGTAAGTATGATGAAATCCAACAAATATATCTGGTGTTAACCAACGCATAGCGATAAGCGTTTAATCTTTCCATTTATTGCACCATGTTTTCATTGTTATGTCTGATTCTGTCATACATAGTAAATATGTTTGAATTGTTGATAGACTAGTAGACTATTCTTCTACGTCTACAAGGTATCTGGTACTATAATTGATCTGGAACTCACGACAGTAATTATAACATCATTTGATATAAGAAATTACATTCGTCAGACTTTCGAGAATTCTCCAAATTTCTCAGAAGTTTGCTGTGATCCCTCAGATAAGTTATGTATGTTTTATTTGTTTAAAGACGTTGGAGAAATTGCTGTGACAGCATAATATTTGATCAGTTATGAAGTTAAATGAAATTTCCATTTGTGAAAGCCAATTGGCGTTGAGATTGTGTAGGATTTAATACGATTTGATACGATTTAATGTGTGAAACAGTAGGGCATGTCCCTACACTCAGCCTTATATGCAGCGATTTATTAAAAAATCAAAATATGCAGCGATCGAGTACATGTTTTATTCAAACTCAGAGCATTTAAGCTGTAAGCGATATTCAACTAGTTATACATTCGCTTAGAAAAGTTTCATAAGACGTTCGGTAGTATCTGTAACGAAAAGTTACACAACTCAAATTATAAAGACAGAATCTTTCGAGGGATATGGATGTAATATCGGACTATATGTACCAAATTGGATTATTTATGGATACAACGTCGTCGCATTCGATAGATTCATTGATAAAAGAGGGTTTTTGTCTGATTTTATGATTTAAGGATGTTTCCTCTGTATTTGCTTTTCCCTACAAAATATTTAAAAAAAAAACAAAATGAAACTGATTTGAAACGCTCAAGTGCTTGTCACATAACACATCGGTCAATAAGTCCCGGGCCTAAGTAGGAAAACAACATTTTTTTTGCCAAAACTCATGTTTATTCATCAATATAATCTCCTTTTAGAGTGATACAATCATTCCAAAGTTACTTTAGCTTTTCAATACCACCGGTGTAGAACGATTTATCGAGACCTTCAAAATATGCTTCAGTCTAGCAATCACTTCTTCATCTGAGCCAAATCCCTTTCCACGGAGCATCTTTTTATATTCTGCGAAGAGCCAGTAGTCGTTTGGGGCCAAATCTGGAGAATACGGTTGGTGCGGTAGCAATTCGAAGCCCAATTCGATCGTTTTTGCGGCTGTAATTATTGACTTGTGACACGGTGCATTGTCTTGATGAAAGAGCACCTTTTTCTTCTTCAAATGAGGTCATTTCTGGGCGATTTCGGCCTTCAAACGATCCAAAAAACCAAAAAACAATATAATAGTCACAGTTGATTGTTTTTCCATATTTGAGTCTTTGGACGGCTTTCTCCGTCTGCACGCCACTCAGCAGACAGCCGATTTGATTCCGGACTTAAGTGGTGAATCCATGTGTCATCCATTGTGATGAATCGCTGCAAGAACTCCTTCTCATTTTGCGTGAACATCTCCAAACAGCTGTTTGAATCTTCGACTCGTTTTTGCTTTTGTTCTGGTGCAAACCTTGCATCCATATGGAAAATAGCTTTTTCATACCCAAATTTTCGTGTAAACACTACCTCTTGATAACTTCAGAGTGTCAGCTGTCTCTTGCAACTTCATTTTGCGATTGCCCATGATGATTTTCAGGGTTTGTTCAATATTTTCCGGAATAACTGCCATAGTTGGCCGACCAGGGCGTTCACCGTCATCGGTGGCCGTACGACCACGTTGGCAAACCATCGTTTGATGATAGTTTTCGATGGGAAATGTCCGCATATCATATTTCAAACCAAGCTTAAGCGGTGTTTTTTTCGCATCAAAAAGCAATAATATATCAACACACGAAATTGCTTTGAATCCATAGTTTTTAAAAATCATTAGTAGCGATACTTAAACTACCGTAACTCGATAAATAATGAACCAAACGTCATGAAATTTTGACAGTAATCTTTTGAAGGTTGTTACTTTTGAAAAATTATATGGGTATTTAATTGTCACAATCTGGTAGTTAGGCCTAGGACTTATTGACCGATGTGCTATGACTTATCGGCCATTCGCTAATGAAAATGTGTGTTTCAATGAGCCATTTGAAAAATATACAACTTCCATTGAAATATTTACCATTAACAACTTTTTCTTTACGTTATAAATATAACAGGCCATAGTTGGGAACACCGAAGCAAATACATCCCTCTCGTTGGGGCTAAGGTTTTCTGGTTAAACCATTGTTAATTTTTCAAACTGAGTAATTAGTTTTAACGTGTACTTGTGTTCTAGTAGCATTACTTTGGTTAGCTGTTCAATTATGCCAAACTTAGGTCATTTGGCAGATAATCAGATAATCTGTTCAGCTTAACCACACTGAAAAAAAATGAATTTTAATACACGCGTTAAACTTCCCCTCGTTTAATTGCAAGTCAAAGCAGTTTTTTAAGACAGCGCCCAGATGCTGGCGATGAATTCATCCTCCAAGACTACAGTCAAGTCATCGCGACTCAGATCTTAATAGACAGGAAGTAAGTGCTGTTTAAATTTTCTTTTTTATAACTGGTTTGTGGTTGTAGATGCTGAGCTCACCGTTAAATTTTACCTTCTGCCATGTGCACCAGGAATCCGCTTTTTCCGGCCGTCATCTCAAGTAACATTTCCAAAACCATTCAGCAGTTTATAAAAGTTTTATGAAAGCCATTAGAAATCAACCGTCGTCCCATTCTGCCTAAGTTTTGGCAGTTTATTTGTCATTTTTGCCAAAAAAAATTGCCGTTACCCTTCATTGAAAATATTACCAATAACATTGGAAATTTTCATTGTCTTTAAATTAACTCTAAGTGACAGTTGATTTTTTACCATTCTGACGGTACTTCCATGTAACATACGATTAACACACAAAACATCATTTTTAGATTTATGATAGTTTTTTTTTATAAATGTACTTTAAACGTTGCTTAAAACACTGTTCTGTTCATTTATAAAATATGAATAGGCCAAGCTTCTATAGAGAGTATAAAATTCTTTTGAGACTGCATTACGTCCATCGTTATGTCTTAAAAAGTGTTTTGTGGCATAACGATGGATTAGTAGTACACTGTCTAACAGAAAAAAAATAATACATACTAAGAATCGACTTTTCATTAAATGAAGAAGTAGCCAAGAAGTTTCAAACCTATTAAGCCAATAACTAGTTTCTGAATCATACGCTTGGCGATGTTTTCTTTTTTTCATAAGGATAGATTTTCCCCCCTTTAGGTTACTAAGAGACGAACCAGCCACAGGTTGAAAGTCACTCTAATTAAGGAATTCAATCCAATCCCTTTATGTTATGAAGTGTGGAGCCTTTCTTTTTGCGCTTTTTTACATTATACTATAGTATGAAACAAAGCATTCTTTACTTAGTATGTTTAATACCAGTATTTGTCATTGGACAATATTTTTATCTTGTATATAACAAGCTACATTGCTTGGGTAATATAAATACACTGTTTTTGTCAAATAAAAAAAACCATACTACGATTTTACTGTCAAACATGGTAAATAACATTGTTTTCTTTCAATCTTCATGCACGTGGAATCTATATATATTTACTGTACCTTGAAAATTCAAATTGGCGACGTTAATAAACCATGATGGCAACCATTTTGATCCCTGACCTTTACCATAAGAGATAGGTGTCAAAAATTGATTGCACATGACTTCACTACATGCACTTTCAAGCTCCATTTTAACCCATATTTTCCAACGAAAAACCATTACTCATCAATTCCTTAGAATAAGGGCACAGTAGTCCTCAGAATTTCAAACAGACCTTGGCTTCTGCTGCTAGTTGATTTCGGAAGTTTTGGCTGGTTTACCTATCTATAGAAACTAATAATCGCGATTATAACACCTCCGTGAGATGCATTTTGTGATGGTTCCAAATAGTTTCCACAACGCAAAAGTTGTGTGCTGAAAAATCTACCTGAATCTACTGAAAGTTGCCCAGCTGATCAGTTTCAGTATATGTACTTCATACCAGACATTCGTCGTACAAGACTGTTTCGCACAGTTTAAATGAAGTTTCTATTATGTCCATTATTCTGTACGATGACGTGACCGAGTTCTCGTAGTGTTGGATGGTCAAATTGTTCCATCTTCCTAGGCGGATGTCAGGCGAGATGGAGTTGGCGGCCGCTACGCATTGCTAACTAAGCAGGACATTTTCAACCGGTGGAGAAAAAATATGTGTGAATGCCTTCCGGAAGTAATTCTCAGTAAGAATAGGGCGAGGCATTTCCATTTAAAGATGGTTGCATGGTTCTACACAGATAAAAAGAAACTTTCTGAATTGAACTTTCTGCGTTAGCTAATGCACATAAAGGGAATGCTAGATTTGGCAGAGAATAATGGGATATTTTATGTAAATTTAAGCCAGATAACGCCTGAATCAAGCCTGTTGTATGAATGATTGCAAATAGTGTTGTATGGCTCATCAAAGACTACAACCAATTGCATTGCTTACGCCTCCTTTGACTTGGAATTAAACGAGAGAACATTTTACGCGCTTCTTAAAAAAAATTTTTCTGTGTATTTCCAGAGAGTGTGTAATGGCTCTTGAACCATGAGCCGTACAAAGTTAGGACATTAATAAATTAATGCTAAAGTCGCAGGCACTAGATGACGTGTAACCATAAGCTATATGCGCCTACGACTACAGTTCATGCTTAGGTCCCAACCGTTTGACGAGAAATTGAGCATCACATAACTTTCTTAGACTAGATGTTTCCAACAACCATTTTTTAAATAAATTGTTGTTCTGTACACCAATCTCAATCTATTTAACTATTATGTTCGACTATTCATTTCCCTTTTCCTTTGATATCTACCGTTTTTTTCCTAAGGATCTACCAAGTTCTCCCTATCTCCCACCGTGAACATTATTGCGTGAAGAAACGTATCAGTAACTGGTTTCGTTTCGTGGTGACATGCAATGTCTTCGACAAATTATTTCTCATTGTAGCTTCATCCACGAGGTATGCATACGTCAATGCTATGCTATGATATGCTAGTAGTCCTTAGAATTTCATACAGATTGGTAATTTTGTTCCGTATCGAAAGTATCAGACATGTGTACTTTTCGTAGCTGGTATTAAGGCAGCGTCAAAAAAAAATTCTTAATGTTTTGCCATTTCTGATGACTGATTTGATTTTACATACAACTGGAAGTAAGGAGCTTGTATTTATCCTAAATATTAAATAACATGCATCTTTGGATAAAAAAGCATTTAAAAAAAACCCTATGCTCTTCTTCGGTGTAAATTATCAACAAAATGAAAAAGTTGCGTCATATGCTGCTGGATAATAGATAAAAGTATCATTTTTTGAGAAAATAAATTGAAATAAAATGCTTACAGTGAAATTATGAATAATCTACTTTTGACATTTATTTCTTCAAGGTGGTATCATTATTTAAAGTTCTGCTGACTTTTGGAAACAATTGGAATAATTTAATTGGCTAAAAAATCGGTATTTTCGACTCAAAATAAAATAAATAAAACAAAATTGAGTAAAATATGTACCTTCAGAGTGTTTCATAAAAAAGAAATTATTTTGTGCACAGATAAGTTAGTTTTTTTGTGATGTATTTTTAGTTGTCTTGTAAAGTTTATATCTTCAACCTGTGTGAAGTATTTTCACAATAAACGGTTAGATTTCTTGCGCATTTAAATAAAAAATAGCTTCTGTACTTGACTTTAATTTATTATTTCTCGCTGATTCACACGTCATATAGTGCTTAAACTCAGAAGTTATGTTTAAACAGAAACAAATTTTGGCCTATGCTCCGAATCATAACGATGGTGAAGCAAAAAAGAGGTAAAAATTGAATAATAAAACTCGTTCAATGGGTATTAGTAGAATAATAGAGAGAATTTATTTAGGTATTGTATTAGCTCAGTTGGGCAAAATATTTTTTTTTTTTTAAGGAATTTATATCTTGTCCATACAAACTTTAGTTTTAAAGATATTTGACCCTGCTCGTGTAATATTTTAGTACTGACTTTACTCAAATGACTATTAGTAGGATATTGTAGGAACATTATTTTTTTACTTCTTATTAAAGGTGTAAGGAATCAAATAGCATCACAACAATAGATTCGAAACCCACCCATTTAACCGATCGTATTCAAACTTTCAGAGAATGAATTTATTAAAATATGGTAATCTCATTACCATACCGAAATGTACGAAACTTCATTTTAGCACTAATCATAAGATATTGTACAACGTTTGGACAAATTGTTTTTGTGTGCCTAAATCAGCTTCTTCTTCATATCTTCCTATGATTTCTCTTTCTTGCGTCATGATGGCCCAGTACTTGCTTCGCCACGAAAATGACCTTCTTAGCCTTGTTTTACTCCAGAACACTACTACTAAAGCTGTTCAAAAAAGCGAAGGACCATCGTGTGACCTCACAAGTGGGTGTAAATGCTTTTTGAAGCATTCCTTGTAGTATGACAGCCCATTGACCGTCCCGGTTGTCACGAATGGGGTGCGTCGCTTTTCATACGAGCAAATTGCGTGCCAAATCATGTATTATTTGGCAAACTTTGACATCTTTTGCCTTCTAGCGTCCTCAGGATAATCGAACTTAGGACAAGCAGTAGATAACAGGAGCCCCCGAAGGTGCCGGAAGTCTGCTTTTACATCAGTTTCGTCATCCATAACGAGACAATTCAGTTTAATCAACAGCTGAGTGTAGAGCTTCCGTGCATGTGATTTCCCCTCCGTATTCTGCCATTCATCGCGATTCGGTGCCTTTCGGACTTAGTAAAACGCAGTTTTCTCGCCACATCTCGAACTGAACTGATTTGATTCCTCTTGAAAACTTTCACTACTCACTTGTGATCCTTTACACTATACGGAGATCCATTTTGGCCGCACTTTTTCGATGGTCAAACGTTCGTTGTACCGTTTTAAAACACGAGTTATCGAAGATCGTGCCATTATACAAGAAGCGGTCGCTGGAATAGATGAGGGATCACAGTTGTCATCAATAACTCAGTAGACATCAGTGTCGAATACCTGCTTGTTCAAACACATTTGGAGAAGTAATTCATTTTTTTAAAAAGAACAGTTGAACAACTCCTCCAAGTGCGTTTGAACAAAAAGTAATTCAGCATGGATGCTTTTTGGGAATATCAGTCACGCCCCCCTCTCTAGATGCACTCAATTAATCAATTTTGGGCGCAGCTGGTGCGGAGAATCTATTCTAATAATTTCGTGGCGAAAATTGAAAAGATACTGATCAATAGAACGACCGGAGAGGTGGCACAAATGCCAACATGTTTCTTTTTGACCGCTACGGCTAAAGTTCCCGAGAACCACCGAGGCCACCCGTTGAGGAGTGGAATCATTTCTGTAAAACTGTAGAAACATTAAATAATACAGGAATCGTTTGATTTTCCATTTATACGGCAATTGTCCTTTTTTTACCCTTCTTACATCAATAGAAGGGTATTAAGATCGCTTGAAAACTCGACTTTTTATTCGAGGCCCACAGGGCCGAGTGTCATATACCATTCGACTCAGCTCGACGAACTGAGCACATGTCTGTGTGTATGTATGTGTGTGTATGTGTGTGTATGTGTGTGTATGTGTGTGTGTGCGTTACAAATAATGTCACATCGGTTTCTCAGCCATCTGTGAACCGATTTCAGTTCTGTTGACGGCAAATGGAAGCTACAACATTTCCATAGAAGGCTATTGATTTTTTTTTTTTCATTCGGACATTTCGTTACGAAGATATGAACGAAACAGTACTTGAAGGCCTATTATAATAGTAATCAAACAGTTTAGTCTCCGATTACATACTGAGCTATTTGTGTACCGATTTTAGTTTTGTTGGTGCCAAATCAAAGATATCTCCAAATAACTGGTCAAAATTTCATTATGATTGGATAATCCTTCATGGAGATATGACCAAAACAATACCTGAGAGCACATAATTGTGAGATGACAATATACTCGTTGCAGTGCAAAACCGAACAAGCCCAATCACACCAACCGATGCCGCTTGCATTCTATTGTGTCGCACAAAGTCTCCATTTACTATTTTCAACGAATATGTACTTATTAAGCATCTTGAATCCATATCGATAATCAAAATTGATGCTTAGGATTGTCTAATAATTCCTTCTTTGGACTGATTTTATGAAATTTCTAATATTTATGTAATTTCCTCTTGTATATAACTAACATAAACAGCCTGCTAAAGACTATTAATGGCAATATGTTAATCACTTCGATGAACAATACGTTCAGGATTGACAAATAGTTAATTTTATAAACTGAATATATGACATATCGAATGTTCCTGGATCTTCCTGGGATTTCGAATGAAAATATCTATCCAGTACATTATTGGCCACATTTGAGTTCGTTATTCTGGTGAAGTGTAAGAAGGGTTCAGTCTCACCATCGGTGGATTAATGCGGGTTTTAAGCAAGATTTAGCTCATGCTTAGGTCCTAAACGCTTAAAGATAAATGGACCATTACTTAGCCTTCTTAGACGAGACGCTCCCAATGGCTATTTTTAAATAAATATTCGAAAACACGTTTTTTTTTTGTTTAACTATTCTCTCCGATAGTTCATTTCCCATTCGTTCTCTCATATCTACCGAAGGCTGCGTGGGTTCCTTTCCTCTTTTGAAGCGAGATACTAAATCTTCCATTTTTCTTACGGTTGCATGGCCGTGGCCAGGTGAGCGATGGAGGATTGTTTTAGTGGAGATTATTGCGTGAACGTATCAGTAACTAGTTCCGTGTTATGGTAATGTCTTTAACGAATAATTCCTCATCCACGAGGTGAACACATGTCAATGCTAATGCTAAATTATACTTTTGAAATTTTATCTTTTCAAATTTTGATATTGTTACTCCTTTTTGTATTTGATTGTACTTTCCTGATATTTTAAAGGCCGTACCATTTTTTATGGGTACTTGAAGCTGTTATGCAAAAAAAGACTATGACTTAATGATAGCTGTTCATTTTACGCGTGTTCTTTTAATAGTAAACAAGTGAATTACGCAGCTGAAATTATTTGTTTTTCACTCATTTTCAGTAGCCATACTTTTAACTGATTTGAGTCAAACGTACTCAATTTTAGGTTGTTTGGAAATAACGTGTATGCTAGTTGTTTGTTAATATGTTGACAAAATGCATTCAAGATGAACTTTAAACATGTTTTTAACATCCTCATGTAATAGTTAAATTATTTAGAATAGATTGTGGATTCAACACAGTGACGGCTGAAAATATGTACATACCGTTTATTTGAAATACTGGAATAAAAAAAAACTATCTATATGTAGGATTGTGGGGCCACTCACTGATTTAAATAGAATCCAAATTGGGCATAGGTGTTTGTTCAAATATAACGTAAAGCAACAGTTTGAGAGGTTGTTTAGTATTTGTTATAAATTCTAACGCTTAATTTGTGGGTGAGTCTTTTGAGATGAACCTACGCACAACATGATCAAAAAAAATATTTGTATTTTCTTTCATACTGATCTTAATTTTATGAGAATTTGTTTGGTACGGTTAAGGATGGAGTGCGTAAGACGGTTGTTAAATTCGGTTACAAGAAAGTGCTTGGCTTGTAATAACGTCATTCTTCGCGTTATTTAATACACGAATATACTAGCTGCAACGTAAACTTACTGAATGATGTATGATGTATGATATGTACTACCACCCATTGTAGCACGGAAACTAAGTCCGACAGCAGTGAGCTCTCCTCGCTGTTAGACTTGATCAAGCTTTAATAACCACTGATTATCCTAATCATGCCATTGTACGAAGGGTCAAAAAGGGGTTGGGTACACAAAAGAGCAAGCTATCTAACATGAGGATGCCCCAATGGGCGGGGAGAAGATTCACAAACTGTTAGCAATGGGGAGTTGGCATTTCCACTCTCCCCATCCAGAATGCTTCAATCGAGAGCCCTGATGGTCCCTTCCATTCCCATGAAATATTTATATAATATTGTATATATTTATGTAAATGAAAAAGACTGCAATCACTCGGTATCTATTATATATGATTTCTTTCGGTGGATCCTGAAATATAAGAAATGTTATAAAGTGTTAATGTGGAGAGTTCTGTTTTTTCGCGCTTAAGCACGTTTTCGTTCGTTTTCAGCGATAGCAGCAATTTCTCAAAATCTTGATTTATGGTATCCTAAAAAATTTTGTGAAATTTTACAAAAATTACATTTCTACATTTTAATTTACTGTTGCCATGTTCACTATTATTACGCTTTATTTTTGCCGGCTCAATAATTATTGCTCCTGTCTAAGGAAAACAGAGAAGATTTTATTGACAGGAAGTTAAAGACGTAAAAAAACAATAAGCAATTTTTAAATCTTCTATGAAGTAAAATCAATAAAGCAATATCATCAAATATAATGATATTGTGAGTTATGATACGGTACTGACAAAAATTTAACTGTAACATCAGACACAATCCGAATGGCAAACAGCTCAAATTTGGAAAAAAAAACCATTTGCAAACCGGAATTGAAAAATAAATTAGGTAATAAGTGCAAAAGTCTACCATAGATTACGTTGCAGCTTCTTTTATTCAAGGCACTAGATACTTCTAAATCATAATGATAATTAGACGTATAAGACATAATAATTAAAAGTATATATAACCTATTTGGTGAAATTATAAAAAAAATATATTAAATTATAAATCCTGAAAACACTAGTAATGATCAAAATGATAATGATGATGATTAAGAAGATTGATAATGGTTACGAATAAATAATGTCCTGTATGATAATATATGTAGTCAAGGAATATTATAATATAAACTGAAAATTACATCTGTGCCGACTGCTGTTTTGTTGCAATTGTAGACAAACTTCCGCATGAACCAGATAGTTTAGACAATGTATTACATGAGAAAAAATATGAACTTTAAATTTTAAATTATTTTATAATACATGATGACCTGGTAGACCTGAAAGATATGATAATGGAAAATTATGCTATGATATACCGGTCGCACCCCCTCACTTCGCTATTGCCAGATTGACAACATTGCCCAGGCTACGCCAACCAGCGTCTCCATGTTTCAGCTGGCAGTCTTTTGTGATCATATGACTCGTGGAGGCGTGAGGTAGGAACTTGTGAGGACCGGAGGTCGGTCGCACCCTCCTACCAAGTTGTCAACTCACCATTTGAAGCCCTAGCTGCAACGTAAACTTACTAGTGAAAACGAATACTAGTTTGAAGTATAAGTAAAGGCACAGTTTTCGTTTGATTTTGAGGCTGTGGCAGGAATCGGCATCCTGCCGGGAATAAATGGCGTTTACTCTGTTCAATATTACAAAGAAAACGCAGAAATGAAAACACGAACATATGAAAATCAAAATCGTTGCTATGTTTTAACCCGTACTGTAGACTTGTATTGTAGGTCTGTAGACTTTGAAAATCGCCTTGTTTATTTTTGTGAATTCCATAGAGAGATCTCACTAAACTTCAACAACTTATTCGGGGTACCATTTACGTTTTTCAAATCAATCAATGGCGCATGGAATTAGGGAATGTTGCACTGCTAACCTTGAGCCACACATAAAATTCTGATACAACTTCAATACGCAAAGCACTTATAATTTCCTATTTGAAAAAGTTATAAACAATCACCTTTAACGCTTAAAATTCTATTAGCTACTGTATCGTGTTGCCATTGAAAAATCGAGTTTATATTTTTTTAAATTTTGTTCATTTTAGTACTCTTGGACAAAACATACCATTATGTTATAAGCATGCTGTTGAAAGCATCCATATAACAAATAATTTTTCTTATGGGTGTTCTACAAAACATCTGGTATAACCTAAAAGATGTTCAGATATGCCACATTTATTGCGCTTTTCCGGTTATATGGGTGTATGACACTAAGTTATTGACGTTAAAAAAAACTTGACCTTTGTGTAGAAGGTGTATTTGGAGTGTTTGGAGTGTTTGAACATTATTATCTTTGTACCAGTCTAAGACGGGCCGGGCATAGCGGCAAGATGCCAAATCCGGCCAAAACAGTGTCGGGCCATCATGAGATCTCAACAAGGGCAGAAGTCGTTTTTGGAGGCATTCGGCCTTGTAGATTTGTCCGTTGACGGTCCCAGAGGTGATGAATGGCTGACTCATTTTGCAACATCCGCAGATCGCTTGCCAGACAAGGAATTTTTTGGCGAATTTCGACAGTTTCTTCTTCCGTACACTCTCCGGAACGACCAACTTAGAGGTGGTGACGTAGTGTTCCTGTCCTGGCATTTGTTTGGTGTCGGCTTTAATGTAGGTCTCATCGTCCATCACAATGCAGAACGGTTTTGTGAGCCACTCCCTGTACAGTTTCCTTGTACGAATTTTGGCCACCGAGTTCTGTTTATCGCTCCGGTTCAGTGCCTTCTGGACCTTGTACACATGTAACCCAGAACGTTTCATTGTTTTCTGCACAAAACAAACTGAAACTTTCGCCTTTTTCACAACATCCCAGATCGAAAATTTGGGATAACGCTTAAATTGGTTCAATACCATCCTGGCCTTCTCCGGATTTGGTGTGCCACGTTTTTTGCCACTACCATTTTTCCGCTTGGTTGTCTTACGGTCCTTGAACGTTTTGATCACATGAGATACGGTTGAATGTACGATTTCGAGCTGTTTTCCGATCCATCGATGAAAAGCGTTTGGGTTATCGAAGTGAGTGCCCAAAATTTGTTGGCGCACTATTTCTTCATTCGAAGCCATCACTGAAATCACTCGACCGATTTTCACGAAGCTCATTACACAATTGACACAACACAATAAAATATATTCAGTTAAAATTTCAATAATTTTTACCCACACGCTAAAAAGTTACGAACAATTGCGTGTGTCCAAATTTCATCGAATACAGTCGTTATTTGAAAAATCGACCGGAATCATTCAGCGCGCTAAGACACGTAACTATCTCAAGATCTACAAGAAGCAAAAATAGCAACTTCCATAAAAACCCAAGCTCGAAAGTACTATACAGTTATAAGCAAAAAGGAAACGTGCATTATAATGGATGATTAAACGAATGTTAAGCTGGACTACAAAACGCTTTCAGGGGAACAATATTACACTGTGAAGTAAGCAGCCGATGTGCCACACTTGCATACAAGATTGCCGAAAGTTACAGGAAGAAATGTCTTCAAAAACTGCTGTGCTACCTCTCATTCGAAAGCACAAATGTCAGACACTGGTTTGGTCTAATTTGGCGTCATTCCACTATGCGCGTTACATAATAGACTGGTGGCGAAAACGGAGTCGAGTTTGTAGAAATGACGTCATCGTCCCTAAATTGTCCGCTAATAAGGCCAATTGTTTTGGGCTTTGATGAAAATAAAACCTCGAAAGAAAGGTCCAGAACCGCTGATCTCGACAAATACAATAACGATTGGTTAAATATGTGCTGAAGCATCGATGGAATAGTTGTCCAAAACCTAACCTGTGAACAATTTACAAATGGCTGCCGCCACGAAAAATTTAAAAACCGGACGCTAATAACTCGATTATTTTTTGATCGATTTTTTTTTAGATTTTTGCTCTTATCAAGTAGAGGTTTGTACGACTGCCATTTTATTTACTCAAGTATTCAAAATGTTACAAATAAGAGCGAAAATATTTCACGTATTCATCAATCGGCGTTGGAAATTTTATAAAGAATGTTGCGTTCCGGCAAGAAACGAGAAATTCCCTATCACGGACAATGTTTTGATTCTCAAAAATATTCCAAATTAACATTCTCTGCATATTCCAATTGTCACTGTTATGAATAGTTTTTCTGTTGTGTTTTGATTCGCGTTGGATAGAGTTTTACTTCTAGGAAGAAATATGTTTTGAGAAACTTTGAGAGTGAGAATAGGTGTAATGCCGTTTTGATGCCAACCGTATGCGCCAATGCGGAAACACGTTAAGATCGAACATACGGAAAATCCACCGAAACGACCATGTACCGATGCCGAGCAGGGTCGTGGTTATCGGGTGAAATTGAATGCAGTCAAAGGCTATGCGTTGCAAAGCACTGGTTGGGACGCTGGAGAAGGGCCTTCAACTCAAGGTTGCATCATCATTTAAACCAAATGGCCGTCTTCAGGGCCATCAAATGCTTTCGAACATCTACACTTTTTTGAAGTCATCGTCAAAGCACATAAAACCACAGTAGCGACGAGTCTGTTGCCTTCAATGTCGCGCAAGGGAAACATGTTGACTAGCAACGAAAAGCCTGTCGTCGTGCAACAATAAAGTTGTAACGGTATACAAGTTCGATGATGCCAACTAGTTGTTTGTCACAAACCCTTCCTAGTCACGCAACAAAAAATATGCGAAGAACCATAAGTCATCGTTTTGATGATGCATGAATATTTTGTAATCGTCACACCTTAGATGGTGCATGACGAAAACCGGTATGTTTTGGTCGCTAAATCTAAGAATAGCGAAGACGTCCTCTACGGCTGTAAAGGGTTATTCATAAGTCACGTCGACTAATTTTTGATATTTTCAGAACTCCCCTTCTCGGCTTTTTCTAAAGGCCATTTTAAACATTTAAATGAAGCGTAGATTATGGCCAGACCTTAACGTGGTTTGTGAACTTTTGATTATTCATATGAAAATTTTCTGTAACCTATTGATTAGATAAGAAAGCAGAAGACATTGTATGATTTTTATAACCGACCTACCTTCAAGAATTTCTTCGCTAAAACATTATTCAAATGAAATTCTTATTTATTGTTAAGATTTCAACCTTTCATACGGTTGAAATTTTGACAGGCACTGCAAAAATGGAAGAAATATATAAACATTTACTAGGCTCATCCTTTTCGGTAATTTTAGCTACTGAGACAAGCTGACATGAAAGCGTTCGAAGCGAAGAAAGAACTTTTATATAATACCGAAATTTTGTCCGAAGGTGTTATAATAGTAGTTTCAGCCAATTTCAAGTTAGAAATCCTTTCTGCGACAAAATTCAAACAATTTGAGCCTGTTTGGGTAAAATCATGCATTGCTGGCAAAACACACGTGTTTGCCTCCGTGTTTTTTTCCACCAGATTGTGCAAATAAAACAGTTCATGAATCTTTTTTTTTTTCAAAACGCCTAACAAATTGTATCAAAATTACCTCCTGAGGCTAAAGTTCACATCTATGGTGACTTCAACCAAAGATAACCTGATTTTTTTCAGGACTCTGAAAATAAAAGCATTAAAGTAAGACATTGTTGCAGACAATGAAACACTGCAGTTTGTTTTCGACAAAACTTCTAATTTAGGTCTAAATCAAAGTAATAACGTCAAAAATCAGCAGAACTGTTACTTAGGCTTTCTGCTGACCAATGTACACGAAGATTCATGTGTGAATGAATCATTGAATCCCTTATGGTAAAATGAACCATTTCACACAGCAATCGAATTCTCTCTATTTAATCATGAAACTCAAAGACCCAACGACTGTGAATTCGAGGAAATCTTTGTATATCACAAAGCAAATTATGAAAATATTAAACGTAGATTAAGTAGTGTAAACTGGCAACTAATTCTACACACTACCAAAATGTCGTGTATAATTCAGTCTCCTGAGACCGACACATGCAAGCGTCCTTTAGTACATAAGAATGAGTTGAAAGAGATGCGACAATAAAGACTGGACTGGGAAAAAATGAGACACACAAAAATGATCACTAAAAATTCATTTTAAATCAGATACTTTTCAAACTTCCAGGGATTAAAAAACTATATATTAACTATCTCTCGGCATAATTTATTTATTGAATTCCCTCCCCCAAGCTGAATGCTCGTACATTTCTGTTAACACTGCTCATGAGATTTTGGGCGAGGCTTTGTCCATCTTCCTTACACAATTTTTCCCAGTTTTTCTTCAAAACTTCATCGGTTTTGAATGTTTGTCCGCTTTTCTTCAACTTCTTCTTCATTATCGCCCAAAAATTTTCGATCGGACAAAGTTCTGGGGTATTTTGCGGGTTCGCCTCCTTCGGGACCACATTAAAGCCCTTCGCTTCGTACCAATCCATTACAGGCTTGGCGTAATGGCACGAAGCGAGATCCGGCCAGAACAGCGTGGGACCACGGTGAGAGCGGAGGAAGGGCAGCAAGTGCTTCTGCAAGCATTCCTCACGATAAATCTACACGTTTATGGTGCCGATTGTAACGAACGGCATGCTGTACCCTCCGCATTCGCAGATCGCCTTGCACAACAGGTACTTCTTCGTGAATTAGTCCATCTTTCTCTTCCGAAACTTTTCTTTTCCAGAACGAACCGACAAAAAATTCGAGACCGGGGATTTGTTTGGTGTCCGCCTTAATATATGTCTCGTCGTCCATGACGAGACAGCCTGGCTTGACCAGCCACTCACGGTACAGCTTCCGCGCACGCAATTAGGCCACCGTGTTTTGCTTGTCAGTCTGGTTTGGCGCCTTCCTGACCTTAAAAACACGTAGCCCAGCCCATTTCATGGTCTGCTGGACGAGCCACTTCGACGAATTGACCTTTTTGGCCACGTCTCGGGTGGAAAGGTTCGGGTTATTCTTAAAGTACTGCCTTATCTTCCGCGCCTTCTCTGGGTATTACGTTTTCGGTTTTCAGCCGCTTCCAGCGCGTCGCTCAATGGTCTTCATCTCCTGGAACATCTTCACAACGCGGGACACGGTGGAATGGTGGATTCCAAGCCTTTTGCAGATCCATCTGTGCGACTGACCAGGACTATCGATCACCGCGCCCAGAATTTGCTGGCGTAGCTCTTCTTGTTTCATTAATTTTTACCCACGCGATAAAAAGTTACACCCAAAACAAAGTGTCGCATATTTTCCGAGTCCAATCTTTTAATTCAACCAAACACATCTTTTATCGAATTGAATATGCGTCAGTCTCAGAAGCCATAATTTTACACGAAATATTTCTTTACATTCCCAGACTTTTAACACACATGAATTACGTGTCGTGTAAAATTCACAATTTCTAAGTGTGTACGAAATGAACGAAATGTTGAAATTGCTGTTGATGTCTACTATAATGTTCTTTTCAGAATAATTCATAAAGAGGTACCAATCAAAATAATACAACATCATGGAAATTCAAAAATAAATCTAAAAATTGCAAAAATCTAAAAATCTAAAAATTGCAAGGTGAACAAAAATTTAAAAAAAAATAACAGCAATGAAGATTTAGAGAAATATATAGACGTTTGTAATCAACTAAATTTAGCCATCGCATTTGAAGAGTATGACACTAAAACTGGAAAGGAAATAAAGTTGTGCCCTAAACCCTTTTTCAATTACGTTAGTTAAAACAAAAATTTAAATCAGAAAATTTTCCATCATCCATGCATCTAGATGAACGCATTGGCAGCAATTCTGAAGAAATATGCAATCTTTTTGCAACATTTTTCCAGGAAATTTATACCACCTGCTTCGAAAATGGCCGGGACCGGCAATTTATCAGATCAGTACAGACTCAAACACAGACTGAATAAATGATCGTGCAATCCGAAAAAAAATGATTTTGATTAAATTTATTGTAATCATACGATAAAATCAATAGTGCGTAAAATTTGAAGTATTGTTCATAACTATAAGTTGACAATAGCAGTTATTGTTTCCACAATAGAATCTAACATAAACTGAGACATTGACAACAGAATAACGGTGTAGTTTTGTATCTTAACTATAGAAAAAATAATTTTTTTTCCGAGCAAATTTGAGTCAATTACTATTGATTGTGAAGTTTCACAATTGCTGTAAATTCATGCATATGGGCTTAATAGTAAATCTGTTGTAATAACAATATACATTTTTCATATATCTGATACATGAACAATAAGATTCAACGGCGGCAGTAGATTTTAAAGTTATTATATATTATTGTATTTTAATTGTATGGTTATTTTTATCCGGCCAGCTTCGCATGCTGTTCGATCTCACAAAGCACACGGCGTCTTGCTGTTAGTTGTGTGAATAGCAACGCTTCCCCCCTGCAGCGTGCATTGTTTCCACCCATCGAGAGTGGCTAGCAAGCAAGCAGCAAATTTCTATTGTTGTAGTTAAAGCGAGCAGTGTGGACCATCACTGTCGGCGCTCCGCATCCATGGACTATTGTAATGATGCGGTGCGCACGACTCCACAATGTTCATCCAAACTTCGTCTCCCCTATAAAAGTGACACGTCATTCTATGTCATTTAAGTGGTGTTAACGTCTTATTGAAAGTACCCACCGAGCTGGCACGATGCCTCTCGGTGGTATTAAATTAACTCCCAGTAGTCAGTTCGTTTCACTCGCCTCATCGTCGTGTCTCAACCAAATAATCACAACACAACGTATGACCTGGTCAAACACTAAACGAAACACATGCGACGCGACAAATTTAGTGTACCGGAAAATTGTATCAAGGTAAGGCAAACTATGTGTTCGCGTCGTTTTGATTCCAGACCACGAAGAAGGAATAAGAAACATCGTCGTTGAGTATAGAGTCACCTACAATTGATACGTTGCGGATGCGTTGACGTTAATTTGACAGAAAACCTATAAGAAAACTGTCAAATTCACGCAAACGCGTCCGCAACGTATCAATTTTGGGCCAGCCATACACTCAGCGAAATAAACTTTCGATATTCATAAGATTACATTATGATTATTTGCTATAAGGAATCAGTATGAATTTCATAAATTTATCTTATGAAATATAATGATGTTGAAAAAATTAAACTATGGAGCAACCTGGATTCGAACCTTGGACGTTGACGTTGTAAGTCCAGTGACTTGCCCACTAGTATATATCAACACTTGTGATCAGGAAAGCTTAAAGGCGTACAAGAACAACGTCGGGTGAAACAAAATCCATTCATAAGTCGACCTTATGATATTCCAAACCATCGTTCATAAGATGAACCTTATGAAATTTATAAGATTATTTGGTTCAGTGTATGAATGCATGACTATCTTCATGCTTTGGGTGCAACACGACGAAAATGGAAAGACGTCGCGTAGCTCAAATCGGTGAAGGTGACTTTTTTTTTTCTTTGCGTGTTTTGTATGACGTGAATGACTTTTGTCAGCTCTGCTTACAGCAATTATAGGCAATTGTAATGAAAATTTGAAAATAACTGAGACAGTTTAAACGCTATTAGCTATATCAATTCTCGATAGGGTTTCGGGATTTTTTCTTCAACCAGGTGAAGTTTTTCGCGATAGTCAACTATTAAACATATCATTAATTATTGACTTTGAATTCTCAAACAGACCTTGAAAAATCTACAGGCTGTCTCGCAATAGGTGTCACTAAGCCAAAATGGGATTACAGCAAAACAAATCAACCAAATCATGCAAAATGGTGAGTCGATAAATAAGATGTAGCGTACGTCCCCGCAACATAGCTCTGGTCCTCACAAGTTCCTATCTCATGCTACCACGGGTCTATAGATGACAAAGACCACCAGCTAAGGGTTGTCCTTTTGACTTCAGCTAGATTGAGGAGGTGCGTGTCAAGCCTCTGTCCACCAATGAGGTGCGGCTCAAACAGCGTATGTCCTGGCATCTAGCGGTTGAGTAAGAAACGCTGTATTGCGTCAACTATACATAAGGTGGCAGTCGCACCAAGGCAATGTAGGCAACGTGACCCCACCAAGGTAGCATGCTGAATTCCTATCCTACCACAAAGAATGGAAGTATTCTTTTTAGGGTATATAATTTAAGATCACCCATCGCATTTCCAAGTATTGTATAGTAATTGTTTTCTTCCCTCGTGGCTATGATAATGCAAGTCCGTCTACAATTCCAGCAGGATCAGCAGACATGCAGACATTACAAATATAATTGTTATTATCATTTTATATTATATCATCACAATATTCGTTATTCTATTTCTAGCTTTGCATTTGCATCGTTGTAAGTTTTGACCCACCTAAATCACGTTATTTATTTGAAAAGATAGGACGGTTTTTTTACGTTTTTTTTTTAGATGATTGTATACGAAAAGTTTTACAAAAAAAAATTCTCTTTTCAAAATAATAAATTCAAAAACTCACATTATTTATAATCCTACATTTTCTATTTTACAGACATAAAGGATCATTAATGGTCGCTGTAGAAAAAAGAGTTATCCAAAAAATTTCCGATTTTTTTTTGCGGTAATATAGGGGGATTAGGGGTGAAATGGACACCCTCAAAATAACAAAATATTATAAATTTAAACGGAAATGTAAGCTGTTAATCATTTTACCACTATCAAACATATGATTTTTCAATAAAACAGTTGATATCCTCTTTTAACCACCAATATATATATGAAAAATCATAACCCAAGGGTTTGACATATTATCATTTCTAACCAGAGTAAAATAAGGTTTTACGAACGTTTTAGAATATTTATTATCAATTATTTGTCCCAAACACGTTCTTTGTATCGCTGCTGAAAGTTGACATTAATCACAATATTGTATTTTGCAATAATTTATTTAAAAAAAATGCATTCAAATTAATATAGTCGATTAGGGGCGAAACGAACACCCCTTATTTTTTTTTTTTTTGACGGGATGGAAAATCTGCAAACAGACTCCTGAAGAACTCAGGGTGTGGTGATGAGGGTGCCAACTCCTCGACCCACTAAAAACCCACCCATGCCTTGAGCCCCGGCTCTCCCTGGAACCACCTTTCAGTATTACTTCAGGGAGGGGGCTAGTGTGCTTTACGCACCCACTATGTCTAACTACATAGGTCTTTAGTAGTTAGCTTCGCCGACCTGACGCTGATTCGATCGAGATGCTCCTGGATCCAAGCAGGGTTCGGGACGTCTGATGGTCTATCCAGATCGTCCGCGATCTCCCTACCCGACCGCTTACGGTACCTGCCGAACCTCGCGTCGTATGGTCCCTCCTCCGATCGAGAAAGCCAGGGCCAGGACCGAGGTTGGAACGTCTGGGAGTGCAGCCCAGGATCGTCCCTGTTCCCCATGTCACGACCGCTTACGACCTAATGCCGGCTCCTGCGCCGTATGGCGCTTCCTCCGTTGTAGTTCGTTTAGCCGTTAAGGGGAGCTTAACGTTTCCAGGGTGCACCGCGGGGAGGCGAACTACTTCCACACCCCAAACGAACACCTCTAGTAGGGGCAAAATGAACACCACTTGTTTCTGGAATCTAACTTCAACGTCCACTTTGTTGACTTGTTTACATTGTTTACCTACGCAGTGTTTTGGTGGCAGTGATGGTGCGAACGTACAAAAGACAATCGGGAAGGCAGCAGTGGTCCAAAACGGCCATGGAAGCGACCATAGATTCTGTCCGCCGGAGTGGAACGTCCATCAAACGAGCAGCCAAGGGCCATGGAATTCCAAGACCTACACTGATCCGCTATCTGAAAACTGCAGAAGTACTGGGCTAGGAGGTGAAGCAAATCGGCCCATTCAAAACAGTTTTCACACCTGCCGAGTAAGCTGTTTTAATGGCCCACATTTTGGACTTTGATGATCGATGCTACGGAATTACCACCCGCGATATCCGGAGCCTTGCCTTCCAGCTGGCCGAACGCAACGGGAATGCACATGTTTTCAATACGAAGACACAGCTGGCTGGTTGGGATTGGCTTGATGATTTTCGGAAGCGTCATCCCAAACTCTCGCTCCGTACTCCTGAAGCTACCTCAGCTGCAAGGTTGCAAGCATTCAACAAGATAGCGGTCGACAACTTCTTTGATGTGCTGCATCGTGAAATGGATGGAGGCAAATTTTTAGCGTTGATGAAACCTCTGTGCTCACCGTAAGTTGTACACATTTTCAAATAAAATGCATGTTTTGACTCATTTTGTATGGTTAGGTGCAAACGAAACGTTCCAAAGTGTTTGCCTTGAAAAGCCGACGACAAGTAGGAGCTGTGACATTGGGGGAAAGAGGGCTACTTTCCACTGCAAGCATTTTCATGTCAGCAACGGGACAAATACTGACGTCAAATACGCAACGGGACCTATGAGGATACTATGAGGATACTATGAGGATACGCAACGGGACCTATGAGGATATTCCCTAGAGCCCGTTTGACTACTAGTCTTATGGAAGGTACTCCACCAGACACGATATTTGTCTGCAACTCTTCCGGTTGGATCCTGGTTCGAGCATTTTCTAAAGCACACGCGTCCAACAGCTGATAACTCGGTTCTTTTGATTTTGGACGGTCATTCTTCGCATACGAAGAACCTTGGCTTTATTGAAAAAGCGCGTGAGTGCCATGTGACAGTCGTGTGCTTGCCCCGAGGCCGCCAAGTAATTTCTAAGAAGCGAATCATAGCACGTTCTCACATACTTTCTCACTACCACGGTGCGGCAGAAAATAATGCGAAAATGTTCAAACTTGAGTATTGGGTCAACTCGTGTAGCTAGTGACTAATTTCTGTCGAAAGCGTATTTGTTTATGTTTACTTTCAAGTGCTGCATCCAAACATTCTATTTGTTTTATTACAAATTCGTCAAAATGTTCGCCAAAGTAGTGATCACCAGTTTGGTGCTCGCCCAGAAGAAGCCGAAAGATATTGCCAAGGTGGTAGGGTGCCATTTGGCAACAGTTTACTGCATAAAAAAGTCCCTGCAGGATGGTCCTAAGCAGTGGAAGCCGGGAAGCGAACGTCCGCGCTTTGCATGCACGTCGAACGTGATCAAATCGGTCCGTGCAAAAATTGCACGCAACCCAGTGCGTTCCATAAGAAAACTTGCAAGGAAGCCAATATTTCGGAGAAATCCATGCGGAGAATCATCAAAGAAGACCTGCATGTATCTTCCAGAGCCAGAGTGAAACGCCACTTGATTACGGAGCGGGTCAAGGAACTACGAGTGACCAACAGCCGCACGGGCCGATTCATTTCACCGCGGAAAATGAAGAACGTTCCGGAAAAAGTGAAATTCAAATTTCAAACCAAACATCTGGCTGATGTCATGATGTTTGGCTTGGTGGCGTCCAACAGTTTGAAAATGCCGCCTGTTTTTATTGATGCTGGAGTTAAAATCAATACCGAAGTGGATATCGGTATTTTAAAGGACCAAGTGCTTCCCTGGGTGAAGGCCAACTTCTCCAAGAACCAACTTCTCCAGTGCGTTCCATAAGAAAACTTGCAAGGAAGCCAATATTTCGGAGAAATCCATGCGGAGAATCATCAAAGAAGACCTGCATGTATCTTCCAGAGCCAGAGTGAAACGCCACTTGATTACGGAGCGGGTCAAGGAACTACGAGTGACCAACAGCCGCACGGGCCGATTCATTTCACCGCAGAAAATGAAGAACGTTCCGGAAAAAGTGAAATTCAAATTTCAAACCAAACATCTGGCTGATGTCATGATGTTTGGCTTGGTGGCGTCCAACGGTTTGAAAATGCCGCCTGTTTTCATTGATGCTGGAGTTAAAATCAATACCGAAGTGGATATCGGTATTTTAAAGGACCAAGTGCTTCCCTGGGTGAAGGCCAACTTCTCCAAGAACCAAAACGTTGTCCTACAGCAGGATGGAGCGCCTTGTCACACGTTCAATCGAACCCAACAATGGTTGAACGATTACATGAAGTTTTGGCCGAAGAATTTGTGGCCCCCTAGCAGTCCAGATCTTAATCCGTTGGATTATTCGATTTGAGCATATGTTGAAGCACAAGCCTGCAAAACATCATACCCTATGTGAAAACCCTGAAGTCAACCAGAACACGCACATGGCAGTCAATGTCGGAGGACTACGTCCGAAAGGCATGCTCTGGCTTCCAGCGTCGGCTCGAGGAGGTTATTAATAAAAATGGAGCACACATAGAATAAATTTGTTTTTAAAGGACTTGATAGAGATAACTGCAATGTTCCGCTAAGAAACTAACGATACTACGTCAACCGGTCGTGTGTTAAACACAACACCACTGATTCTTCCTTTACAACTAACGGATATGTTTGTTGTGTTAAGAGGATGATAAATTCACACATAGTTAGTTACATATAAACGCTACACGTATTTTCATAAACATGAAACCAAATATTATAAATTTCATTTCTTATCTCTTTTCTTCGTTTACAGGTGAAACCAAGTTATTGAAAAGCACCAGTTCATCCTGAAAAAGGTATGCAAGTTGACCAAAATATATAGACAACAAAGATCTGTGTTGTGCCTGTACCCCTTGCATCTGGATTGACGATCGCAATTGACGCATGCAGCTAACAAAAGCCGTATTAAAAGCATACAAACCTGTAAGCAGACAAACAGAGAATAAAAGTAAAGAAAACGCTTAACAGTGTGTGAAATCAGGTGAACGTTGCCAGAAAATTCATCTCGTTTTCTGCCCTTCATTCATATTTTCGTGACGCGTACTCTTCTCAACACTTGCTGAAGGAATAATAGAATACGTTCTTCGTACTGTTGCGCACAGGCCAGGGAAAAGTGTTTTCATACTCATACCTCTGGTGATAAGCGGCATTCATGCTTCGAATAGAATAGGATAAAAAATATCAAAACATTTCCCATACAATCAAATAAAATCACTTTACACACCTCTCTTTATAAGCGGAGTAATAACATCACATACCACGCGGCGTAGCTCCTTCTGGCATGACAGTCAGTGTCGGCATCAACAGACGACGGCAATTGGAAGCTTGCTTGCTGCCCTCGCAGAAGACACGCGCCTCGGTATACGGTATCGTTGAAGCAAGCTGCAAGTCTAGCGAGAAGTGAAATCACCTTCCTGCCATTGCCCCTTTCATCGATAGCCGGGTGAACAGTTGACGACGCTTGGGTGGAAAAACATCGCGCACGCCGGCTTATATTCTTCCTCCCCCCTTTGCGCGAAGGCCGTTATCGTCAGTACCTTTTTGTCCACAGACGCTCGTTCGGTTTTCCCAACCACCGGTGAATCGTTCTATCAGGATATTTTCCACCCGGAGAGTGAACAACGGTGGGCAGAGAAAGAGAGTACGAAGAGTGTGCTACGGGGAGAAAGATCAAGCTCCAAAAGAGGCAGAGTGCCAGCACCAGTCCTGCTCAGTGTAACAGAACTCCATTAAATTCCTGGGGAAAAAGCGAAAAAAAGTAGCGAAACCAGAGAGAAAAAATACAGTGGAAGTGAGAGGACTTAACGAGCAGGTTTCAGTTTGCAAGTGTGGAACAGAAAGAGAACAAAAATTTCAGGCAGCGGCAGCACTGAGGCACACCGAGCTCGTATAATCAATTGGGTAAGTGCACGTTTCAATATCGTAATATAAAAGTAATTTAATTTAACGGATTTTAATGAATGCCAGTAAAATAGGAGGGAAAATAAAACGGTGGCGCAAGGCGCCCAGGAGGGGGGTATGGAGCGGGACGGCGGTGGATATGAAATGCAAGGTATGGCGTAAAAAGGATACCTAGATCAGTGGGCTGTTGGTTGGTGGTTGGTGTTCAATATTGTTTTATTCTGCTGGCACTTTGTGTGGATGATTTCGTTCGTAAAAAAGGATGTGTAGCGGATTTTCGATGAAGCTTCTTATCGATTGAGCTTGGTTCCTATGGTTGTTAAATTTCGACTATCTACGAAATAGTACTTTTGAGCATAAACTTATCAGACTGATACCATATTCGGGAAATTGTTAGTCCTTAGTCTACAGAGTTCATATTCTATATTGTTCTTTTTCATTCGGTATAACGATTCAAGTGGCCATCGCTGCATGATTTCAAATGGTTGTCAAAATATGATAGAAAATTCTTGAGCGAATCAAGACTTGACCCGATCGATGCCCTACGATCACGACAATCGACAGGTCACAGGTCGCCCCATAGTGCCAACGTTATTTCCCTTCTCGCCTTTTCATTGCGCCCAATTGCGAATGCAACTCGCAAGACCATTCGGTGTGTGATACGGTCTGAATTCAATTAAATTTTATTTCGATAAACAAATTAAGTGTGATGCGTTTTTAATTCGCAAATTAAAACATCATCGCTGCGCGGCACGTGGAGTATCGATGCAAAAAGAGTAAATACAAGTGAATACACCTCCAATCTTCCCGCTTTGCCATCACAAGCGACCCAACGGCAAGGGGAGAAGCTGTAGCATGAAACAATCGAACAAAATTGGCTACTAGTAGAGCGAACTTGTTTTCTCTCTGATTCGATCTGATGTGAGCAAGGCAGGGTGGTTGAAATGAGAAAAACAAAATAAGTGGAAAATTGGTCTGTGGAACGGAGCGAATGAAAAAAAAGTGTGGAAAAGAGGTTTCGAGGAATAAGGCGGGAAATTTATATCACTTTTCCACTCGATTACCTTTGAGCATGGAAAACTGATGTATTCGATTTATGTATGCACGTTGTAAAAGTTGCTTGATTTTCATCCCCTCCTAGGCCCACAGCGCCACCGGATAGATTGAGGCAAGAATAAATTTTCAGTTCGTTGTTTCGATTCATTTTCGGTTATCTTTTTGGTCCTTGAGGAAATAACCCGATATAATGTGATTCGGAATCAAATTCTGGTGCGGCAGATGGGTTGAAGCGGGGTACCACCAGTAAGGCGAAAATTAATCATTATATTAGACTTCTTCGAGAGAAAACTCGCTTCTAGCATGTAAGATTGCTCAACTTGGAAAAATGTTGATAAATGTCAGTTTGGTTAAACACTTTTTGTAATAATTATTTATTGCTTAAATTACTCATTTTTTCAATTCAAGGATACAACATTTCACCTTTTTCTGAGCATAAAAACCACCGGTGCACTGTTAAAAACAGTCCGAGTTCGACAAACATCGCAGTTCAACTCAATCAGAATTAAGAAAAAAAATTAATAATGTACCATTTCCGCAGTGACTTTGGTGATCTTTTTTACTATCATAACTGTTTTTCACCTCAGATTTTGTTTTTACACCTAAATTCGCTTCTATTTGTTATTTGCACTTGATTTATTTTATTTTTTAAATCATTTAATTGTACAGGCTTAATCAAATTAACATTACAGAGCCAAGTTTTCATATTTGTATACATCAATTATCCTAAAACTAACGTTAAGGGGATAGAACCGATTACTTGCGGCCGTCTCGAGGTTAATAGGAATAACAACTGAAAGGATGGGAAGGTGGGCTGGAGTTTGAAGTGGAGTTTACATAACAATTTTTTTTTAAATTCTAGATTGTCAAAAAACTTAAAACTATACAACTTTTGGCATCTTTTGACTTGAACATTTTTGAAAAAGAAAAAAAACACAAACACGGATAAAAAAAAACTTTACGTAAACATACAGGTTAATGTTAGTCAAAAACACATAAATGAGTTTCATAAACTCCAGGTCACGCAGAGCCAAAATTTCTCGAATTGGTACATTGGGTTGTCTACCTCGAGCCCGAAGGGAACCATAAAACTCAAATCTGATTCCACGATGCTCAGCACATGACCAAATAATTTGATCTGCGTCCTGATAACCTTGGCCGCATTCACAGAGATTGTTATCACTCAGCTCAACACGGCATAAATAAGCGTTCAAAGAATAATGATTGGACATGAGGCGAGACATCACACGAATGAAGTGTTGACCCACATTCATACCCCAAAACCATGATTTCTTCGACACATTTGGGATGATAGAATATTGCCATCGTCCCAAATCTCATTTACTCCATTGATACTGCCAGCTGACGAGTGACTTTTAACGAAAAATAGCGAAAAAATCGTTGAAGGCGATTTGTCGATCACAAATATCACCTTCTTTATCACCCACCTTTGCAAGCGAGTCCGCTTTCTCATTGCCTGGAATTGAACAATGAGATGGGACCCATACAAAGGTGATGATAAAATAACGAAGATAAAGCACTTAGAAGCTCCTGTATTTTCATGAGAAAATACGAGGAGTGCTTTACCGGCCTCAATGAGCGAATAGCCTCTATAGAACTGAGACTATCCGTGAAAATGAAATACTGATCCGGTGTTAGTGAAGCAACAATTTCTAGCGTAAAGTGTATTGCCGCTACTTCAGCGACTTCTACGGAACAAGGAGCTTGAAGTTTACGATTGGCGCTATAAATTTCATTAAATATACCAAAGCCTGCTGACTCCTCTATCAAAGATCCGTCAGTGAAGAACGATTTAGTGGAATCAACATGGCCAAACTTTGGTGCAAATATTACAGGAGCAATCATAGGACATTGATGCTCTGGAATTCCACGAAGCTCTTGCTTCATGGATAAATCAAAATCAACAGAACTGCCGAAGTCGGAAAAGCAAACACGATTGGGAATATTTGGCGAAGGCCTGACATCCTGTGTTATGTACAAATGGTACAAAGTCATGAAACAAGTTTAAGGATTGAACTCAAGGAGCTTCTCAAAGTTTTCGATTAACTGAGCGTTCATGACTTCACACCTGGTGAGGAGCCGGAGTGATAATTCTGTAAACCGATCCGAGAGTGGCAACATGCCAGCCAGCACTTCAAGACTCATGGTGTGAGTCGAGTGCATGGAACCTAGCGCGATATGAAGACACCGAACTAAATACGTTCCAGTTTAATGATGTGCGACCGAGCCACTGACTGAAAACAAAAACTACCGTATTCCATAACCGACAAAATCGTTGTCCGGTACAACGTTAGAAGATCTTGCGGATGCGCTCCCCACCAGGTCCCGGTAATTGTACAAAGAAAGTTGATCCTTTGATCGCAATGTGGGATCTCCAGGTGCACTTAGAATCGAACCAGACCCCAAGAAATTGAAATGACATGGAATAAGTTATTTATTTATTTATTTATTGTTTTTGTCTTCGATTAAAAATATAACGCACAGACATTGGCTTAATTACTATCCCTTATCTTTAATTTAAAAGTATTCTTGCTTACATTAAAATCATACAGGTGGTAAACATCATTGAACACTGCACAACAAACATCGAGAGGGTTATTCTGCCCGTACTGTGTACGATGAACAGAACGTCGAAGAAATTGCGTTCTCCGAATAGATCTTGAAGGAGCGTTGAAATTGAGCTTTGCCAAGAGTTCGGAGCAGTCAATGTTATGTCCAAGCAGGTCAAACACGAAAAGTTGTTGTAGATTTCTCCGCCTACTTCGTAGAGTTGGTAGATTGATGAGTGCGCAGCGATGTTCATAAGGCGGCAGTAGGAATCGATTTCGCCAAGGAAGCCTTCGGAGTGCATATCTAACGAAACTTTTTGTACTCGTTCTATGCGATCAATCTGAACGGCATGATATGGGGCCCAAACTGTAACCCCATATTCTAGTAAGCTACGAACAAGAGATATATATAATGCCTTCAGACAATACACGTCGGTGAATTTTCTGGTGTTACGTTTGATAAGTCCTAGTACAGCGAAGGCTTTTGCTATAGCAGATGAGATGTGTTCAGCAAAACGCAACTTGGAATCAAGCGTTATTCCTAAGTCCTTGATTAGCGAGACTCGTTCTACCGTGGCAGTGTGCATTGAGTATTCGAATACTGTTGGTGTGCGTATCCGAGTGAACGAGATTACATTGCATTTCTTAACGTTCACCTCCATTCCATTTCTAGCGCACCAATCCAAGACATTGTCAACGTCCATCTGCAATGCACAGCAGTCCACCAGGGATGTTATGACTCGAAAAATTTTTAGGTCATCTGCGTACATTATTTTGAAAGACTTCAATTCATTGCAGAGATCATTCACAAACAGCACGAAGAGAAGTGGCCCGAGATGGCTACCTTGAGGAACGCCTGATGTGATAACAACCGAAAGTGTCGCACCTAGTTGCACAGATGCACTACGGTTTGTCAGGTACGAGAAGATCCAATTAGTCAACCAAACTGGAAAACCAATTCGCCTTAGTTTTTCCACTACCAGATTATGCGGGACTCTGTCAAATGCTTTCGAAAAGTCAATGTAAACCGCATCGATCTGTTGACGTTTTTCAATTATGTCGATCAGCTTTGAAACATAGCTCATTAAATTCGTAGTGGTTGATCGCTTTCTGACAAATCCATGCTGGTCAGCAGTGATAATATGCTGAATTGCAGGGTAAAGAACATCTAAGAGCATGCTTTCAAAAACCTTCGGAAGGCAGCTCAGAATGGAAATTCCTCTGTAATTCTTGACATCGTGCACGTTGCCCGATTTGTGGATTGGCGTTATCAGAGCCTCTTTCCATTTCACAGGAAACACACTTTCAGCAATGGAACGATTGAAAAGCAGAGAAGCTGGTTGAGCCAATGAAGCAGAGCACTTCTTAATAAAGATCGGCTGTAGTCCGTCTGATCCTGGTCCCTTAGAACTGTCGATACCACGCAGTTTTGTGTACACATCATGTTGCGTGAATGAAGTCGTAGGCAGATTTAGGTCGAACGAATGCAGACTACTCAAGTATGATTCTGACAATGGTGCTGATCTATTGCTAAGCACACTTTGGAAGAATGAAGAGAAAAGATTTGCAGAGTCAATCGGTGTCGTTGAGGTATTATCTTCGTAGCTAACCAGCGGGGAATTCCACGAGATGCCGTTCGATTACGTAGATAAGTCCAGAACTGCTTTGGGTCGTCCTTCATGTTGCTCTCAAGCCGGTGAATGTATGATTGAAAACATGACGTGTTCAGAGCGTGGAATTGGGATTCCAAACCGCGCACTAAAGCTTTATGCTCTTCAGTTTTAGTCCGAAAATATCGTTTACGAGCTTTTCGTAGCCTATTACGAAGATTTCGCAGTTCCCCGTTCCACCATGGCTGTTTATTGTCGGGCCGACGTGTACGCTTCCTCAATGGTACGCATTGTTCAAAAATTGCTTCCAGTTCAAGATAAAATCGGGTCACAGCATCGTCTAAGGTGCCTAATGTTAAAATACCGTTCCAATCGGTTTGTGAGATTTCAGCATCAAGTTCGTCATAATCGCATTGGTTAAAGTCGTAGAAGATCTCAACGTTGGTATTGCCCGATGAGATGTGTAAAGCATCAATGGACAAAACAAACGGCTTATGATGACGGTCCACTTTCATTAAAGGCAAGGGCGGTTCTAGTATTTCACAAACACTGGAGTTACTCACAAACGCTAGATCAAGCAACCTCTCATTCTCGTTCAGCAAGTGATTCATTTGCGACAAGCCGGAAGCAATAATGTTTTCAACTAGCGATAACTCTTGTTCCGACGAAGCATTGGTTGGTATAAAGCATCCCACGTCGTCATCGAAACTCCAGCGAATGTGTGGTAAGTTGTAGTCGCCAACAATTACAACACTATCCCTGGTACTTGCCTGTGTGTACAACTCATTGACACACGCTGCATGCTGTTCATACAGAGCAGGTTCACTGTTAGGAGGCAGATAGATCGCACACACAAAAAGCGAAGCGGCCCCGTCGGTAACACGAACCATTAACTGCTCAAGTCGACGGGCTTCACTAACGTCCACAATATTGCTCTGAAGGGCCTTTTTGATACCTATTAAAACACCCCCACCGCGGTGGAGGTGACTAGAGGACGGATTGCGATCACAACGATGGATCACGTATTCGTCGGTTAGCTCAGCATTTAGCACATTGACGTTTAGCCATGTTTCAGTGAATACCACAACGTCGTAATCACAAGCAGAAAGAGCCGCAAAAAGTTCGTTCGTTTTGGTACGCAGACCTCTTACGTTCTGGTAATAAACCGTAAGCGAGGATTTAGGTTGATGGCACTTTCCATCTATGGCACAATCGGGTCCTCCAAGTGCCGTCGTAGAGCAGATAGGCAGGCTATTGGAATCAATCGGTAAAAGAGAGGTAGCTGAAGGGTGAGCACTAGGTACTGTACCCATGGTCAAATGAGCACGAGTATTAGTGGAGGATGGCGGTGTGATTAATTCGACGGTAATGCTCCCGGATCGGCATTCAGCGTGGGTTTCCAAAAATGTCGCGCGCTCGAGTCGTTGTCCATGAATTCACGAAATTCAACACCTTGAGGCTAAGTAGAGGACACCATTGCCTTAGACTTAAGGTCCTGACTGACACCTACCTTGAACGATACGAATGATAATGTGGATACAGGCCGGCCCTTGGGGATGAGTGATTTGGCCACTACGTCGTCCGTTTGCAAACATTCCTTAGCAAGGTTGTGAATGTCCGCTTCACAAACTTCGGGTGAGATTTTTGTGAGGTATATCCAAAATTTGCTATCCGTCCTTTCTGCTACGCCCTGGGATGCTCCATTAGCTGACAGACTGCTACCACGAAATATTTTTGTTGGACGTGCGGGTCGCTCCGGGTCTTCGTCACGTGTTCGCTTCGGTGTCGATCGATTATTAAATTGAAAATGACGTGATAAAGGTGATAAAACCGCTGGAGAGAGCTTATTGAATCTCCTTGGGTCTCCAGTCTCAGTTCGGCGATCAAACTGTCCTTTATCTCCGTCTTCAATTCCTGAACCACTTTTTGGTAAACATCGTTCAGTTCAATTGTTGCCGCATTCATCGACGTTAGTGTGTTCTTGAAACGTGCGTTTCCCATGATATCACGACATCCTTTGCACATCCAGAAAATAGCGGGATTCCCGTTGATTTCTTTGTATAGAGAATCTGTTATTTTGGCGCAGCTAAAGTGAAAAGTTGCTTTGCAGAAACCACTGCAAACAACTTCCGTAGCATCCATGGCTACAGCGCAGCTATTACAGATTTCCATTTCGCGCTTAGGAAGTGAGCAAAATAGTAACGTGTGGACGTCACAGTCTATGATCCACTTACAACAGCAGTACCGCAGCAGAAAAAATACAGGAAAACTAGCAACACTGGCTGCGATAAACCGATAAGGTAGATCTAGATCACTTTCTCTGTCAGTTTGAGAATCCCACGCACACTGACGCACAGCTTGTCCGGTGATTGAAACGAACGATGTTATTGTTTACCTTACAGCTGATCGATGTTGAGGATTGCTAAGCGGTCAACGATACGAGCAGATGATTACTGATGTCCGGCGGTCGTATGTGGAGTTTTCTTGTTCGGATCGTGTAATGAAAACAGCGGCAGGAAATAGGATTTTATTTGCTTGCGTGATGAGTACAGTTTCGATAGGAATTATTATAAATCGTGTCGATAATCGATGCAATACACAGCAGTATGTGGCTGGCTGGATGCAGATTAGAAAACAACAGTGGTGACGTGGTATGTGCGTATTTGGTGGGATGCAACAGTACAGGCGGAGAGCGGCGAGGTGGGAGTTATATTGGTGGGCAATGGCGGCGGGCTTTTCTCGGACCACTCTCAAGCCAGCTCGATAATTTGCACAGAAATTGTCCTACCTGACTGTTTAATTGGAATAATTTTGGATGGTGGTGAAGCGTTAGGCGGCAGCGACGACGATGGAGTGGCTTAGGATATTTTGCAGACGATTCGTTGAGATGAATTTAACTAAAAAAATTACGCAGCGAAACAGAGCACAAATCAATACACAGCAGTGATTGCCAATCGGTGTACCCCAAATTTGAAGCTTTGGTTGTGCTGTATTTGCACTTGATGTAGTGCTAATTTTTTTATTCAGAGAAAACATTCGTATACTTGCAGAATTAATATGCTTACAGCTATGCATTAGACCTGTGTTCAGACCCTTTTTTCGACACGGCAGTGGAGAAACTTTAGCTTGTCAAAGGAGAAGTGTCACCGGTAACAGTACTTTATGGCGGCAGCGGCATACACCGCCGTAGATATTAGAATAGCCCATTTGATGCATAGCGAAGCCAGCATATTTTGAAACTTTGTCCTAAGAGCTCCGTCGCCGCTCGTTAAAATCAGTAGGCACCATCCTTCTGTGCTTTTGAAACTCAAGATATGCCCTCAGCAACGCTACCATGGCACATCGATCAGCATCTCTTACGATTTGCAGTAAGGCCGATTTCAACGGAATTAATGAATTCTTCGCAGGTATGAATTGGGACAGAAGTTCTTCGATATTATGATATCAACCTCGAATTGCACCAACCATATCTGAATTCTTCTGTATGCCATCAACCAGTTTGTTCCAATAAAATCTACTCACGAACCTACAAAACCTGCTGATCTCAAACATCTAAAAAAAAACTGAAGCGAGCATCTCTCAGATGGCATAGCATATATCGCACGGACTCCACGAGAGCAAGTTATATGGAAGCGAACAATGATTACAAGCCACTCAATGACCGCCTGTTTAACGCCTATCACGACCTCAAGTCTAATTTAGACGAGATGGAAAATCTGCAAACAGACTCCTGAAGAACCCAGGATGTGGGGATGAGGACGCCAAATCCTCGACCCACTAAAAACCCATCGGTGCCTCGAGCCCCGGTCCTCCCCAAAACCACCTTTCGGTATTACATCAGGGAGGGGGCTAATGTGCTGCTACGCGCCCACTATGTCCAACTGCATAGGTCTTTAGTAGTTATCCTCACCGACCTGACGCCAGATCGTCCGCGATCTCCCTACTCGGCTACGAACCTCGCGTCGTATGGTCCCTCCTCCGATTGAGAAAGTCAGGGCCAGGACCGGGGTTGGAACGTTTGGGAGTGCAGCATTACCCAGGGTCGTCCTTGTTTCCTTGGCAGATCCCGGCCCGTATGGCGCTTCTTCCGTTGTAGTTCGTTTAGCTGTTAAGGAGAGCTTAACGTTTTCAGGGTGCACCGCGGGGAGGTGAACTACTTCCACACCCCTATTACATGGTGTTTACTGACCGGAAAGTGAAGGTATGTGTGCTGGCAGATGCCACAAAGATTAGCACTGAGCGAGAGTCTGCATATGAAAAATTTATGCTGCCGCTGGGTGCGACGCATGCTCACTTATGACCAAAAACACGAACGTGGGAGCACTTCGAAGCAGTGTTAAGACTTGCTGATGCGGAACCAGAAGGACTTTTGGCATCGATTGGTAACTGTTGATGAAACCTGGATCCACGATTACAAACCAGCGAACAGAATAAGTGCCCGGCAAAGAACTGAAGCCAGCACGAGTGCTCCGAAGCGGCCTAATGGGTCGGAAATATTTTGACGTCGGTTATTCTTCGTGAACTTCTTTGAAAATAATAAAACCATCAACAGCGAGTATTACCGAGCATTATTTAAGTGATTGAAGACCAAAACCGCTGCAAAGCGGCCCCATATGTAGAGAAAAACAATTTTTTTCTGCAAGATGCACAAGAGCATCACAACCATTGGCCAATTTGGCTCCCTTGGACTATTATCTCTTGCCAAACCTCAAAAGGTGGCTCATCAATAAAAATTTCAGCTCACGTGAGGAAATCATCGAAGCCGTGGAGGTGTATTTTGCGGACAGAATCGTGGCACGACGCTAGATCTAGCCAAAAGATCGTAGGGCCCTCGTGTTGCTTCAACAGAGGAAACAGATGCTTTTGTAGACACTCCTTGAGGTAGATCTCCCCGTTTACAGACCCGGTAGTCACGAACTGCGCACTTCGTTTGCCACATGAGTATTTATGAGCAAACTTTAAAAGTTCATTCGTCCGTGCCTTGACCTACCCCGTAGTGAGCTGTTAGGCAAAAGTAGCGTCATTGGTTTGAGCACCACTTTATCCATGCTTTTCGCTCAATTTTCAATACTTCTATTCAATTTTCAACCTATCCTACACTGATGAAACTTTCAACACTTTCTCTTCATATCTTTAATTCAAGCAAACATTACTGTCTTCTCTTGGTGCCTCATGGTGATAAGTGAACATCTCCTTCTACATCAAAATCGGTACTACACGTACGGTGAAAAACAATTTTAAAATGTAAACTTTGAAATTTTCTGCTTCCTTACATCCTTTAGAACATCAAACTTGTGCTGGGCGATAAAGAACAGTAGTCCCGGAAGTCCACCTTGACGTAAGTCTCATCATCTACGATGAGACAATGAGGCTTCCTCAGCATCTGAGTGCACAGTTTCCGGGCCCGCAACTTTCCCACCGTATTTTGCCGTTCGTCACGATTTGGAGTCTTCTGTACGTCCTCGATGTTCCGGTCCTTGGCTCTATGAACGAAAGACTTGGACAGATTCATCTTTTTGACCACTTCCCTGGCCGAAGCATTGGGATTCTGCTTAAACTCTTTCACGACACCCACGAAACCCACTTTTTCTTCATGTCTTCCTCAGATTTAACCTCCTTGGATTGCTTCCGTAGTTTTTACTTCATAATAGGCCTTACTTCCGGTACGTTGAGGGGCACAAGTCCATAGGTACGAAAGTGACCCAGTTGGCTTCGTACCACTTCAGGACAACATTTGAATAGTGGCACGAAGCAAGATCCAGCCAGAAGATTGTTTGGCCCTCGAGTTGTTTCAACAGAGGAAGCAGACGCTTCTGTAGACACTCCTAGAGGTAGATGCCCCGTTTACAGCCCCGGTAGCAAAAACCAGCGCACTCCGTTTACCATATGAGCAAATCGCTTAACAAATCATGTATTTCTTGGCAAACTTTGAAAATATCTGCTTCCATTCATCCACCAGAACATCAAAATTGTGCTAGGCGGTGAATAACAGTAGCCCCGCGAAGCGTTGGGATTCCGCTTAAACGCTTTCACGACACGCTCGTGATCCTGATCACTAATAGAACATCCATTCTGACCGCATTTCTACCTCCGTTTGATGCTCAGAGTTTCGTAGTAACGTTTATTCACACGACTCACCGTTTACTGCACGGTTCCGAGTTGTTTTCCGATGTGTCGATGAGGAAGTTGAAGTTTTTCCAGGTGCTTGCATAAAATCAATTCACGACGTTACTTTTCGGGTGACGCCATTTTTTCCAATTTTCGAAAAACTGACAGCGATAAAAATACAAAAAAAAACGAACACTCAATTACTTCAACCCAAAATTTCAAAATAAAATACCGAATGGGTAATATTCTACGGAGTATTTTCAGTGATTTTTGTACTGCCATTTCTTTGGTTCCTTTGGGGGCCCACGGGTTGTCAACATACGGTCTTCAAATTTAAATATGTTAGCTTTCTAGCCAAGACGAACATTTAAGGACTTGGAATTCTTGGCATTGCTATAGGGCCAGTATTCTTATTAAATGCACTTCAATACGAAAAATCATGTGCAAGTTAGATTAACTTCTCTGCAAACATTCCGGAAGATAGCTCAGAAAGCACTAGTTTACAAATTAGATGCACAAATTCCTTAAAAATTGATCCACTCGTAAGGCAGGTCGAAGAAAAATATCAAACCCACTTCCACCAGTTGCGGACCAAACAAATGAGGTAGAAGTCGCTCTCTGTTACGATGGCATAGTACGGCAATCGGATGATAATATAATTGCACATTATTCTAGTTCCAATGCTCATATTAATTGTTGAAATGTTGGATTTTGTAGAACAATGCAACAAAAGAAAAACACGTTACTTTCGAAGTACGTGTTGCTTCGATCATGTTTCGGGCCAGTGTAGTTCGACCAATTGAACTAAAATTTTTCGAGAATTGTCAGAACCTGATTTTGAATCAATTTAAGGGGTGGAGCTAAATCGATATTTTGAACCACCCTTGTACCTCATTCGAAACAATGTGATTCAGTTGACAACGCTACACAACATTCTATAGGAATTTCTCATTTAAGCGCCGTTAATCGATCAACAATTCAACCACCGTATGAATACCCTTTTTCTTAACTGACAACACAACCTTTACCGTCTCTGACAGATTTTTCTTATTTATCAAGAAACACACTCAACTTGGCCCAGGTAGAGAGGGTGTGCTTCGTACTGAAATATCATCGTGCACTGTAGAAACAAGCTCCCGGTAAAAGGATTACGTAGCAAGATTGCCTCGTGGAATGGGTTGACATCGTTCTGTAATCTTCCAAATGGACAAACCTTCAAACTAAAAAGTCCAACCCGAAATCCCTAACCTACGAATCCGGTGTCGGTGACGAAGACGACGTCGCTCTTTTTCCTCCGAGTGTGCCATGCTTTTTCATTTCCTTCGCGTTCACATCAAAGTCCGGCTCGTTTGTGATTTAATGGAACTACACATTCGACGGCGGGTGTAGTGACGTTGGAAAAACACATAATAATGGAAATTGATTGTATCGGCATTTATTTCAGTGAGGTGAACGAAGCAGGAGCCCTTCAAATATGGGAATGGCCCTTCCTTTGTCCGCTTTAACTCGACGCGTTGACGACGACGATGACGACGGCGCAGCGTGCGCTTCTGGCGCTTCTATTCTTACCATATAGGATTGTGATTGTGGCTGCTGAGGAGAAAACGTGCACGGGAAATGCGGAGCAGACGGATCTGTTTGTGTATCGCACTCGGCCCAATTTCGCTCGTAGAATGGGCTCGCTATAGGCTAATACCTTATAACGACACATGACGTCGTCTTTATTTCCTGCTGTCGCCGCCACCGGCGTCTCGCACGAAACACGTCCTTTTTTTTTCTTCAAGAGGGATTGTGGAGGCATGAGAAATGTAGAAGAGAAAAGGAAAGCACAAGGATTAAATTAAGTAATAATAATAACGAAAATGGCTTCGAAAAATGTATGAGACGCACCGTGGGTGAAAGGAGCAGCGATATGAATCCGACGCGCCCTGCGAGTCAATCAGAGGCAGGCATAGTGATGGTCGGAGATAGCAAAATGTGGGACTACTTGAATTATTTAGTATAAATATTCACGTTTCCTAGGTAACTAAAGTATTGAAAATTTTCGTTGATTTTGATGCGAATATATAGCACAAATAATTTATGCAATAACAATCTTTTAAGACAATAACAATAAGAACTACTCATTTTGAAGACAATTGAAGCCTTTGGCGATAGCACAGATTATACAACCACGATACTGATCGCACCGAGATTGTTTGAGCGCTCCGGAATCGTACACTGAAAAAAAATAATCTAAATTTTATTTGTGATGTAAATACTAATACTGATGCATAAATTGAATATCAATCCACTGGAAACTGCAACTTGTTAGAGACATTTCTAACAATGTACGTTTTCGCATGCAATAAATTGCAAATTGTATGAAATGCCTCAGAAGATTTGAAATGTAAACTTCACAACGCTCCATTCATGCAAATTATATTGAACAGATATTCACTTAGATTGTTGTTTTTTGAATTCTCCCCAGCGCCAATTAAGATCTTAGATGAAATTTGTGAGAAGCAGATAATTTCTCATTGCCATGTGAGGCTCTAGGAGTGGACAGTAATTTATTGCTAGAACGAATAGAAATGAAGAGAAAGATATTTGTACTAATTTTCGAACTGTGTAAACAAATTTGTCGAATGATGGATTCCACGCCAAATGACCGATCGACCAAACTTCATGGTCGTTGATTGGAATGAGATTTTGCACATGAGTTTGGTGTCAGAGACTGATCATTCTCCTCTGATAGAATAAAAAAGGTGATTTTCGAGTAAGTTTTCAAAAGGTCATAAGTGTTTTGCATAAGCTTTATTCAAACAATTTTAACTGGAAAACTATTGATTGTATGAAAAAACTTTCTGAAACAAATTGTAGGGAATTAAAAGTGAGTTTTGGAGAGAATATTAGACTGCTCGAAAAGAGCTGTTCCATAGTTAAAACTTGATAATCAAACAAAAATTAAATAAAAAAAACAAAATGCATCCTGTGTTTCGCCAGATTTTTACCATCAAAACCGGTAATCTGGATGCGCATTTTAATGATTCCAACTGGATGGAGATAGTTTCAACAAAAAAGTTTCTGAAAAAGCCATTTTGGGTGCATTTTTGAAACAATGATCATTTTCAAGAAACCATATGTGTTCGATGACCAATTATGATTCATCTTTTTTACACTCTGGATTTTAAATTATTTCCTGAAATTATTTTACTTCCCGTCTGACTTGAAACCAAAAATATGTTTATTTAATCCTTCTTTAATTTCCACGTATTTCTTTCGGGGGTAAGCTGAACTTTTCAACTTCTTTGTAGAAATTGATGAAACGTTAATTCCAGCTATTCCAATACCTCATGGCGGCACCTTTTCCAGATAGTGTCTTGACCCAGACGGTTGTGGTTTTTCAGCTAGTTGTGCATCGTTATAGATGTTAATGTTTACATTGCTGAATATCTTTGCAATTATTCAGCAATGTCACAAATTGACATAGACGTGTCTAAACGAGTATTGCACCCCATTAGTTCAGTGCATCGGTCACTTTTTCGATAAGTTAACGGATGTCTTTTGAGCATTCTGTGCCGAGAAATGGTTTACAACACTTTGGAAATGTCGTAGACATTAATAAAAAGAAATACAAAAAAAAAATCATATCGATTTCGAAGAAATATGCGGACTTTTCCCGGAATACGTTTCATCAACCATCGCACATTATTCTCATTCATCCTGTTGGCAATCTTATTCCACTTGGTTCTCAATTCATTGATACCTTTGATGACACTGCCATTCACCTTCAGCTTCCTCTACGTAATAGCCCAAAATCTCTCTATCGGTCTGAGTTGGGGACAGTTTGGTGGGTTGAGTTCTTTCGGTATAAACTGAATCCCGTTGGTTTCATACCACTGTAGCACTGTTTTACTGTAATGCCAGCTTGCAAGGTCTAACCAATACATGACAGGTTAATTGTGGGATCTGATGAATGGAAATATTCGGTATTGGAGACACTCCGTTCTGTACAGCTCTGAAGTAAATGTCTTATTGCTCTTTCTACCGCAGCTACAGATGCCTTGCCAAATCATGTATTTACGTGAAAATGTATCTGCAAACACAAACTTGAGTTTGACAGGAACATCTTCCCAAACCGTAGCCCGGTAGCTGTTTGAAATCGGCGTTTACATAGGTTTCATCAGTCATGAGGAGATAGCCATTGAATTTTGTCAACTCCTGATCATACAGTGTTCCGGCACGGATTCTGGCCACATTCTACTGCTTTTGATCCCTAATTGGTTATCTACAGGTACGGTATGACTTGAAGCCTTCCCGGAGACGAGTCCGTTGCACGGTACTGCGTGAAGCGCCAAACTTTTTGTCGAAATCGCGGTCTGAGATGTTGAGGTTTTCCTTAATGTTCTTGATGACTTTATTCCGCAGTTTACGGTTGACAGAACCCGCTCGACGCTTGCTTTGAGGCTTGCGATCCGTCGATAAAGTTACTCTGTACTTTTTCAAAACACGCCACACGGTTTTTCAGGGAAAACGTAACACTTTAGCAAGTTTTGGCCTAGACCACGAAGGGTTCTCCTAATGATTGCGCACAATTATTTTTCTTCTCGCTATTTCCATTTTGTATTTCTCTGAAACACGTTTGAATTGTTACAGGGAACTAGCTGAACCCGGTAAGCGCCTTGCTACGGTTGCAACTAAACGAATGAAAATATAATATAACTGACGCTTCTTTAGTTTTATTTAGGAATGAGTTTTGTTAAAATATTATCGTTTGTTAATGTGTGTAATATCTGCAAAATTAAAGAGATCGTAGTAAACCGCGCTAGAAATCTGACGTGTTGATTTTTCGGCTGCGTTTTTTCCTCGAATTGGAAATAGTTCTATATTGATGTTTAACAGTTAAAAATTTGTTGTTAATGTGTTTTGTGAAGCTAAGTTGACTATTTTCTGATCAGAGTTTCGGTAGTGAGTGAAGTTTTGCAGCGGAAAATTTCAGTTGTCACTGAGCGAATACAACTCTACCGGAAGAAAGTAAGAAAATCGAAGGATCGCCGCCTCGAAGTGAAAATGTGGTCTTCCGGCCGGAAGACTATCTGGTTTTCGTCGTTGGACGAAACTGTAAACGCTACCAGTGGACGTAAGTGCTGCTGATTTCGAACGTGCAAGCAGAAGAGCAGAAAAAGATCCCACGTGTCTTTCAGAAAACAGCGCTAGGAAACCTGAACACCATTATTAGCTAACGACGGTCTGTATTTTCGCTTGTTCCGCACCCTTCCAATTATGTTGTTGTAGTTGCCGGTATCCTTCCACAAGGCGCGCTCGGTTGTCCAGCAAAGTTTAACTTAAAATTTAAATATTTCAACTCGGGGTCAATTGCGCACGTTCCGGCGACGGAGAATATAAAGAAGAGAAGGCACGCGTTTGACGTCGTCGTCATTCCGAGGACAGTAGTAGTTTAGAGATTTTAGAGCATAAGAACCTTCTCCAGCCACAAAAACCCCTGCATACCAATTTTCATAACAGTAGGAAGAATTCTCATGTTTCATGTTCGTGTTTCATTTGCATGTCATGTTTGTGTTTCTTGTCTGCAAAGACCCCCACATGCCAAAGTTGGTTCTATTTTCTCGATTAGTTCTCGAGTTATGCAGAAATTTGTGTTTCATTTGTATGAGAGTCCTCCCCCCTTCCAGACGAGGGAGGGTTCTCAAAACATCCTGAGAAACTTTTAAAAAAATTCATAACAATAGGAAGAATTCTCATGATTTGTGTTTCATTTGAATTATTTATTCTAATCTACCTCCTCCTTTTTTGGGTTTGTTTTGATTCGCACCGACTGACGATCACTAAAGTTTTTTCTCGTCATCTCCAACGTAGAGACCTCGGAGAGAAACACCGTGAAGCGATGCGATACTGGTCCCCACCAGTATAATTAATGGTTCTCTTCATAACTTTCATTCTAGCCAAAAACATTGTTGTTCACTCTTGGTGCCTCATGGTGATGAGCGAACATCTCCTTCTACATAAAAATTATGATTTTTTTGAAAAACTGTCATATGATTACTTTTGGCCCAAAACGTAAAATGTGATTTGAATTAGGTCGATAAGTTGTTCCGTTCTGGAGTTATTGCCGAAAACAACCCGTGTAAAAAAAACCCTTAAAAAAAACCTTAGTGTATATAGATACATAAGATGTCATAGTTTACAAATCCGACCACTAAGCCGCTGTAAGAATCAAAAATGTTTGTTCCAATACTAAATGGGCCACACCTTATGTATGCAATTCTAGTATACATTCCTAAGGGTATACATAAATCTTCCAATACTGAGTACCAAAAATTCATTCTACCAATTCATCCGATTGTCCTGATGTTCAAGAGTAACTTACTGGTCACTGCATGTACAATTGGGAAAATGCTTTTGAGTTTCAAAAAATTAAGTTTCAAAATCTCGAGAACGGTAATGCTTAGGAAGTTAATTCTTCGCAGATGTTTTGGTTAAATTTGGTCCAGACATCATGATTTGCCATAGAACAGGTGTGTTTATTAGAAATAATCAATGTCTTGGAAATATACCCAAAATGGCTTCTCCAGAAACACTATTGTTTAAATTTTTCCATCCAGTTAAAGTCGTGAATATGCGCGCTTAGATATCTAGTTTGTGCTATAAAAATTTTACGAAAAAATAAGGATATGCATTTCTCACTGTTGAACTGCTTGAAAAAATCATGTGTTCTGTTGATAACAGCGGTGGAGTTTAGGAGATAGTAAATAGTTGTTTAAAAGACATAAATGTACATCAAGAGGATAATAAACGAAAAAGCGTTATGATCTCAAACGGCCATAACTAGAATAAAATTTGGAGAAAAAAAAATCATTCATGTTAAAAGTCGTCATATCTCCAAGACGTTGCTACCAAGTCCAAAGACCGAAAGTAAAAGAGTAATGGCATTTCAGAGCGCGGTTTGCAATCACTTGATTGCTATTTTCCATCCCAGTGGTTGCCATCTCAGCCAAGCGTCCAAGTGTTTTCCAACCACCAAACAACTCAAACCGAAATGGAAGTTAGGTGTCAAGATGTTGTTTTTCTTTTCGAAAAATGTATACACATAAACTCGAAACATGTCCAATGCCTTTTTATCCTTGAAACTGGCAACGACTTCGGCTGGTGAAGCTTATGCCGGAGGAATAGAGAGCGTTGAAATGAAACGAGTTGATTGATTAAATGTGAGTGATTTACGAAATGAAGTAATTTTCGGTCGCGCGCGCACGCTCCCCACCAGGTTTATGCTCCTTCCCACCTGCTGCCTGTTAGACACCCGGCTCTCCTCGTGGGAGAACGACGATCTGGGACCTCACCCTGCTGTATTCGCTGCTCTTCGCTGGAGACTTCAGGTTCCGCGAAGGGTGGGAAAATTAATTAAATAAATGTGTGAGCCTGTTCATAGAATGTGCGGCTGATGTGCTCCCAACACCCCCAAAGTGCCTACAGCTGATATCGATCGAGGGGTGGAACGGATGGAACGAGGAATAAAATGCGTATAATTGAATAACAATGGGGTGGAAATTAATGTCCATTTGTAATTTCAATGGATTCGATTGGATTGCTTTTCTGAGTTATAAGTGGGTTGGGTTTCGAGGAAATACTCATTAAAAAGTTAATGTAAATTGTTTCCAAGAAACCGAGTGAAGAAATGTACAATTTCGCCTGAATTGTTGAACAAGAATGTAGGATAGATAACAATAGCTGGATAAGCGCCCGTTTTCATCATTTCTTAAAAAAAAAGTTTGAATGTAGCAATGATTTTGAAATAGATTTTGCATCTAAGCAACCAAACAATGTTCTAATGAAAGCATTTTCTTAATTTTCACATTTATTTTGCTGGAAATGAAGCACTATTAGCACCTTCAGATTGCAGTTGTTAACTGAACAACTATAAAAATGTATTAGGTATTGATTAACTTGACGGAAAATTAATTTGAAACCAGTGGAATAGCTTCTTGAAGTTTTTATCGTTTCTCGTAACATACCACAGTGGTCCAAAATGGGAATCTTAGACAGATACATTTTACTACTATTATTACTTGATCCTAATCCTAAATTCCTTTTTCGGCGAAAAAACCCCTGGTGAAGCATTTCTTCGGAACGGAAGTAAAGTTGTTGATCAAGGCTCATTGTTAGGTGGAGGAGCCTCCCTCCGGTGGTGAAGCAGCTTAGGGCATAAAGATGAACAAGAAAGAGAAAATACATTTTTAGCCAAAAACTGAAATTAAGAGCAAGATTGTCTTCCACAATGCTTTTTTTGGCATTAACAAACTCTAGCGTTATCGTTACTTGCATAAAAATAAAAACAGTAATTTTATTGTTTGTTTAAATAGAGGCTGATTGGTAAATGACTGGACAATACGTGATACTTCGAGTACATGTATAATGCATGTATAAAATAGGTCCCACTTTGATGGATAACCTCTGGCACAGTAACTCCTATCCATACATCCCCGTGACGATTCAGTTCCAAACCTGGATGAGATCACCAAGGTAGATGCGAGCTCCACTGCACTTAAGGAACATTGCAAAGTCAAGGTTGCCGCCGCAGACATACGTCTGCAGATAGGGTGCGTTCGAGACCCAGGTGAAAACCATGATGGTAGCGGCAGTCGACGAAAACTGCCGACCAACTTAGCCTACACCAGCCGCCGACGGCATGTTTCAGATGCCTAGAGAGCGGGCACATGTCCTGGGAGTGCAAAGGCCCAGATAGGGGCAAAATGTGCACAAAGTGTGGCAGCACAAGCCACAAGGCGTGAGAATGCAAAGGTCCCCCCAAATGCTTGATGTGCGCTGGGAAACCGGATAATAAGCACGTCATGAGGGACACGTCGCCGGCCGCTAAGGGTATTCTAACGAGCCAATCGTAATGCAAGTAACCCAACTGAACCTGGCATCGAAAATCGGTTTATTTTCCGACCCATACCGCATCCCAGCCGGTAACGAAAACTGGGTTACGAACAGGTCCAATATGGCGACATTATGGACGACGTGCAAATATCCAGTTTAGGAGGTTGTGTCTACTACAAACGAAGGTTTCGCGGTTGTAAAAGTGAATGGAGTATTCTTCTGCAGCTTTTACGCACCGCCAAGATGGTCGATCGAACAGTTTACCAATATGCTCGATCAGATGACAACTGAACTAACTGACCTAAACCCGTTGGTAATAGCGGGGGACTTTAACGCTTGGCCGCACGAGTGAGCGAGCCAGCTTACCAACCCCAGGGGCCAGATTCTTTTGGAGGTTAGGCTCAATGAGTACCTACCATAGAAACGGAGCGAAATCGATAATCGATATAACATTCAGCAGTCCAGGCCGGTTTACATATTGGAGGTGGATTATAGCTACACCAATAGCGACCACTTGGCGATTCGTTATGTATCGTCCATAACACAAGGCAGCGTGCGGAAGGAGGAGCATCCACTCCACTCCGTCGCAGATGGAAAACGTCCTACTTTGATGTAGAGGCATTTAAAGAGGCGCTTGAGAGGGAACGCAACTTACGCAAACCCCAGGAACCTTGCGGTGAACGACTCGTAATAACACTTATACGAGAGTGCGATGTGGCTATGCCGGTGTATTGGTGAATGGAGTCGGTCGTCGACCTTCAAAGAACATGCCTCCTTTCAAGACGGAGTATACAAAGAGCGCAGTCAGACGTCGAGAGAATTGAGCGTAGAGGGGCGCTAGTCGCCGCAAAGGCCGCACTGAAGAAGGATATAAAGGCCAGCAAGCGAGCCTGCTTCGAGAGCCTGTGTCAGAAGGCCAATACGGATCCGTGGGGTGACGCCAACCGGATAGAAATCGCCAAAACCAGAGGATCGGCGGCTGCAACCGAGCAATCACCAGAGCTGCTGCAAGTAATCGTTGGGGGACTCTTTTCAAACCACGACCAGTCCATGCAAACCCCCCCCCCCCCCTTCCGCCCCAGATTACTGCCATGACCAGCGTTCCAATATCCCAGACCATAACGTTGTCATAGCGACGGGAGGGTGAGCGGCTCAGCCGAACATCCGTGACCACGTGGGCATTGGAAACGGCACAATGGGGGCCAGCGACGAGGTGACGGTGACGAACGCGGAACTCATTGCGATAGCAAAGTCACCAAAGGTGAACAAAGAACCGGTACCGGATGGTATTCCAAACATGGCAATCAGGACGACTATCTTGCTGGATCCCGAAATGTTCAGAGTGGTGATGCAAAGGTGTCTGAATGAGGACGTCTTCCCGGACGCCTGGAAAATTCAGACTCTTGTGTTGCTACCGATGAAAGGGAAGCCAACAGAAGATCCATCGGCATATAGACCTATATATCTCTTGGATACAGTGGGTACAAAATTCACAGAGGGTATAAGCGGTCTGCCTAACAACTAGTTTGGCTTCCGTAAAGGAAGTCGACGGTGGATGACATCCTGTCCGTCACTAAGACGGCTGAAGTGGCAATCCAGCGTAAGAGGCGAGGAGTCCGCTAGAAACGTGTTCAGATCACCGCCCCACAAGGTTAAATCCTGGGTCCAGTGCTATGGAACACGATGTACGATGAGGCATTATGGTTTGAGTTGCCAAACGGGATCAAGGTCGTCAGGTTCGCAGACGGCATCACCCTAGAGATATGTGGCAAATCTATTGAAGAGGTTGAGCTAATGGCCTCGCACTCCATTGACATTGTGGAGAGATGGATGAATTCCAGGAAACTGGAGCTAACCTATCATAAGACTGAGGTAACAGTTGTTACAAACCGAAAATCGGAGCAGTATGCGACGATTAGTGTAGTTACCTGAACAAGAGGTCTTTGAAGTACTTGGAGGTCATGATCGACGATAACCTGTCCTTTATCAGTCACGTCGATTACGCCTGCAAGAAAGCCTCAATAACTATATCGGCAATGCGGGATAGGTCAATGCACGGACGAATCCGCCACCTTGACAGACAAAAGGAACGCGCTTGATTGTGCTCATGTTCTACCAATAGCTTGTGATCGGCTCTAGCAGTTGCTAGTACACACACTACGAGACAATTTGCCTTTATTTTGATTCATTTTTGACTCACTTTCGTCAAAAGTGGATTCGAAAATAAACCTCGTAAACAAATGAATAAAGAAATGGCGTGACTTTCTTGGACTTGGACTGTACTTGGACCTCATGATGTCTATCACGGTACTGTTAAAAAAACGCAGGGCCGTAACCTCCCAAGGAAGAGTTGCCAGAACACATGGGATTGAGGAAGGCCCAACAACCATAAGAATTGAAAGTTACAAATATACAGAGATAAATACGAACCGGAACAATTGGCAATAACCTAGGCGATGAAGTAAGGCCAACGACTGGAACTCGGTACATGGAACTTCAAATTCGAGTTTCGGTAGAAAGACCTACCACGAACTTCAATTATGCAACTTTGAAGTCGTAGTCTGTTCTCTCCAGGAACTTTACTGGAGAGAACAGCTGGTATGGAAAAGTAGGCATCGAGCTGCTACTTTCTACAAGAGCTGTGACATCACCAATGTACTGGGCACCAGCTTTGTAGTGCTGGGCAAAATGCGTCAACGCGTGGTTGGATGATTTCCGAACTTTCTCACCTCCCGTGGTATAGAAATCTAAAGTACATTCTTTACTCGCATAGACATCCCCAAATCCATCTGGAGATCACCTAACCTACGAATATAGACTCGGGCCACTACCGAGTAGCAGTACGCTCAGAACATTCGAAGATGAGCAACATGCGTCGAGTTTGGACACCGCAACCATGCATTGAGCTAATTCGACCGTAGTTGCCCAGGAATACGAGTAACAGCTGGAAGCAGTTCATGCCAACGGAAAAGAAGCTTTTCGGAAGTACTCTTGAAGATGGATGGACAGATATTTGAAGCATCATCGGCAGCACTGCAAGAGCGGAACAAGGTACGTCTACACCGAACCGAAAAAATGACTAAATTAGTTGGATGGAAAATGCAAGCAGTTAGTAGATGAGAAGAATTCAGCATGGGTGAAAACGCCCCAACATCATATGACAGCGCATGTGGAACAGGACAAATTCTAGCGTCAAATGGAAGAACGAGGCCACAACGCATTGCAAGAACTGTACCGTGCCAATAACACACGCGGGGAGCTGAACAACTAACGCAAAGGCTACGTTCCTCAAGCGGATTTGTGCCGAGACTTGGAACCTTCTAACAGATGAGTGTAAGGTGAAAGCTGGAAACGTACTTGCAAGACCGTTGACGATCACCAGTGGCAGACATTGGTAAATCATCCAGCCATTCCCCGACGATGTGCCGGCAAATATGATGTGGAGGCAATGGAATCAATTAATCCATCGCTTTGAAATTGCCATCTCGATGTCGAATGTACATCTATGGGAGAAAAACTTCAAGGAATAGCTCATGATGCCAGGTTACGTACAAGTCTGCGGGATCCAGATTGTTGCCTTACTATATTATACTAATCAACCCAAGCCGGTGTGGCCTCTGCTGTGCACAGAAGTTGTCTCCATTGTATTCGGTTAATGTTTGTACCTCGCCAGCTTCGCTGTCTGCGGTCGCTGTCCGCAGGTCGCCTTCTACTTGATCGATACACCTTGCTCGTTGCGCGCCTCTTCTTCTTGTACCCGTCGGTTTGGTTTCGAGAATCATTTTAACAGGGTTTTCGTCCAACATTCTTATGACATGCCCAGCCCATCGTAGTCGACCAATTTTAGCGATGTGTACGATGGGAGGTTCCCCCAACAACTGATGCAATTCGTGGTTCATTCGCCTCCTCCACGTTCCGTCTTCCATCTGCACTCCACCGTAGATCGTACGCAGCACCTTCCGATCAAAGACACCAAGAGCGCGTTGGTCCTCCACTAGCAATGTCCATGTTTCTTGGCCGAAGAGAACTAACGGTCTAATTATTGTCTTGTAGATGGTCAATTTTGTAGTTTGGCGAACTTTGTTCGATCTTAGCGTCCTTCGGAGTCCAAAGTAGGTACGATTGCCAGCCATAATGCGCCTTTGTATTCCTCTGCTGGTGTCGTTATCGGCGGTCACCAACGAGCCCAGATAGCGTCTTATAACTCGATTTCATCACCGTCGATCTAGACTCGTGGTAGGAGGCTTGCATTGTCTTCTCGTGAGCCTCTTCCCCTCATGCATTTTGCTTTCGGTGCATTAATCACAAGCCCAATCCTTACAGCTTCAGTCTTAAGTCTGATGTACGTGTCCGCGATCGTCTCAAAGTTACGTGCTACGATATCAACCCGGCGAAGCCAAATAGTTGGATAGACTTCCTGAAGATCGATCCACTCGTGTCTATACCCGCTCTTCGAATCACACCCTGCAATGCAATGTTAAACAACAATCAGGACAATTCATTACCTTTCCGTAACCCTCTCCGAGATTCGTAGGGACTCGATCGTGTCTCTGATACTCGGACGACACACATCACTTGATCCATCGTTGATTTGATCAACCACGTCAGTTTTTCCGGATATCTATATTCGTGCATAATCTGCCATAACTGCACACTACCAAAATCTCGTGTAAATTTCTGTCCCTGATACCGACACATGCAAGCGTCCTTTAGCGCATAAGAATGTGTTGAAAGAGATGAGAAAATAAATTCAACCGAACACATCTTTTGTCGAATTGCGTATGTTTCAGTTTCAGGAGACATAATTTTACACGAAATCTTTCTTTACGTTCCCCGACTATTACATTCCCCGACTTTACGTTCTCGGACTATTTACAAACATGAATTAGGTCTCGTGTAAAATTCATAATTTCTAAGTGTGTGGTCTGACTGTTCCAGAAACGTACTGCGGAACACTATTTTACATTTTATATAGTAAAATATCTTCTGATAGTCAATATTCTGATATTCTGACATATTTGGTATTTAGGATACCCCGAAAGGTGCTATTTTGGCATTAATTTGATATTATGGGAACGTTTTTGTGGTTTTATCGATCTATTTTAACCGATTAATTATTTTATCGGAATAGTTAAATTTGAAAACAAATTTATCAAATTTAAAAGTCATTGAATCAATTTCTATAAAATTAATATATATATTAACATACACTTATCTTTCTTTGCTTCACTGGGATTCCACGGAAAAAAATATTTGATTCGACAATGAGACGTAACATTACCGTTAAATAGTGAAGAATCATTTACAAGAGAGGTACAACTACAAGGATGCTTCAAAACAAAAGCTGCAAAAAGTTCATAATCTGTATTTCTAGACTCTTATGTTTTTAACGCGTTGAAAAAAAAAACCCAATCTGAATAGATTTTTTTTTTAATTTGCACTGCATGGCACAGAAGAGATCACGTGCTTTGTCTGTGTGAATTTTTTGTTTGACCTCTCTAAATGAACCAAAGCAAACAACAATCATGGACACTGCTGCAGAATAGCACTCTCGAAATAAATTTAATTTCAATTTAAAACTTTTCCAGCCATAGCTTCTGACCCTTCTCCAGCACATCAGTTGGAGTGCTGGCTGTGATAACGAATTTTGTGAGTAGGGTTTTCCACTCACTGCTGCCGGAAATTCATTCCGCTTCTCTATCTCTCTCTCTCTCTGGAGAGAACGCTGGCCCTCATACCAGCCGACTGCCAGCTGAGTTAGTTAGTGCGTCGTTCCATATGGCGAAAGCGAAAAAAAAATTGCAAGCATTTGTTTCGTAGGTTGAAACATAGAGGAGTAAACAACATTGCTATTTGGTGGTCGTTGAAAAACAAGGGAAAAAACTATGAAAAACGCAAGGAGTCAATAAATATCAGAATAGCATTTCTAATTAAATATGGTTCCATCACTTTGCGAACAGCAGTATCATGAAAGCTAAAATCGGGATAGGTTCTGACAACTGAGATATATAGAGATACAGGATTTTAACGAATGCCTATGTTCAATACATGTACATATATGGGTCAGATTCATGCAGTGGTACACACCTAGAAATTATAAATATTATTGGAGACGTAATTCGTTTTTGACACAAACAAAGATTTCATAAAAAAATTGTCTTCCGAAACCGAAACATTCGCAACTCGGCCAAAAGTGTGTGTGATTGTATATATTTTTGCGTCGTTTTTACTCATTCCACAACCACATGCCCTCAAAAATGCTTGCCAAATAAAAAAGGAACTGCCGACAATAGTAACACTCACCTGAGAAGATTGATGCTCTATATAAACAGTCTCAAGCAGTTATATAAAATTGTGTCAATTGTTTTAGATAGAGAGTCACGGAATAAATGCAAACAAATATTAACGTCAGATGCATACTCCTAAAACGGTGGACTCTCCTAAGCTCTCATTGATTTGGTAAATTCACGTATAAATAAGCATTGTTGCAAATGATATCAAATAGGGCGTTTGTTATTTGTTGTTGTTGTTGTTTATTTTCGACATTTTACACATTCGTGTGCATTCGTGTCGGAAAAGCTGAATTTGAATATACAGAGTGGTTGGATGTACAGAGTGGTTTTTTTAGTTTCTCATTTCTTCTTCTCTTATTCGTAATTTCCTTCTTCTTCTTTCTCTTTTTGACTTCACTTCTTCTTCGTCAATACAAACGGTAGATATGTAGCGACTAATCGGTTATTTCCTCCAGGTGGAGGAGTGTTATGACGTGGTTTCAACTGTCGTCATATCGTCTGGGAATGCCGCTGCGGCTTGGCTGTGACCTGGAAAAATCACCGAGACAGTACCTGATGGTGATTTAAAGAACTGGATACTGACCTGTGAGACGCCAGTGTCCCACAGTGCCAGCTGCTGCCGAAACTACTACACATTATTTCCAGATCTACCGATAACAGCCGGCACTGGGGAAAGGCTTTGTGTAGTTCTGTCGATAACTCCGCTTTCGTGAGATTGGTAGTGTTCGCTGGTGTAGGGCGGCGGCCAGGGCATAGGAGGCTAACCCCTCCCCCTGCCATCTGTCCCAATTTTTCGTAGTCGCGAGGTGCTCTGCGTTCGTCCTTAAGCTGTTTAAGCAGTCCAGTTTGGTGCAGGAATGCCAGGAGTTTCGTCGTATTACCTTCGCTGTTATTTAAGCCATCATGTAGGCTGGTAGAGCTGATGTCGGCTTCTTGGCGTTCTGTCACGTATTTTCGACAGTGGAGAATAACGTGCCGCACGTTAAATTTGGATCCGCATCATTCGCAGATGGGTGGTGTGTCCTTTTTCAGAAGAAAAGAATGGGTCAGCCGAGTGTGACCGATCCTGATGCGTGTTAGCGCACGTTGGTCGGCTGGGTTGGCCTGGTATATCCACCTACGCGTGTCGTGCTTCACTTCCCTCAATTTCGCGTCTCTAGCTTCGTACCACTGTTGGTCCCAACGGCGTTTTATCGCTTGTTTCACTGCTCGCAATGCATCTTCGCCCGGAATAGGCATATCTATGGCGGGTTCTTCTTTAGCCTCGTTTGCTAGTCGGGTGTTTCCGTTGATCCCAGAATGTCCCGGAATCCAACAGAAGTGAAGGAGTTTATTACGTACAATCTCTTCGATTTCTTGAATCCACGGGTGCTTTGACCTTCCTGATTCTAAGGCCAGAAGACAACTGGCTGAATCTGTAAGAATAACTATTTCGGCGCTGACGTTCGGTATCGAAAGCGCTCTCTTAATGACGTACGTCTCTGCCAAGAAAACGCTGGATGCTTTCGGAAGGCTAAACAAATCTGCTAGGACAGTCATGCAAAACGCGGCTCCAACAGTGTCTTCACTTTTCGAACCATCGGTGTAGACCACCGTTGACCTCTGGAATCTGATCGCAAGCAACTGTTGGACGACTGGACGGACTCTATCCGGCGGATCACCGGCTCGTACACTTCGCTTTACATCCCATACTATCGATGGTTTACGTGCAAGCCATACACGATGGCTCTGTCTCGTTAGATGGTCGACACCAGGAAGTTCGGTACCCGTCACATCAAGTATACGCTCAGATGCTCGCCGGATTAGTGGAAGGGTGCTGTTGGCTCGGCTTTTAGATAGAATCCGAATAGCCGTTCGTGCTACAGATTGGACTGCAAGGAATTCAAAGGGGAGTGTTCCAGCTTCAGCCATAATCTAGATGATTGTGCTGGTCACAAACGCTCCGGAAGCGTATCGTACCATTTTGTTGTACGCTGGGGCTAGGGTATGCAGGGTCTCCGGTCCTCCTCGGCTCACAAGTCCAACTCCGTACATCAGCTTCGCAGTGACTACTGCCGAACCCACCTGCAGCAAGGTTGCTCGGTTGCCACACGGGAGTTTCGCTCCGATCATCCGAAGTCGGGATTCGCATGCTTTCTTCACCGCTTTGCAGTGCGGCTTAAACGTCAACGTTCGGTCCAGCGTGACACCCAGGATCCTCAGACGGTTGGTCTTCGGGGTGGCGGGTCGATCGGTGGTGACTACTTGCACCGGCTCTCGACGCACATTAGGGCTGCTGTAAAATGTCTGTGACTTCATTGCGGATATGGCAAACCCCACGCTTTTCGCCCACTTGTCCACCGCTTTGACAGCGGCCCTGGCGGTTGTTATACTAATTCTTTCACGATTACACTCTCTAGTTCTTTTGTTATTGTCACACCCACCTTCCTACCAAAACGCCCCCACTATCTGTTTTTTCATTTCTTTTTTTTTCTCCACTAGTACTACTTCCTAACGCTCAAATCTTCACACTATTAACCGTTCGAAACTGTCAACGAGCTCCAGGAGTATGACCCGCTGCCTCGTTTCGATTCGCTCAAATAACGAGCGATCCAACTAACGCCACTGTCTTGTGTTCAAATTTCGGAAATTTTTGTCATCTTACTGACACTAAGAGCGACAAACCCTAAGAAAATGTTCAAAAACGCTTCGTAATATCTTCCTCGTTCCGATGATTTATTAACAAACCACGTGTTCTTATCTCAAACAAAAAGGATTCAGACACATACTACAACCTTAACGTCTTCAGAAAAAAAGAAAAACTCAAATCAAAATTCAAAGCACCGCTGCAAATATTGTTTTGCGTGCGCTTACAATTTATCTCATATGTTAGTATCGTTTCTGCATCTCTCTGCTGACGAACTTTTATTTTTAAATTTTACTATTTCTGTTTTGTACGCAACGTTCCTTAACATTTTTGCTCTATCTCTCGGTTGGTTATGCTAATAAAAATAAGTAAACCAATGCCCTATATACATATATTTGCTCGCAAGTTTTCGTTTGTACCGCCTAATTATCTGCAAATATGTTTTTGTTTTTTCGACTACTATCAATAACACGTTTTTCTTGTCAAAACAAGCCGCTTCAAGGACAGTTTTTATTTGTTGCCACATTTGTTTTACCGATTCACTGCAACCGTGATCGATGTGTTTTTATTACTGATATTCTAACTCAAACCGAACGCAAATTTTTACCTTTTGCATATTTGTTTGTTTTCGTTTTGTTTGGCAAGCAACTAAAACTTTTAATTAGCATACGTTTTTGCAAAAATAAAAAAAAAACGCTACTAAAATGCATTTGAAGCAAAACTACCATTTTTTTTAGTTTAAACAAAAGCTACTAGTAAACCCAAACTTTTAACCAACAAAACATTCAAAACCCCAAAGAAAAGACAAACATCAATTAGCAGATAATGTCTTTAGGTATGTCGCGAATTCATGCGCGGTGCCTGCAAGCGAGCGGAGTCCGAATGCCGTTTTGCTCATCCGCAGGACAGCGTTACAACACACGAAGACGGTTCCGTCACGGTGTGCATGGATGCCGTGAAGGGTAGATGCGCTCGTGAACCTTGTCGCTACTTCCATCCTCCTTTGCACCTGCAGGCTCAAATAAAAGCAGCGCAGTCACGCGCAACCGCGGTATGGCTACCTTTAATACAAAATCAAAAAAAAAAAGAAAAACATATTTCTTCTATCGTTTTTCTGTTTTCTTTATATCTGTTCTTTTTTCTTTCACTCTTTCAGTTTGGCGTCTAATCACTAACAATATCTTTCCACCTACTTATCATCCATTTGACTATGTTTTCCAATCATTCTAAATCCTTTGGTTTGCCATTTAATGTAATTCATATTTTTTTTTTAGTTTTGATCTACTCTCTTTTTTGTTGTTATTGTTGTTGTTTGAACTTCAGAGTACACATTTTCTTTCGAGACCGATCGTTTGAATTTTACGTTTTACTAACACAAATACACGCGCACTCCAACGTCACTGCCCTCTCGCAATTTCATAGTTTGTCCTCCTGGCACCAGAGCACATTCGCGGTGTAGCTGATCCTATGACAAGACCCTAGTCCTCTAGTTCCCGAACGCTTAATCAATCGTAGACATGAGAAAATCATTCAACACCACATTAGATTCCGTCCAAAGTTTACTAGAAATCAATCAGACTAGTCAGTAGAATAGTACGAAAACAGAAAAAGGAAATGAGAAAGAAAGCAAGAGTTTTCGTTAGCAAAGCTAAAGACAGAGACATCAATTCGTCAGCATCCTAGCGTTTGACCCGATCTTTTGACCACATTGCAAGTGCCCGCTCCTTATGGATGATTTACGCTTGTCAAAGTGAACAATCAATCAATTGATTTTCTTTGACTGAAATTTAAAACAAAATGCTTCAAAATTAAAAAAAACTCATCAATTTGTTTGAGCTAATTCAAACAAAACTTACTTACGCCCATAGTGAAATGCAGCTGTCGCCACACAAAAGCTGCCAAAATTATGTCTCTTTGTATCCCGCTTATGTGTGCTGCCGCTATGTCTGTTTGCTCGAAGCGCTGATATTTCAAGCTCACTCACTTTTTACTTCTACATGCCATATAAAGGAGTTCATTTCGTCAACTTTTGAATCAAAGCTATCATATTGCGCACATTTAAATGCCAGCTAATTCATTTGGTTTCCTTCCTGGTGCTGTTTAACTATCCTTACCATACCGTCTCTTTCTTTCTTTCTCGTTATAGTTAGAGTTGTGCGCATTACAAATGCCACCGTTTCTCCTCATCCTTCGCTCGTCGATATAGAGTCCAATAATTTCCCCATCATTTGAAACATCCGATCCAACGGTTTTGCAATGGAACATTAAAATGCATGTAGTTCTGTGTTTTTTACTACTCTCAAACCGATCCCACAGCTGTAATATCATTCATCATCGCAAAACGAAAGTATTCCCAATTTAATAACCCACCAACTAATTTTCTCCCATGAGTTTCGGAGGACATCTGTAGACTTCCTTTGTGATACTTGTAATGAGGAAATCGTAGAGTATAAATAGATATCAATCGTTATGTAACCGTAAAGAATATTGAGTTTATTTAAGTAGATCCATTAGGGAAGTAAAGTACACAATGAAATTTCGGTTGACTACTATGTTATTCATCAGTGAGGAGAGAATAGTAGTATTAGCACAGAGAACAGACATCCAAGCTAGAGTGCCCTCAGTGTGTAAATTTCTGTAACTGACATTTTAAATTTACAGCTTGTTTCCGTTAGTTTTGGTGATTCGTATGTTGATGGCGCCACCTGCGCGCCTTGAGATTTAATAGGCTGTCAATTTAAGTTTGGTGAAACCTAGACTAGGCGGCGCTGATTTTCCAACGGTTTGCTTTTGAAAATTTACACAGTAAATTGGGAAAAAAATGTTCGAGCCTGGATATCTGTTCTCTGTGGTATTAGTTGCAATTCTAAGGTTAAATGAAAACATACTATAGGAAATGTTTCATCGATTCAAAACTGTTCGAAAAAGGCCCACTGATTGACTGAGTCAATGCAAACGAATGAATCAAACCTATATGCCAATAACCGAGAGTCATCGAAATAGATTCCAGTCAGCACTATAACAAAAACATAACAGACTTAGAAATCAAAAGCAGTTTAACTCGACACACTTAAAGCATACCAATCCAAACCTAAGCTTTTGCGGCTCACGAAAACCATCGAAATAAAAATGGAAATTTAAAGGTTAACCAGGCAATGTCCCACGAGTGGTTTTCCACCCGAAAACTAAATTTGTTCTCTACCAGCGAGATTCAGCGACACGTTTGGCTTATGATAATAAATATTTGTGCTTTGTTTCTAGAAACTTGCAAGCATAGAGTGGACGTCTAGGGTCACTACGTTCCTACACCTACCACAGAGAATGTTCACGGTAACCAGAATATGAAGATTCGACTATTAGAATCAGAGAAATGAGAGATATTGATCGGCAAAGTTGGAGTTTAAAAGCCAACCTTGTTTTGGTTTAAGTGGCCACAAATGACCAATCCGAATTTTCTCCGACTTTTTCAAAGTGTTTTAATCTGTTCAGAACAAGCTGTTCAAGAGCGATTGTGTTAATAGGGTGGTTCAAAGCATCAATTCTGCTCCACTTCAGTCAATCGATTGAAAACCCTGCCTTGATCATTCTCCCAATGCTTGAGTTCATTTGGTTGCGAACTCATACTGAACTGGCTATTTTATTTTTATATGGGAATTACTATCAGGGGGGGGACCAAACTTTTGTTCTTGATGACATAAAAACAATGCTGATATCTGACCAATTTATCAGCAAAGATATCAAACATGTTGTATGCCATCATGCCGAAAAGTTAGGAAGATTAGAACAAAAGTTTCGTTTTTCCATACCAATTCCCATATAAACTTCAAAGAGTCAGCGCAGTTAAGGTCCACAATCAAATGAGCTCAATTTTTTTGGAGAACAATCAGGACGGAATAAGAAACCACTTAAAATGAGGAGATGAGTTGATACTTTGAACTATGCTAAACTGCGTGTAGGAAACCACTCGAGGGATTCCTCCGAAAATGTGTCTCCCGATTCATCTTTTTCCTAAAATTTATTTTAATCTCTCCCGTCGGATTTTGAACGTCCAAAAACTTGTTTGGACAGATAATCTTGTCATATGAATAACATGATTCATAGAGTTGATCCAGTAGGCTTGAATCTTGAATTTTGTGATAATTCACTGACTGGAAATTGGCCATTCTGGAACAGTTACGCATTGGAATTCGTTAGAAGCTGTTAGAAGTTAGTGTTAGCTGTTAGTGTTAGAAGCTTATACTTTTGAGTACATAATTAAATCCTTTATTTTACTGTTTATATATAAAGTGAGGTAGGGGAAAGTGTAGGTCTAATGTAGGTTTAAGGATCTAAAATTCGGCCAATCGATAAAATTTGCCCGTTCCTATTTTTTTACAATATTGATATGTCAATGAGGCAATATTACTGTATACATTTTTTCCTCGACTTGATATAAGGTGTATACTAACAAGTTATCGTTATAAATAAATAAAAAAAAAACAAATTATTAATTACAAATGTGATTTTAAGGATAAAATATTTGAAAACATAGGCATGTTTTTAAGATCTTTCTTCGTTATATTTATTAATTCCTAGTCAGCTTTTGCTGGAGTAGAGTTGCTTTGTTGGAGTAGATCTTACGCTTCAGGTTGGCTTAGAATTTTTGGATGGGACGCAGCTGGGGGACGTTGGGCGGGTTCGCCGACTTGGGTACCACATCGATATTCAGCCGCTCCATCTCCTCAAACGATCGCGTCGAGTAGAGGGCCGACGCCGGATTCGTCCAGAACGACGCCTCTTCACCCTTATGGTATTTCTTGATGAACGACGAAACTTCCGGCAGGCATTTCGTATTACAAATTGCCCCGTTCACGGCCTGTTCGGAGCAAAAGAAGGGCGGCTTTGACAATGAAATGGCTGTGAAATGAACGTCACCTCGGAGCTGGTAGCTCTGTACCTGCATGGGTAGTTTAGTCAGTGCGGGTGAAGGTAAATACATTAAAACTGGCAATTTTTGTCCATTTTTTTGAATGCAAACGTTACGTGATATATATTATATTGACATCAAATGCCATGCCGGTTATTTCCAGTGAAGTTGTAATGCGAACGGGATGTTATGATAAATGAGTTTCAACGTTCTCTAGCACATTGGCGCTGGTAAAATGTAGATATGGTTTAAGGGGATTCTGATTCTTACGTTTCTCACATGTTGAGTGTAAACTAAGTAAACTAGTAAACTTAGAGTATATGGTTCAAACCTAGTTCATGAATCCTGTTTTGAAAAACTGCCAAAATCTCTTCTACTGAAGTCCTAGATTTTTTTGTATATAACCATTGTCGAACTTAAAGTGTGTTTCCTAGGCTCCTCCTTTGTGCTATTTCAACTTTATAGTATTGTCCTAAATAGTTATTTATTACCGGAATGGCAACATTATTCTTTGTCACATTGAAGCAAAAATGCATACAGTTAAACATTCAAACGTGTTACTTGAGTTATCTGGTTACCATCCAGATCTGTGCAGAACCTATTCTGGAAATAATAAAGAAGGACTGTTGCGGACAGACATAATAGACGAGCAACAACCTAAAACGTTTGGTGGCAATCAAAACAGTTACCTGGGAGATGAACTACCCCGAGGCTTGAAATCTAAAATCTAGAAAACATAATATGCAGTGGCCATATATGGCCCCCGTAGCGACCCGGAGCACCGACTAGTCAAAAGAACCCAACAAACTCGGAGGATTTTTTTTATTTTCCTATTGCAAGAAATAAACATCGAATTTAATTTGTAATTGAAATATTCTACTATACAGTGCTATATCAAGTTATTCTTGAGAGATAACGAAGAAAAAAAACTCTTTGGGAAAGAAATGTTCACCCTAGCTTAGTTAGAAAAACAAAAAACAGAATTTTCAAGTTTTGTTTACTATCAAACACTAGATGCGTTTTAAAATTCTCATTTAAAAATATGAATGCTTTGTGAACAATCAAGTGTTGAAAAATAATTCATGTGTAAATTAGCTTGGAATGTTCATATCTCTCTTGACACACAACAATTGGATTTTTTTAAATTAATCATTTATTTGTACAGGCTCAATCGAATTAAATTTACAGAGCCAAATTTTCATATTTTTATACATCATTTATCTTAAAACTAAAGTTAGGGGGATAAAACCGATTACTCGCGGCCGTCTCAAGGTTAATAGGAATTACAAATTACGGATAAGAAAGAGGGTGGGAATTTAAAGTATGGTTTACATAACACATTAAATTTAAATTCTAAATTATTGAAACACTTATAACTATACAATTCATGGTTTTCTTTTGACTTGAACATTTTTTGAAAAAGAAAAAAGAACACACACATATACACAGATAAAAAAAAACTAAACATACAGGTTAAACTAACTACAATCTAAGGATAATGTTAGTCAAACACATAAATGAGTTTCATGTACTCCAAATCACGTACAGCCAAAATATCTCGAATTGGCACATTGGGTTGTCTACCTCGAGCCCGAAGGGAATCATAAAGCCCCGATCTGTCGCTCAGCCTGCTGTCGCTCAGCCCAACCCGGTATAAATGAGCGTTCAAAGAATAATGATTGGACATGAGGCGAGACATGACACGAATGAAGTCTCGACTCACATCCATCCCCCTAAACCAAGATTGGATTGGAACAGACGAGTGACTGTTGACGAAAAATTGGAAAAAAATTCGTTGAAGGCGATTTGTTGATCACAAATATCGCCTTCCATAGCGTCCACCTTTGCAAGCGAGTCCGCTTTCTCATTGCCTGGAATTGAACAATGAGATGGGACCCATACAAAGGTGATGATAAAATAACGCGAAGATAAAGCACTTAGAAGCTCCTGTATTTTCATGAGAAAATACGAGGAGTGCTTTACCGGCCTCAATGAGCGAATAGCCTCTATAGAACTGAGACTATCCGTGAAAATGAAATACTGATCCGGTGTTAATGAGGCAACAATTTCTAGCGTAAAATGTATTGCCGCTAATTCAGCGACATATACGGAACAAAGAGCTTGAAGTTTACGGTTGGCGCTATAAATTTCATTAAATATTCCAAAGCCTCCTCTATCAGAGATCCGTCAGTGAAAAACGATTTAGTGGAATCAACATGGCCAAACTTTGCAGCAAATATCACCGGAGCAAACATAGGGCGATGATGCTCTGGGATTCCACGAAGCTCCTGCTTCATGGATAAATCAAAATGAACCGAATTGTCGAAATCGGAGAAGCGAACACGATTGGAAATGTTCGGCGAAGGGCTGACATCCTGTGTTATGTAAAAATGGTACAAAGTCATGAAGCGCGTTTGAGGATTCAACTCAAGATTTCAAAATTTTCGATCACCTGCGGGTTTATAACTTCACACCTGGTGAGGAGCCGGAGAGATAATTCTGAAAACCGATCCGAGAGTGGCAACATGCCAGCCAGCACTTCAAGACTCATGGTGTTAGTCGAGTGCATGCAACCTAACGCGATACGAAGGCACCGATACTGAAGATAACAACAATTGGATTGCAAGATGTATTTTAAAGGCTTACTAAAAGTAAATTGGTACACCCCTCGCCCTAACACACCGCTATTGTTGGGAATCGAAAATCTTTGACGATGGTTTATTAACACTTCTATAGAAAATAACTGGTGCAAGGTCGCGTTCATATATAACGTCAAACGGAACTCAAAAGAAAAAAAATACTGCGCAGAAACACCTGGAAAATGCTGTGGTGCTGTGCTGTGTGGCTAACGTACTGAAGATGCAGGAACAACAGTTTGTCGAGTGCTTAAAACCTACAAAGAAACCCTAAGTGCAAAAAGAAATCAGTGGATTTACGAAAAAAAAAATTGAACCAGGGATCTTCAGCTGCGCAGCATGGTGCTGAAGTACGTTAAAGCGTTGCATTTAAACGGTGCGGAACATCCTTGTCAGGGAAGGATACAAGTCGTAGAAAGCCAGAGAACATCCGACCCGGCATATGAAGCAGAATTCCGTGGGCAAAAAGCGTGCAAGGATCTTCTGCGGCTGTGTTCCGACGAAACACAAGAGCTGCACTTTGATCGATGACGAAACATACGTCAAACTCGATTTTAAGCAGCTTCCCGGTCAAAAGATTTACATCGCGACAGGACGTGGGGATGTTCCGGGAAGATTTAAAGTTCGTGTTTGCTGACAAGTTCGCGATGAAGGCAATTTTTTTTTGGGGCGTAGAACCCAAAGCAGGCCGTGGTAAAGCAGGCCATGATTTGGAAAGTGATTTGAAGTGGTGGTTTGCAAAAGGGTACCATTTGTCACATCCTCGACGATGCAACCCCAAGTTTACATCGAAGAATGCCTGAAAAAGCGTGTATTGCCGTTCATCCGCAAGCATAGGGGCAAACTCATCTTTTGGCCCGATTTTGCCAGCTACTGTTAAGTGATTCTGGAGTGGTTTTATCTCCAAGCTAGTGAATCCTCCCACTTGCCCGGAATTTCGACCAATCGAAAAATACTGGGCAATTCAAAGTAGTGACCTCGACGAAGCAACAGGGTAGGTAAGAGCATCCAGAAAATGCTGTCAAAATGCGCTGCCCGTCCACAGTGTGGGCACTGGTGGGCTCCATCAAGAGGAAGGAGATCTCGTTCGAGCAGGAGAAATGTAATGCTGTAACTTTGAAGTTTTAATAAAAGAACTGCAAAGCAACCGTTAATGGCCTGAATGACAGGTCCTTATGGCGAACCAATTTACTTTTAGTTTGTCTTAAGAAACACGGTTGAAGAACCAGTGCAGCAAAGTTGTGATTAAGTTTAAAATCACGAAGTAGTGATGCATATCAGCTATGATAGCAGCCACTGGTGGATTCCTTCGACTATCAGGATGATGCTAGCTTGCCAAGAAGAATCGAAATGCCTTGAATGTGGTTTTGAAACTATACTCCGATAGAAGTCCCACTTGTTGCCATATAGGGCAAAAAAGGCGATGGACATTATATCTAGAGAAGTACCTCGTGTAATCAAATATGGAAGTGAACGCATCTGCAGGGTTTGGCGAGAACATTCCTATTATCAATTTGTTACAAAAATATATACTTAATGAGAACAAAATATAACTTTAATCCAAGCATAAATAAACAATGTTATACAAAAAGGCAAAGTTTGATACGAAATGACAACAGATTGATGAAACATATAACAACACTGACAGAACTTCCTGATTCTGAAGCTACAGAATAACAACTTACATATCATAGAAATTTGGAATGACGACTCAGCACAAGATAAAGAAAAATAAATGGCAAGTCGAACCATTTCACACTTCTTTTTCTTGTGTCAGATCACAACAGTGCCATTTTGGCACCATCGCATATGTACATCTGGTGAACAACCCAACTGGCCTAGCGGTATTCAGTGTGCAGATAGTAGTCTACAAAAAAGAACAGAAAATCAGAGCATCAAAAATTTATATAATTCATGCAAATATAATCATTTTTATTCCATTTAGTTGAATAATAATAATCTTCTCATGAGCCATGAAACTTCCAAAATAACTTACTCGGAAAATTTAACTTACCCCTAGTAGAATCCAATCCACTAATGATCAATTTTCCCAATTTAAGCTCAAGCTTCCAGCTCAACCACTCAAATCTATCCCCAAAACTCACTTTCACTCTAAAACCATGCTCCTGCCGCTGTCCACCATACTCCTACCGACTTCAGTTCAATCGATTAAGACCCAGAGAAAAACAGCACACCACTTTTATGTCGTTAGTCAACAGCTTTATAAAAGCAATTTCAAGACACTCTCGAGAGGAAAATCAATTAAAAGTTGTCTAATTACTTGTAACAGCTCGTTTGCGCACGCAAAATTCTTTTCCTTGTTTCACTCCCAGCTACCGTCCCTGTCCCCAACAGGGCGATAGAAGAAGATTCTGAACAAACGCAAACTCTCGCGCGTCTTCTGAGAAACCAATCTTCGGTTGGTGGAAAGCGGAAAATGGAGAGGAAGAAGGTTCGACTCGGTCGAGACTGTCGCACACGCCGAGTTTGGACGGTTTTCTTGAATTGCAGGCATCGAGCTGGCTGTGAACGGAGACATCGCCCGCACTTTCACCAACATTATTTACGTTGCTTTCCGCTGAAATGGAAAATAATAATAAAATACAATAAAAAACGGATGTAGTAAAAAAGGCAGAGCGAAAACGTGATCTATTTCTCTTTTTAATAACATGGGAAAATGAATTATTACTCCATCAAAGAGAGGAGAACAGGCGGTATAATGGGGCTGGCAAAGGTTGTGCTGTGAGACTAGGGAAAATTGAAGCAGGAGGAAAGGAATAGAAGTCAGCTGGAAGTTGAAGATCTGAAGGAGGAAAATCTATTATTTATCGATATGTAGGAATTTCGACATTATATGAGTGTGCGTGGATATGGGTTGAGCGGCATCGGATGTTAGAAGAACAGACGTAAGCGCAAATAAAATTAAAGCCAATCGTACGTCACCCCTTGTCAGTTTCAGTCTGTTTCATTGGATTATGAGCAGATCTTGGAAACGATATACGTAGCAAGATAGAGGTATTGTGTATTGAAACTGCTACTGGGTAGCATTGGCATATACCTGCTGTTGTGTAACAATAGGTCTGCAATCCATGTGTTGTATCGATTATTTCGAAGGTACTGGGAAAAGGTAGTTTGGAACTCAGGATTGGAATGTGCAGCAGATGATTACAATATTAATTGTTACTGAATAAATAGTTAATATGTAGGGTAGGGAACGGCTTAAGCACCCCAAGACTCAACATTAACCTACAACGCTCATGTTTTGCAGTATGGTGCTCTATGCAGTGAAGCACCATACTGAAAAAAATAAGCGTTTGTTGGTTAACGTTTACCCCGTGCTTGGAATAGGGTCCTGGGGTGCTTAAGCCGTTCCCTACCCTATGTGATATTCAACTGGCTATACGCTTGGTTAGATGAGTTTATTTGTGTTTTTCTCGAAACAATGCTGACAACCTTAAAAATTAAATATGGGAACTCTCGAGGGATATGGATATTATGTTGGTCAACAGGCCACAAATTGGAACGATTCAATGCTTTTTAAACATTTTATTTATTATTTTAATCTCTGTATGCATGCTCTACTTGTAAGGTATTTATTTATTTGAGTTTGTTGTTGCGGGCTATGTTTAACTAAATTTAAGAATAAAATATTTTAAAATACCAAACAAAGTTTTCGTTTATGACAAACTGACCACTTCATAATCAATATATAAGTTTTTTCATCCATCAAATAAAATTTTGTTTAGATAAGCTGTTTGGAAAATTTACTTCACATATTTATTAAAAAAATTACCGATACCAACACGTTATTATTTTATGAACACCGTACCTTACAAGGAAAGGATGAAAAGATCTCAATAGTTCCCTTGTTATCGCATATCAAATTTAGTTTTCAACATTGACACATTTTGTTATCATCTGTTATCAATTTTAAAGAGGATTTTTAACGAACTTTAATGAATTCTACCAGTATGCTGATGAATGCTGAATATTACCAGCATGTGACGGATACGAAATTGAGCTTCTCACTAGAAGCACAACTTTAGCTATAGGAGTATGAATTTGATATCAGTTTGATAACATAGTTTGAAATTATCTCAAGAAATTTGTTCATATCACAAAATTTGTTATCAAAATGAACTCGATGTCATAAGACGAGGTAATATTGTGATATCCAACAAATAATAATTTGTTATCTCTTTTTTTATTTTTGCTTATTTTTTAATGATATCATATTTAGGGATCAAACACTGGTAATTTGATATTAGAACTTGTTATCAATTTGGTATAAATCTTTGCATGGGTAATCCGTAAACGTAATTAGTCTGGATGTCCTCTGCTAGAAAAATCAAAACAAACTTAACCTGCCATGAATCGTATTTTAGAAACATTTGCTTAGAAAACCACAGCTAGCGTGTTACCAATAAAAGATGTACAAGAAAGTATAAGGACGATTTAAAATCAAGGTAACAACCTTTTTTTTTTTGGAAGAAATTTAATTTTGGCTTCATGATTCATTTCTCTATAAAGCGTTTTCTGAGTAACATATAAACAAATCATGTTATCATTAAGAACCAAGGAACTCATTTTTTCCCTATCGCTGCTCATCAGTCTCTGCAGAGATTCCTTCGCAATTATTTTAAAAAAGTGTCTAGTTTCAGTCTGTTGCACATTTTTCGATGGTGTCTTTTATTAGAAAAGCCTTATTCAGGAAAATTGGGAGGATCCAAAAGTTTCAGCACGTATTGAGTTTTATTGTATTTGTATTTGTATTTATTGTATACATTCATCCAACGGCAAGGTCCTAATGAATAAAACTAAACTAAACAAGAATTACAAACTGCCTAAAAATGGGAAATAAAATAGAAATAATCATTCAATCGATTCCGTAGGCAGTTTCGAAACACGGTAGTAGAGATGTTGAGACAGACTATTGTTATTCTGAAACCTTCGACTTATCGAATCGACAGGATTGTTTGATCGGTATTGTGTTCGTCTCGGTAATTGGCGCAATAGCTCTCCAGATCGCAGTATTCGTTGAGGGGCATAGATGTTGCGCTGATTGAGCAGTGCAGGGCAGTCAACTTCGGAACTTCGGTCGTCTATCCACTAGTGGTTCGATAACTTGCAGAGCACAGCGATGTTCGTAAGCTGGAAGCCATGATGGATCTAACCTCGGTAGAATACGCAGAGTACTCCTTACAAATTTAAGCTGGACTGACTCGATTCCCGAAATCTACTCTGCATCATACGGTGACAAACCGGCAGAAGCAAACTCCTAAATAGATCTGAGTAACGAGCAATACAAGGATCCCAAATATAGAGGGTCGTCAAACGCACTTGATATCTTGAAAATAAATCCAAGCTGACGATCTACTCGAGCTACTATTTCCGAATAGTTATGTATGATAGGATTTTTCGTTCTCCGAAAGGATATGACATAACATTTGGACACATTGACAGAGAGACAATTCAGTTCACACATACAGATAAATGAAGCAAGCTGTTGTTGTAACTGAAGATAGTCATCGGTACTGTTAACGATTATGTACACACTACCAAAATCTCCTGTAAATTTCTGTCCCTGAGACCGACACATGCAAGCGTCCTTTAGCGCATAAGAATGTGTTAAAAGAGATGAGAAAATAAATTCAACCGAACACATTTTTTGTCGAATTGCGTCAGTTTCAGGAGACATAATTTTACACGAAATCTTTCTTTGCGTTCCCCGACTTTACGTTCCCGGACTATTTACAAACATGGATTAGGTATCGTGTAAAATTCATAATTTTTAAGTGTGTAGATCTTCAAAACATCTTCGTAGAACATCAGACAACAGTTTTCGAGGACGAGGACACATCATTGAAAAACAGGCGAACAACAACGGTCCCAAGTAACTTTCTTGTGGTACCCAACATCGAGGAACGAATAGTGCAGGTATGACTGGTCCTATTTTCACGAACAATTGGCGCCCAGTTGAGTATGATTTTAAGCACTTACTCTTCTCAAAGGTACTACTAATTGCTCAAACTTGGCCATGTATCCGTAAATTTTCCTGAACACGTTTAACATACCGGCTGTGCAGACAACGGTTAATAGCTGCGACTTGTTCGGTTGAATGCAAGTTTGTTGATTTTTATTTCCGTTGAGAAGCGTTTCAGCAGCTTGGCTCGAATTTTATTGGCGTCATACCATGTTGGCGTCTTTCCCATAATTCACAGATGACAAATCCGAACAAAACAATACAGGACCACCATGCTCCTGATAATTGGAATCAAACGCCGATTCACGCATTGCTGGATGTACTTACCAGTCCTCACTGATCACCAGAATCTGATGTCAAAAATAGCTTGCTAAACAATTGTTATCGAATTTTGACATTATCGACGTCCTGGGTCCATTTTGGATACAAGGGAACAGCTTCTGCCATCACCTCATTTTGTCATGAAGCTGTTTTACTAGGCCACGGCTACAGTTCGCTCGAAAACAGTGTGTTTGGCTAGCTCTCCCAGCAGCAGGATCGAACGGCGGTCGAAATTTCCAGAGACGTGGGCCTCCGATGCGTGGGTTTGGTGAGGAGGGGGAGGGCAGTGTGAGTCCTTGAGTACGAAAGTTGGCTTCGTACCACTTCAACACAACATTTGAATAGTAGCACGAAGCTAGATCCAGCCAAAAGATCGTAGGGCCCTCGTCTGGTTTCAACAGAGAAAGCAGACGCTTCTGCAGACACTCCTTGGGGTAGATCTCCCCGTTTACAGTCCCGGTTGTCACGAACGGCGCAATCAAGGGATTGCTACATGAGCAGATCGCTTGTCAAATCATGTTTTTTTGGCAAACTATGAAAGTGTATGCTTCCTTACTTCCTTCGGAACATGAAACTTGTACTGGGCGGTAAAGAACAGTAGCCCCTGAAGCTTCCGGAAGTCCGCCTTGACGTAACTTTCCCACCGTATTTTACCGTTTGTCTAACCTTGGAGCCTTCTGTGCGTTGTACGTATGCAGTTCCTCCTGGTCCTGGGCTCTATGAACGAAAACTTGGACAGATTCAACTTTTTGACCACATCCCTGACCGAAGTATTGGGATTCCGCTTAAAAGCTTTCACGACACGCTTGTGATCCTGATCATCCATTCTGACCGCATTTCTCCTTCCGTTCGATGCTCAGAGTTTCTTAGTAAGCTTTAATGACACGACTCACTGTTGACTGCATGATTCCAAGTTGTTTTCCGATGTCCCGATGAGAGAGTTAAGAATTTTTCAGGTGCTTGCACAAAATCAGTTCGAACGTTGATACAACAATAATACAACAAAAAACACACTCTAAACAAATTCTACCTAAATTTTCAAGAGAAAATATGCAATGTGTAATTTCCAACAGCGTTTTTTCCGTGATGCAATATGATGTGGGACACCCTCTAAGAGCCTTTTCTTTGCTGAAATTCCACTGAGGACATCTCAGTGACGGGGTGACATCTAATTGGAATACCAATGCAAACGATGCACAGCAAAACCTGATGAATTTTAACAGATTCATGAACTTCCTCCTCTTACAATTACAAGCCAAAGTAAGCGTTAGGAGTGAAATTGTTTGCTGTTTTGTAAACAACAGGTCTGGTTTAGGCAATATCTGGCTTGAATTTACATGCAATATGTCATAGTATTTAAAATATGTGAATTAGAAAACGCAGAAAATTACACGTTTTTTTACAACATGCTGATCAGTATCTTTTGCACAAAAATCATCTTAAGACATAAGCTATCGTTGCACCAAAAGAGTCCTTATTTGTTTACATTATTTGCGAACAGATTCAATCCACGGGAATATCGAAAAATTGAGGAAGATCGACCCGGAAATAGCAAACATCTATGCCTCGCACGGCTAAGTCTTGAAATCTTGAAATCTTGTATCATGCAGGGAAGGTTATTAACGTATAACTCAAGAGTTTAGAAGTAACTTTTATACAAACGAAAGGAGAGACCGAGTTAAAAGTTGTTGAAATAAGCTATAAGCTTAGTATGGCTTGACAAATATCCTGACTATGATAGGGTGTCCAAGCTCTGCTGATATTTTTTAAGCTTGCAGAAAGCAGGATATGTGCTGGCAATACCTAAGAGAGCGACTGGGTTCGGCATCCTGTACTGCAGCTAATGTATGTGTAGGAAATGTATCCAAAGAGAACCTGAAGGCGCGACATTTTGACTAACCCACCCGGACTGCAGCAGAAAGCAAAGCACGAATCCAACCAATTAGATTAATTAAATAGAATTAAATGCATGTGGCAGAGAATGTGCTGAGGCAGAGAGTAGTGGAAACTTTTTGCAATGATGATGATACCGTCCCTTATGCGAGATGGGGGTGTTTCATTAGAGCAAGATAGAAATAAGGTTTTCTGCATGCTGTTGGAGAAAATGCGGCTGAAAGCATCTCCGGGGATGCTTGAACGTTTTCAGGATTCGGAAATAAGAACGATCTTTAAAGGACAACTTTCTAGTGGTCTACTATTGAAAATTGCCTCCTCCTGATAAATTTAGACATGATGTGTTAATGTTGTTAAGAGCTATGTTTGAAAACCTGGAGTAAATTGAAGAAATTCGGGGAAAACCGAGAAGTAACTTGTAACGACACATTTTTCACCGATTTTTGCATCCACTATCGCGAGCAATCGAAAATGTACATATGAAGAAGTTTTATAATGCGATTGAACGAATTTTCTGCCAAACACCAAACCTGTGCCCTCTCTTACTTTCATTTACCTCACCCACATTTTACGAGGGCATACTACAAGACGACGAAGGTGGGTGTTATATTGCATATGCTCGCGTTCCGACTGTTATGGGCTAGGAATTTTCAATATAGCAGATGCACACACACACTCACTTGTGTAAATATATATATATTGATGAATATGTTTTCCTTTCTGCACACTGTCTCGAGCATTCATGCTGATAATTACAGAGAGTGGAATTTTTATTGTCATATCTGGGAACCAAGTATGTGTTATCTGATTCAATAATATATTATTGGTATGGTTTTCTAGTCGTCCTAGAGGTTTTTATTGTTCATTGAACAAAAATCATGTTATCTATAATAAAATCAAATGTGAATTATATTAATATTTTCTACTTGTTGACTTAGATGAATAGCTCGTCAAACTGTTGTTTTTAATGAAAATTTTCCACAAAAAAAGAAACCCTTTTCAATATCAGCTATAATCTTTAAAACTACAAGAAACATTGTATTGAATGCAACGAATAATTTATTTTATATATTTGAAAATAAAATGTCTATCACAAAACCATGTCAAAAATGGAGGAAGAGATGACAACTACCAACTAAACAATAGAAAACAAAAATACGAACTAGGATACAAAAAATTAAGTCACACAACGCAGAAATTTTAACGCAAAAAAAAATCAACAAGGATAAACTACCACTAAAACCCAATTAGACCTCGGAAGCGGTCAGGAATAGAAATCCCCCCTTTTTGGATTATTCCGGAGCACCATAATTGAAAGAGGGGAATGGAACGAACGAAACTCTCGACCCAGGCCACGAATGAGAGAAGGATGTTTATTGGCAGACGCATGTTTCGCTGTGGCGGCGATTTTGCAGAACGGTAGAAAAATAATAATAATTGATTGTTTTTCATTTCTCTTCCATATCAAATATTTGGAGTTATTTCAATTTAATTTAAATTGTTGTTTTTTAATTAAACATTTTTGAACGCATGGAGGTTTTTATTTCAATTGCAAACCTTTATCCTTTCGTTGGACATCACCCAGGCCATGACATGAGGCAGGAGACGGTTATGATGCGGCACTCATGAATCAAAGGGGGACATTTTAGAGAAAGCTTATGAAGATTTACACTTGACATGCTGCCGACTTTGAACAGATGTCAGTTTATTGGTGGTGTGAAATCTAAAAATCGAAGTACAAAAAAGTTACAAAACAAATTTTTTGTGCATATTTCTCAGAAAGATTACGCCGCCTTGCACACGACTATAAATAAAATCCAATTTAATCAAAAATAAACGACTATGATTTTACTAGTAATATCTTGGCAGTCACTCTAAGGCCTATGCGTCCTAACGCGTAAATAGAAATGATTTCTGTTTGAATCGATCACTTCTGCATTTCATAAATCCATGTAGTCTATGAAAAACCTAAATGTTCTTTATCTCCTTTACTATCATAGATTTGAACATACCCAAGCAACACAAAACTGTCAAAATTGGTTACAGCAACTTGATTGTGACATAATTAAGTCATACATTTATTTGTTCAACTTCACACTTAGGATAATACATAAAGGGCGATACGGTCAAAATTTGGTCAATATCAACTTGACGTATTTCTTTCAATTTTGCATTTAAAAAACCTGAACACCCCTCATTTTGAAGGTGTGTGTGTGTAGAATGTTGCTCCTATTTTGATTTTGGAATTCACATTTCAGTTGTCAAAATGCCGTCCAAGCAAGAAGAGCAGCGTATCAAAATTTTGCTTGCGCATCGCTAAAATCCGAGCTACTCGCACGCAAAGTTGGCAAAATCGCTAAAAGTTGCCAAATCAACCGTTACAAATGTAATTAAAGTGTTTGGGAACGTTTGTCGACAGCCAGGAAGTATGGATCGGGGGGAAATCGAAAACCGGAAGCCGCTGAGACGACAAAGAGAGTTGCAGGTAGTTTCAAGCGAAACCCTAACCTATCTCTCCGAGATGCCGCAAATAGGCTGGGTGTATCGTCTACAACCGTGCATCGAGCCAAAAAACGAGCCGGACTATCGACTTACAAGAAAGTAGTCCAAATCGCGATGATAAACAAAATACGACGGCCAAAGCGCGATCCCGGAGGCTGTACACGACGATGCTGACGAAGTTTGACTGCGTGGTAATGGACGACGAAACCTACGTCAAAGCCGACTACAAGCAGCTTCCGGGACAGGAGTTTTATACGGCAAAAGGAAGGGGAAAGGTAGCAGATATTTTCAAGCACACGAAACTGTCAAAGTTCGCAAAGAAATATCTGGTTTGGCAAGCCATCTGTACCTGTGGCTTGAAAAGCAGCATTTTCATAGCTTCCGGGACTGTCAACCAAGAAATTTACGTGAAAGAGTGTTTGAATAAACGTCTGCTGCCTTTCCTGAAGAAACACGGTTGTTCCGTACTGTTTTGGCTGGATTTGGCATCTTGCCATTACGGTAAAAAGGCCATGGAGTGGTACGCCGCCAGCAACGTGCAAGTGGTTCCCAAGGACAAGAACCCTCCCAACACGCTAGAGCTCCGCCCAATTGAGAAATACTGGGCTATTGTCAAGCGGAACCTAAAGAAGACCAAAAAAACTGCTAAGGACGAGCAGCAGTTCAAGGCAAACTGGCTTTCTGCGGCGAAGAAGGTGGACAAGGTGGCTGTACAAAATCTGATGGCAGGGGTCAAGCGTAAGGCCCGGCAATTCGGATTTGGAAAAGCGGAAGCCTAACTGAATATTTTTCCTGAATTTTATACTAATTGAACTTGAAAAAGAAATTTAATTTGATTTTTTAAATAAACGATTTCACCGATTTACACGCGTTTTCCCTTGACCAAATTTTGACCGTATCACCCTTTAATCAACAATAGTACGCCACAATACTCGGTTTGCAGCTGCCGCTCTCCAACCTCGGTCACGCCCAATGCTCGCCAGATCACGCTCCACCTGGTCCGCCCACCCTGCTCTCTGCGCTCCATGCCTTCTTGTACCCAGCGGATCAGTAGCGAACACCAACTTTGCTGGGATGTTATCCGGCATTCTTGCAACATGCCCTGCCCACCGTATGCTTCCGGCTTTGGCCACCTTCTGAATGCTGGGTTCGCCGTAGAGTGCAGCGAGCTCGTGGTTCATCCTTCATCGCCACACACCGTTCTCCTGCACACCGCCGAAGATCGTCCTTAGCACGCGTTGCTCGAAAACTCCGAGTGCTTGCAGGTCCTCCTCGAGCATGGTCCATGTCTCGTGTCCGTAGAGGACCACCGGTCTTATTAGCGTTTTGTACATGTTGCATTTTGTGTGGGGGTGAATCTTTTTAGACCGCAGTTTCTTCTGGAGCTGGTAGTAGGCTCGACTTCCACTGATGAGGCGCCTTCGAATTTCACGACTCGTATTGTTGTCAGCCGTCAGTAAGGATCCGAGGTAGACAAATTCCTTCACCACCTCGAAGGTATCCCCTTCTATCGTGGCATTACTTCCTAGGCGGATCCGGTCGTGTTCGGTTCCGCTTACCAGCATGTACTTTGTTTTCGACGCATTCACCTCCAGTCCGACCTTTGCTGCTTCGCGTTTCAGGCGGGTGTACAGCTCTGCTACCGTTCCAAATGTTCTTGCGATTCCATGTCGTCTTGCGATAATGTAGCAAAGCACATAAATTAACCAGATTTCGTGAAAATCGTTCCCCGGATGTTGAGCCCGGCTCGTCACATTACACCTTCCAGAGCAATGTTGAATAGTAGGCATGAAAGTACGTCACCTTGTCGCAGTCCCCGACAAGATTCAAATGAACTGGATAGTTCACCCGAAACCCTTACGCAGTTTTGCACACCGTCCATCGTTGCTTTGATGAGTCTGGTCAGCTTCTCAGGAAAGCCGTTTTCGTCCATAATTTTTGCATAGCTCTGTGCGGTTGATGTCGCCGGTGCTCACGTTTCATTTAAAAAATGGCATACATTCAATTGCGCTGTTGTGTGTTGGTGATTGTCCCTCAAGCGAGCTCAGGTCCAAAGTGTCGTCGTTTGCGGGTATTGTGGGGGAAGATATGCCAGTATCTAGAACTAGATTTCAGAGAAAAATACCACAACCGTGCCAAAGTGAATTTTGATTCGGTGTTCAGGATTAGTTTGTAAATTAATCAGTGCCAGAAGAGTGTATTAGACACACATATCATGTTACTACCGGAAGGTTTCCAACACGTCGGCGACGGACGGGTTGATGTGGACGAGTGCCGACGGCAGCAGCTGCGGTCCAGCAACACTTGGCCATCTAGGATATCGAGGAGAGCTGGTTTGCAAAGCAACAAATAATTTATTTCTACCATATTTTGAAGACAATATCTAATATCCTGTTTTATTTTATTTTGTCTATTTCGTTTTGTTTTGTTTATCGTTACGCTTGTCTCTTTTCAGTCACATTGGAGCGGTCCATTGCTATTGGCGTATACTACATACTTTCAGCTTATCGTTAACCAAAACGAACCCAGCAACTAACCTTTCCCCAACTATCCAACATCCCAGTGATTTCTCGTGGAAGTGCAGAGGATTTCTCGGCTTCCTTCAAAGCGAGTATCATGTCAACACTTTCCTTCCCATTCCCTATTTGACCAGCATTCGGACACGGCCGGCGCCGGTATTGCTTTGTAATGGATCACCAGTTTTTACACATTGAAGATGCATGTTATTCCCAAACATCATCTGTTGGTTCTTTGTGTAAATACAGCTGATCTGGCAATAACGGAGTAGCATCCGTGGGCGGTCAATCATGCTCATGCTCATGCTCGGCTCTGTGCGGTTGATGTCGCCTTCAATTCGATGAACAGGTGATGCGTAGGGACCTGGTATCCACGGCATTTCTGGAGGATTTTTCTTACGGTGACTTAATTAAGTCAAACTAAAGTAATTTCGATTTGGAACAAAGGTGCTACTAGGATAGGCTTACGCTCTATTGTATTGACGGTTTTTTAATGTGCGTCTGCTGTAGACGTTTAAGTTAACTCTAGACGGACATTAAACCGAAAGCACCAGGGTACGATAAAGTGCTCTCCATTTTCCAACCGCTTTGGTAAATGACTTTACAATGCGCACCATTGCACTGTGGGACGAAACGCCAAAAACATGAACTTTTTACAATAACTCGTTAAAACGTGTTCTTAACATTTTGGTGTCTTCAGATGAAAATTTTCAAAAAATATAACGCATTTAATGGTGACAAATGTTAGTTCGCAGCTTCACCACAGGCGCCGCTGCAAACTTGATTTTTTTTAAATGATGAGATAGAGAGTTAAAGTCTTCGGCAAAGTTGTAGATAATTTTAATACAAACAACATTGCTGAAAACATTAACCTTCTATCTAGTCACTGTGCCGAGGTACGTGTTTTTTAAAATGGCGGGCTTTGGAAACTAGTTTTTTGTGATTATTTAATAAATGTGCAGTTTTAGGTCAAAATAATGTTCTACAAAGTTGTACAAATAATCAAAATATAAATTTTCTCTTTAATCTTCTTACGTCTAAAACCTTTATGGGAGAAGTTATAGTAGTTTTATTGTGAAAAATATACATTTTTCATAGCCCTTTAGCTGGCGGGGATGCAAGTGGATGCACATGAAACCTCATAGGGTTTAAAATATAGGATGTATTATAGCATATTATGTTGGTTTCATGTGTATCCATGATTATCCCCAAGAGTGAACCTGTGTTCTATAAAGTAGCGAATATACCATTAAAACTATCATAAATGCTAATCTTCCTAATTGAGAACCCTATTATCGTGTAAAAACTTGTATGTTTTGTATATTTTTATAATTTTATGCATAACTGTTGCTATTGAGTTGTGCACATACCAGGGCCCACGCGCTCTTATGACAATACTCTTAAAAATTCAATATATTTCACACACACACATACACACACACGTGCACACACACACACATTTTGCATAGTGACAAGAGACCAAATCAGGTCAAACAGAGTTGGTGAGTCGTCAAATACTTATCGGCAACGACCCTCTTGTCGGTAATGACCCTCTCTGAGAAGCTGTTTAAAGTCATCGAGTATGTATTTTTCATCGTCCATTATGATACAATAAAATCTCTGTAAAAATTTTTGTGCACGACTTTTGCAGTGAAATTCAGTTTGTCATCACGGTTGGGCAGTTTTTTCACTTTGTACGGCTTCAGTCCTTGCCTCTGGTTCACTTTTTGTACGTATGATTTTGACTGACCAACTTTGCGAGCCACATTTCGAACAGAAAGATTGAAATTTTTCTCAATAATGGCTACCACCTTCTTGTCCATTTGTAGAGAGAATACTTTTCGATTTGATCCACTTCCAATGCTCCGATCCACAGTCAGGCACAGTTAGGTACTACGGCTTGAGTTCCCGAACGGGGTGAAGATAGTCGGGTTCACGCCCAAGTAGCACACAACGATCATAATTAGTTGTAGTAACTTGATTACGACTTAGCAAGTCATATTTATGTTATCTCAACGGAATGGCAACAAGTGTGCTACTAGGGCGGACGATATCACCCTGGAGATATGTGGTGAATCCATCGAAGAGGTCGAATTAACGGCCTCGCACTCCATCGGCATTGTTGAGAGATGGATGAGCTCCAGGTAATTGGAACTAGCTCACTACAAGACTGAGGTCACGGTGGTGAATAATCGGAAATCGGAGCAACATGCGACGATCAGTGCAGGTAACTGCAAAATAGAATCGAAGAGGTTCTTGGGGTATATTGGGGTCATGATCGACGATAAGCTGTCCTTTGTCAGTCATGTCGATTACCCCTGCAAGAAAGCCTCTATGGTTATATCGGCATTATCCCGCATGATGTCGTATAGCTCGGCGGTGCAAGCGTAAACTCCTGGCCGGTGTCACTCTGTCCATACTTAGATACGGCGGGCCGCCTTGAGTACCAAGAGCAACGTTAGTAAGCTAGAGAGTACGCACAGGCTTATGTGCCTAAGAGTGGTTAATGCATACAGAACGGTATTACGCGACGCGGTCTGCGTCCTAGCGGGCATGATGCCAATAGGCATGGTCATAAGAGAGGACGAAGAGTGCTTCGAACAAAGTGGAACAAGAGGTATTCGAAAAATCACTAGAGCCGCATTCATGGTAAAATGGCAAAGGGAATGGAACAACTCCACCAAAGGTTGGTGGACCCACCGACTAACTGGGTTGATAGGCGACACGGTGTTGTGAACTTCCCCTTAACGCAGATATTGTCTGGCCACGGCTGTTTTAGACAATACCTGAACAAATATGGGCATGCACAGTCCCCCCCTATGCAGCGAGTGCGTGGGATTTGAGGAAACTGCGGAACATGTGTTTTTCGCATGTCCTCGCTTCCACGGCGTGAGATTCGGCATGATTGCCGTAAGCGTTCACGACACGACTCTGGACAATTTGGTCCAGAGGATGTGCCAGGACCGGGATGCGTAGCAGTCTGCCAGATCGTCCTCGATCTCCAACAAAAATGGCGAAACGACCAAAGGCGGGTCGCAAGGACCACCTAACTACTAAAGCCCTGAGTAGTTAGACATAGTGGGTGCTTAACAAGCACAATAGCATCCCCCCCCCCCCCCACCAAGTAATACTGAAAGGTGGTTCCGGGGAGGGTCCAGAGCTTAAGGCACGGGTGGGTTTTTAGTGGGTCGAGTTGCATTGTGATTTGCAAACACAAAACATAGTACTTTTAGGTAGTTTAAGTGTCTTGGCAAGATCGTGTTCCGATAAATTCGGATTTCGCTGCCGTTCGTACAAAATGCGTCTGCGCAATTCCACTTGATTCGATGCCATTTTACTGAATGTAAACATGTTGTACCATGAAATGAAGTGGAAAGTTTCAGCTGTCATATAAGTGAAAGTTTCAGCAATCCATGAAATAATTCCAAATCTTCACTGGAAGAAAACTGTACGAATTTTAACGTGGACAGGCTTTAGTTGGTATCTTTATTATGACGAAGCATGTTTTTCTCTTATGACTGGCCCACAATTGATACGTTGTGGATGCGTTTGCGTGAATTTGATAGTTTTCCCATAGCTTTTCTATCAAATTTACGTCAACGCATCCACAGCGTATCAATTGTGGGTGACCCTTTGGACTGGGCATAAACCGTACTAGATTTGGTTTTACTTTAACTAATCGAAATCAAGTTTATCCTATCTGCCCTACTCCATACCTATAAAAAGATAATAATATCATAACACGTTAGGATTCTTAGGTCTGGTTGGGTAATATTGTTCCATTTCGAACATGAATAACCGCTAAGGAAGAAATACTCCTGATGCATGTTGTCATTCTATTGCTCAAAACTCAGGATTTCATCTTAAGAAAGAAATAAGACCTAAACGATTTATTGTATGAAAATGAAACATTTCAATAATAATAATATTAAACTGTTGCTGTGCTTCGAAGATAATATCATCCATGTGGCACTTGATCCACTAAGTGCAAATTTCTATTGCTTATAATACATATAGAAAGCGAAGCAAGTTGGTGGCATATACATGAAAAAAAGTGCTTCGAAACAATCACGCTTTTCACTGTCTCTAGCATTTCTCCAGACTGGAGCACAACGTTCACTAATCATGAAAAGCCGGTTAAAATGTCTTCTCCTTGGCAACAGCCAACGCAGAATGAGAAATATATAATAAAAATATATCCATCCAATCGCATCCCAACCCCACTATGCACATTGACACAAACAATCTTCAAAGTCTTCCTAAGCCAGTACGATTGGAAGGCGTGTGGCTGTTAAACGACACAAGGAAAGACCATCCTCCAAAACGAAGTCAAAGCACATTCAACAGCAATCTACCGGCAATTCACAGCGGCTCCTTCCCTCAGCTGAATTTTCCACAAACCAGCTGGCATAACGCCACTTTTTGCGCAAATTGTCATCGAATTCGTACAAACGCACCAAATCCTCCACTGTCGACACCCGAAAACTATTATATGTATTCCATTGCTGCGTTGAAAATCGGCAGTGTATGTCTATGCCACCCATGCTCCAATCCTTATACTTTGGCATGCAGTCTGGGCGAGCACTCGAACTGCCAACGATGATGTCCCCTCTTCGTTCGAATAGCTCCGAAAATTCCACTTCTCGCTGTATCACCATCCGGCAATTTTCCCACTGAGCTTGACCTTCTCCCCGTTTCCCCCTACCGGTTGTTCCGCAAAATTTGGATGACAAAAATTGGACAACCGAGGAATAACCCGAAAGCAACAGAGCAGACGAGCCGAACGGGATTGTGAGTAAGAATGGTTCGTGGTTGACTTTTTTGGGGTTTTCATTTCAATTTCGGTGTCTAGTTGGCCGACTGACGAAAATGGCAATCACTTCCGAAGGACTATCCGGCAACTGGGAGGCGGGTGGGTCGGACCGGCGGGACGACGATGTGAGAAATAGATGCAATCGTTGGGATCATTGGGACGGCGTCACTGATGATGACGACGAATACAACTGGCGAAGGACTTCTCCGAGCTCTCACATTCCACAGTCGCAGCGCACTGATTGGCACACACCATCCTACGACTGTGGAACATTATACCCGCAAGCCACGATAAAATGTTATTCTTTCTGATTATATCGGATGGGAAATTTGGGAATGAAAATTGAAATAACACGAGGATAAAAATTAAATTTTATTGCTATTTGAAAATAGTTGACAGAAGTTGTCCATTTTGGAAAGCTTGTCAGATCGAGCGGTGGTGGTAATTGGCTGCCGGAATTTCGGACTATTCGGATAAGGCAACGTGAATTGCGGTATGGTACAAGATCTGAGGTGAGACCTTTCCGAATCCAATGTTATATTTCATCACTTCGCAATTCCTGCACGAAAAAAAAATCCATTCCCATATTCGTGTACAACTGCTACTCCCAAGTAACAATTTTAGTTTTATTCCAGCCGCATAGAATTCCTCCCGGATTTGTTGATAAAACTACATTCAAAACTGTTTTGTCCACCAACACTTCTATTATGCATCTTTAAAGCCTAAATGTGTACAAAGTGGCCCACTCTATAGATTTTGCAAATGTTTTAGTGAAAGATGTTATGACAACTTGACAGTCTTCATATAACCTATTGGCTGCGATCAAAACCAACATAGGACCAATGGCCACAGCAGTCAAACTTCACGGTGATATTGTGGTTAGTTTTTGTTGTTCTGCTTTGTTCAATTCAGTTCTTAACAGTAAATAATATCAAAGAAAAAAGTTCTAGTGATGCGGGAACTTTTGTTTGATTACAAAATATGCAAAACAAATTGAGTTTTTTTTTTATAGCCTATCATGCTCCAAATCATATGCGCATGTAATTTTATGGTGCATGTTGGCCCGATGAGAGCTGAAAATAAATGCGCCTCGGAGATTATGCGAGTTCACATCAACAAAAACAAAATTGAAACAAATGTATTCGATAAATTAATCATGAATTTCCTGCAAATTTATGGAGTTCAATAAGGTTATCTAAAAGAATGCCAAAATTGGTCTTTGATCTACAGTTTATTTGTATAACCTTTAAACTTTGTCACAATTCAATTAAATATTTCAATATAGCGATTGGAAGAATTTACAGTTTTGCCAAAAAGCTAATTTATCTTCGCAACGGCTACTATAAAACTATTTGGTCGTTTGGTGACTTTCCTCAATGTCAATTTGCCGCTTAATGCATTTACTGGAGTCAAAATGGTTTCAAAAAGCTTTTTTAAATTGAACATAATAATTTGAATAAGTCCCAAAACGGGATTTCAAAATATCATTTTAAGAGTTCAAAAATTCAAAATAAAACCGTTGATAGGAGTAAAAGAAAATTTAGAAGACAACCCTAGTAGCACACTTGTTGCCATTCGTTTGAGTAACATAAATATGACTTGCTAAGTCATAATCGAGTTACTACAACTAATAAAGGTCGTAGTATGCTACATGGGAAGGTTTTAAGATCGTTGCAAAGAAGCTGTGTAGGTTCTCATACACCTGACTAAAATTGGAAACCTCTTGGCACCTCTTACTGCCATAATAGAACGAAATTGATTTCTAGTGGCTTTCATAAAACATTAATAACACCTAATAAAGCTGGATGGTTTTGGAAATGTTACCTGGAATGCGCTTGATATTAAGACTTAGTAAACTTCAGCGTGATCGAGTAAATCGCTTTTACGTGAAATCAATTCCACATCCATGAATAAAGTTCACGCTTTTTGAGCCCATGTACATTTTCATAACGCCCAGGAAAATGCAACATAAAATCATGAATTCGTGATATTATGAAAGCATATTTGTGATTTTGTTCCTAAGCTCGTGAACTCAGATCACGCAAAACTTACAGATGCATTTTGCTTGCACTGCCGTTTCATCTTAAGGAGTGTATCGAATATAAGCTATCCACATACATTTGCGTTGTACGCATGTATTTGCGATGGTTTTTTATGCTCTGATCACTGCATGCTGTGCGTTTGACTGTCAGCTTCCTTTTGTTTATTTGTTTGTGCGGTTCAAATTCTGCGTTTTCAAAATGTCGCGTATTGAAAAGGAAGTGAAAATTAAGGTTCTGGACACATGGCTAAGTGAGAAGGGTATTACTATGCCAAAATTGGCAATGCGGTTTGGAATTCATCATGCGAGTGTTAAAACCATCATTAATAAGTTTGGGGAACACTATTCTTTGGATGAGCTACCAGGAAGAGGCAGAAAACCCGGTTCTTCCAACCCGAAACTGGAGCAGAAAGTGGTATCTCTAATCATGAAGAACAAATCAATGTCAATACGTGATTTGGCCAAAAAAGCAGGAACGAGTGTCGGAATGATCCAGCGTATCAAGAGGCGAAACCACCTGAAGACCTACAAGAAACAGAAAATCTCGAAACAAAGTGCAGAACAAGGGCCTGGAAATTGTATTCGCGTCTTTTGCAGCGTCCGGATGCATGCGGTTTAATGGACGATGAGACCTATGTAAAGGAGGACTCAAAAACCCTTCCAGGTCCACAATACTTTACTGCCGTCGTTGGGGAGGATGTGAACGATGCGGACAGGTCGATTCAAGTGGAGAAATTCGGTCGAAAGGTACTGGTATGGCAAGCAATATGTTCCTGTGGTTTGAAGTCAACCATTTTTACACTACCGGAACTATAAATGCGGAAATCTATCGATCTGAGTGTCTCCAGAAGAGATTGTTGCCTTTATATAAGAAGCATAGTACACCTCCACTGTTTTGACCGGATTTAGCGTCGGCTCACTATGCCAAAACCATTCTCAATTGGCTTGCGAAAAAGGGTATAGAATTCGTTGAGAAAAATATCAATCCACCAAATAGCCCTCAGCTTCGACCTATCGAACGTTACTGGGCAATCGTGAAGAGGGTCTTCAAGAAGATTGGTAAGGCAGCTGGGAACATGCAAGAGTTCAAAAAAATTTGGGCTCAAGCGTCCAGAAAATGCGATGTTAAGAACTTGATGAAGAGCATTCGATCCAAAGTTCGAAAATTCGTGAAGGAATAACTTAAATTTCATCCGGTCTTCATTATGTTCAAGTTTAACCTCGTACAATAAAGGATCAATTTTTTGTATGAATAAAATATCGGTTTTCAACATAGTTTGAAAGAAAGTTTGTGGATAGCTTATTTTCGATACACTCCTTATTTCCGTGAGAGAAAAAGAGATAGTGTACAATTGTACTCAACAATTGAGTAAAATAAAACAGGAGTGTGTTTTGTTTTGTAATGAAGATTGTTCGATTTCAACATCTTTTGTGCAAGAATTTGGCGTCATGACCACACTACTTAAAGCTGCCCCATTAACAAGAGAAGACCCCGGTATTCAACAATTATAGAACCTGGTTTTAAACAATGTGATGGTGGTAAATCTCGATGAACGATGATTTTTCTGCTGGTAGCTAAAGAATGGAAAATTCGTTTGCGTTGCTTTAAATGCGGTTTTATCAGTGCTTGGGCTCTAAATTGTAAAGAATTATGGGCCAGCGAATTAGAATAAAAATATTGAACACACGCAATACGTTTTTTCGTGAACCAAATCAGGAACGACTCATGAACTTGAGTCACGTTTACCGGAATCAAATTATGACTTTTAGAACTAAGTTCATGCTTTCTTTGTCTTTGCTGGTGCTCGGTACGCCGTAATTCAGGCGTTACGACTATTATGTCCATGCTTCTATGATTTGTGACTAGATCCGACATTTGTTACTCGAGGTTAACGTACAGGGTGCGGCAGAAAATTTTCACTTTCAGTGTGGGGTGGGTTCATTTTCATTTTCAGTGTGGGGTTTTCACACTAGGGTGAAGTGTTTTGCAGGCTCGTGCTTCAACATATGACAAAATCGAATAATCCAACGAATTAAGATCTGAACTGCTAGGGGGCCACAAATCCTTCGGCCAAAACTTCATGCTATCGTTCAACCATTGTTGGATTCGATTGGACGTGTGACACGGCGCTCCATCCTACTGTAGGACAACGTTTTGGTCCTCGGAGAAGTTGACCTTCACCCAGGGAAGCACTTGGTCCTTTAAAATACCGATATACACTTCGGTATTGATTTTAACTGCAGCATCAATGAAAACAGGCGGCATTTTCAAACCGTTGGACGCCACCAAGCCAAACATCATGACACCAGCCGGATGTTTGGTTTGAAATTTGAATTTCACTTTTTCCGGAACGTTCTTCGTTTTCTGCGGTGAAATGAACCGGGGGACTTTTTTATGCGGTAAACTGTTGCCAAATGGCACCCTACAACCTTGGCAAACTCTTTCGGCTTCTTCTGGGCGAGCAACAAACTGGTGATCCCTTCTTTTGCGAACATTTTGACGAATTTGCAATAAAACAAATAGAATGTTTGGATGCAGCACTTGAAAGTAAACATAAACAAATACACTTTCGACAAAGATTAGTCACTAGCTACACGAAATAACCCAATACTCAAGTTTGAACATTTTCGCATTATTTTCTGCCGCACCCTGTATTTGAGAACGGAATTTTTTTCATTGTTTGAGACTGAAGTTTTGTGAAGAGGTATACCAAATTGTTAGTATTAGTCACCTCAATCAAGAGCACATCTGAAACTCCCTGACCACAATGGCCTCAGGTTAGGCACGCGCACTGAACAACTTTTCCGCGAGGCCGGAAATAATCGCACTGGACACAGTATAACTCGAGTAGTTCACTTTATTATCCCAATTTATATTTTTCCGTTCACCTAACGTTTCTTTCCCACTGCCCTTTTCTCTGTTTGACCTGCTTATTGTTCGGGGGCCCTAACAGTTTCACCACCACGTGTCCTCGTAGACTGCTTCTTCCTCCGTCACCTTCGGGTTTCCAGTTCAGACGACCCTCGAATCACTTCCTCGGGATACTTATCGGAGAGGGATGGCAATGGCTTCACACTACACCCTCCACGGCCACCGAGTAAGTTGACGGACTTGGTATTGTTTGTTTCTGTCGGAAAATTTCCTAGGATCGGTGTGGGATTCCAGTGCGTCAACCGAGGAAATCTTAAGGGACAAAAATACAGCGCAGTCCTAACGGAAAATAGTTCGCGTTAGGACATTTTCTCATAAAATGGAAGTCATTGGCAAATTACCTGTGGTTCACTCTCCACACTCTCTTTCTACGTTCACTCATTTTTGTGGTTTTAATTCCGAAAACTATCGACCTTTTAGCTGGATGGTTGCCTAGTAAATGGATTTGCACAAAGATAGAGATAGAGTTATTGGTCCTTCCTTGCGTGCATCACTTCTTTTCGCTGTTTCGCTTAAATCATTTTGTGCTCACGGCCGAGTCCATGGCTTTGCGCGGAAACATTTTTGGCAGCTTTGGATATCCTTGCGGACGCTGAAACGAGCGTTGACAAACCAGCATTTCTGAAGGATGACTGCCAAAACTCCGGATTGGCCTTCGTGGAGTCGTTCTTTGTGGATTTTCCTTATCAGCTATTCCGTTACATGATGCTTTCGTGGAATTGGTTGTTAATGCTTTTCATCAAACAATAAATTCGAGTTCTGTAGACCGTGATAATGTAATGATGACTGAAGACGTTGTCCAATGCATTTAAAAAATTTAATCAAAATTAACTCCTTCCTTCAATTACTGAAACTAGCAGACAAATTTTACCCAATAAATTTGAAATTGAGTCTCGACCAACGTACGTCAACTCACATCCCTTTCTTTCTAAAACGAAATATTTTTTCGACAGTGAACATCAGATTTATAGCCACTCACAATCCAATATCTTACGTATTTGCCTTGTACGCGAGCGGACAAACTTCTCGGCAGTGCTATTTGCATATCCTTATGACTGTACGCTGTATGTACCTCTTTTGCACGTAGTGCTGGAAAGGATGTTGTACACACGTTCCGTTCGTCTACTCCACATCATACGCCTTTGCTCTTGGCTGACCTCTCGCATCATCTCGTTTTCAATATCGCTCTATTGTCCATCCAATCTACGAGCGTATCTGATTCACTTTCTTTCTTGCTTTCTTTTCGATTCCCTGCCAATCCCTCCCCCCAGTTGACCAGCGGGGAGTTCAAAAAGATCTTAGCCAAATTGGCTTGTGCGGTAGGGGTGATGAGATTTGAATTTTATTGTTCAAACATAATTTTCTTAAGATTGTCGTATGCTGTTTATGACCTACATATTCATCTAAAACGTATTTGTCCAATTTTGCAAATTTCAATTTGAGAATTATTCAATATTTACTTACAACGAAACAGCACCGTCGGTGAGAAAACAGCCCTGATTAATCGAAAACTTTGTAAGAAAGCACAGATTTTACATTCAGTAACCAACACCGATTAGGTTCTCGCTGATTTGAGCATCCCCATCGTCCACACATGGACAGTTTGCGAATGTGTATGACAGCGCGAGACGGTGATGATGGGGGAGCTGGTGCCGCGCCGTGCCCTTGCACTGGTATGTGAATGTATGCCAGCAAGAGGAAATCAATTTAATATTTTTCCATTTTCAATTTTCTCTCCGCCACTTTGGAGAACATCAGGAACTGAAAGCCAAGTCTGGATGCCTGCTGAGAGATCAGGGATCCAGGGGATGGAAAGGGTGGAAAAGATTTTCATTTTATCACCCTTCCGTGGCAGGGGCAAGTAGTTTCATACGTTTCATCCACCACACATACACATACGACAAACCGATAGAGAGAGAAAAAAAGAAATCGTACAAAGAAGGGAGGAATGTGGCTCCATTCTTTCTATTATTAGTTTTTGGATGAAAGTAAAATATATTAGTAAGTAGATTGCATATGTGGGAATCGTCTGAGGAAGTGAAATCAGCTGCCATACGGGACAAGTTCCGAAGCAAAAGTTCCTAAGTAGATGCGCATGTTTTTAATATCGCTTGTATTATTTATTTAAGGTTTCTACGGCACTTTCAGATTATATGCAGGGAAGATTGTTATCTGCATACAGACGACGACCAGAACAATCTGAATCAGTTTTACATGTAAATAAAGGCCTACAGCAGCCTCTCTCTTCCCAAAACCTCTTCTGGTCCAAGCAACAAAAAAATTATCTTGATTTGCAGAAAAACGAGGTAGAATAGATCAAACAAATGGATTAAAAAAATTGATAAACTTGGCCAAAAGAACAGGTATTAGACTTCGAAAGTAGTCACTACAGAGTGCTTTGATGATTCGAAATTTAATCATAATCGGCACATGATTGTTCAAATCGGTTCAGCTAATGATAGACGTTGAGACTTAATAACTACTATCTACTGTATGCGTGATAATGTTGGCATTATCGTACGAATAAAGTTTCCATTTCACCTATACATAAAATGCCTTGATTTGCTTTGTATGCTCGTAAGCTGTTATTCATATTATAGTATGCTGTGAGTAAAAGAAGAAGCTGATTTCTTTAAATTAACAGTTGCACCACTACGAAGAAGCAGCGTATTCGGGATTTGTAATACGCGTAAATGTTGCAAAACGACATTTCAATCGCCGTCCGAGTGACCTGGTGGACGGTAAGAAAGGTCTTAGACAGAGAAAAGAAAGGAAAACTATCCGCGAAAGTCCTCCTGGTCAGCTCGAATTCCGAGGGTTATCACTTACATTAAAACGAAGATTCTGGCAAATCTAGTGGAGTCAATGATTATTTTATTAGGAAACTCATGGCATGGAAGATCGTGAATGGAGGTTGCTGGTGAAGTCAATGACACGAAAAAACTCACATGAACCATCTCCTATAGCTACGAGTCGAGGGGTGTAGGAAAATTTGAAACTTTCTCAAGCAAAACAATCCAGTAATTTTGTTCACCGGCAAGAGCATGTTTACCGTCGATCTTGTATCAAACTCCAGATCCGATCGCTAATTTTAGTTCCCTCCCGCTAAAAGAAAGACGTGGCAGACGAATATGAAAACGTGTATCTGACCAAGTATCCTGCTAGCGTAATGGTGTTTGAATTAATGGCTTCCGATGGCAAAAAAAAATGAATCCGGTGATGATTTCAGAAGTCGACAAAGTAAACACGGAACTTCAAAAGGATTTTAGGTAAGTATGTTCTTCCGTAAATCAAAGAGCAGTACAGCCCAAACCAAAATGTTGCATTTCAACAAGAAGGGGTTCCGTACGAAACCTCGAACCGCACTCAGAAGTGGTTGCAAGAACAATTTCCGTTCTAGGCGAAGGATATTTGGCTGCCATTCATCCCCGATCTTAATTCACAGCATAGTGGGCATAATAGAGGCTGTTATAGGACTTGTTTAAAATCCGCTTGTATTTATACATGAACTGATGCTTTTCTTTAGGAAAAATCGCCAATAAATCAATTGCCACTGATTTCATCCTGCGCATAGCATGGAAAGTGGCGCATTTTGCCCAATTTCACCTAAATCGGTGTGTTTTTTTAGTTTTTACTCCGATTACTACAATTGCCGCTGTATATTTTGCTTGAAAAGGGACATATGTTATGCAAAAAAAAAACTCTGATATAGCGAATGATGCTGATTTAATACTGTGCCGGGGTCCCTTTGGTCCCATTTTACCCTAAACATGTGTTTTTAAGATTTTAATCCGATAACTACAATTGCCGCTGTATTTTTTATTCGATTCCTCAGAGTTCTTCACATAAGATTAGTCTCTTTTCAAGCAAAACATGCAACGGAAATACTTTGTACGAGTTAAAACTGAAAAAACACTTTTTAGGGTAAAATGGGGCAAAATTGACCATTTTTCGATACCGGCACAGCATGAAACATCATTCGCTTTTTAAGAGTTGTTTTTTACATAGGATCATGCATCATGCAAAACAGGCAGCTGCAATTGTAGTCATCGGATTAAGATTTGAATAACACACCGAATTAGGGTGAAATGGGGCAAAATAAGTCACTTACTTCGCAGAAGATGAAATCAGTGGCAATCAATTTATTGGCGTTTTTTCCTAAAGAAAAGCATCAGTTCATGTATAAATACTACCGGATGTGAAATAAGCCTCGATTATGCCTACTGTGCGCTGGTTTACTCAGTATGGCGCGTCATGAAGACCAAAGCCTGTTCTAAACGCAACCCGAGTACAGCAAGCCTCAGACAAACATTGGCCCGCACCTGGAGAGGAATGGATCCAGGTTACATTATTGGGACCTGGCATGCGTTCCGGAAGTGTGTTTATGCCATACGTGCAGCAAGTAAGCTCAATCGTCGATTAACGTAGTTTAAGACTCTCAAAACCATCCCCCTTTTGAATAATTAAAAAAAAATCGGAATAGAAATTTTTGAGATTTAATTTAATTTTGACATTGCTGAATGGTGCAAACATTACCACGCATACAGTATTTACAAGTTTTAGAATAAGTTCTATAGCCTAACAAAATGTCTTGGATTTTTCCTGTAAAAGATTTCTGTTTCATGGTCTTAAAAGATAAGTGGATAACCATTACGACAGTTCAGATTGATTGGTAAATCGGCTATAGTAATCAAAATGAAACTAAATGTTTACAGTTATTCAGTATTTCTCGGGTTTTTTTTCCATTAGGGCGAATCTAAGAATCTCTTATTATTTTACGTTTTTCATTGTACTATTTGTAGAGTATGTTAGACAGCAATGTTGTGCTTCGATCTGTACTAAAGAATCCCTCGAAAGTTTTATAATGGCGCTGTAATGAATGAAATAGAGTGAGCCCGGAGAGAATCCTTCAATGTTAGATTCACCCTAATGAAAAAAATCCTAGATTTGTATTTATTTCAGCTGACAAACGTCGCTTAAATTTAAGGATGAGTTTGAGTTAAACCCATAACATTGCTATTGGTGCCCTCCATCAGAGCCTGTACAGTTGTATCTGGTATGCTTTCGCAGTTTATTACGCTTCCTATCTGTTTTTTCATCCTTCGTCTCTCCTTTGGTTTTCCGAAATTTGCGGTGGTGCCCTGTCATCTGTTTTTGGAATCTTTGGAGGATTCTTGAGTAGGTTCAATGATGTGAAATCACCGGTTTATTTCAATGTCGCGGACGGTTTACTGAGTATCTTCCATCTCGACCGGAGTCTTACTGCCAACTTGACAACTGATCGAATGTAAACTAAACACTCTAAAGAGAATCTTTGCAAAATTTGGGTAATATGGGTGAAGTAGTCTTTGTGCCTACCCAACACAGTTAGTTTACCTCAAGAGCTTACCAAAAATTGAAACCGCTGTACTTGTTAGCTCAAACATACGATCAGATGATCGCTGAATAAGAGGAAGAGTGTTGTTACTAAGATTCTTCGATAGAAGTTCACGCTTTGGATTGTGCTGCTAGCAGTTCAAAAGAGAAGGTTCCAGCTTCGTCCATTATTGAGTTTATCGGGCTGGTTACGAAGGCTCCGGAAGCGAATCGGACGCTTTAAGCAGGGGCGAGAATCTGCAGGTTTGTTGGTCCTCCTTGGCTAATAACTCCAATTCCATCAATTAATTTAGCGGGGATAAGGGCCGACCCACACGCAACAGTCCACCCAAAAGTTTGGCACCAATGATATCCTTAATCGAGACTCGCACACTTTTTATACTGTTTGGTTATGAGGTTTGAAGGGTAACGTTATATAAAGAATTACATCCAGGATTCTCAATCGGTTGGTCTTCGGGACGGGACCCCGATCAATGGTAATATCATGTGCTGGGTCTCGACGTGCATTTGCTCTACAATAAAAAAAAAAAAAAGTGTGATTTGATTGCCCCACGGCCTAGACAGCGGCCTACAGTTTGCGGTATTAAACTGCACTTTGGCTACTCGCACGACGAGGATGATGTCGTCCGCATACTAAAATATTTTGACTCCACTCGGTACTACTTGGAAGATAGGTTGCATTGCAACGTGAAACAGCGTTACTAATAGCAGGAGCCCCGTGGACACTTGGCTTTGCAGTGTGTTTCGCATTCTCCCACGTATCAGCCATGACTTCAGAGAGCGTAGTGTATCATGTCCTCAGGCCACATCGAATGCCTTTGTCAGATCCAATGGTGCAATCAGTTTGTGTTCGTTAACGGTTGGAAGTGATCTTTCCAGCTCCGCAAAATATTTTCCAGCACCCACCACGAAACGCATGCTGGCGTTTGTCAAGCCAGCCACTTGATACAAGTTCGGTGCTTAATAGACGCTTGATGATCCGTTCGAAAAGCTTTTACAAAAAACTGGTGGATTGCCGGCGTCGGTGGTGCATTGGTAAGCGTGACTGCTATTGGCACCCCAGTGGGTCTGGGTTCAGTCCCAGTCGACGTCGGTGGTTTTTCTGAAAAAAATCTTGGTCACGTCTTCCTTCGGAAAGGAAGTAAAGCCGTTGGTCCTGGTTCATAGTCATGGGTCGTTAGGTAGGGTCCAGGTGGTGGAGTCGTCTCCCTGGCATCGATGATTGTCACCACGTGAGGAAATAGACCGACGGAAAGTAAATAATTAAAAAAAAAAAAACTGGTGGGCGTGATAGGTCAGAGAGCTTCAGGTCCCGAATCGTGATTTTTCGGTTTTAAGATAGACGACGCTAGCATTTTGCCAGCTGGTGGAAAACTAACTACTATGCCTTGGTATTTCTTGATGAACGACGCAACTTTCGGCAAGCATTTCGTACTATAAATTCCCCCGTTCACGGCCAGTCCGGAACGAAAGAAGAGCGGCTTTGACATCTCGTTCTCGTTGATTGTCAGCCACAGCAGCACCTTCTTTGGGAACTTGGTTTTGAAATTGAACTTCACCTCGGAGCTCACTTCGTGGGGGAAGTAAAATACGAAATGCCCTGCCTCGTCGTCCATCACCACCGCCACGTCACGATTCGCCGGGAAAATCGAGTTGACCATCTTATTTAGCCGCTGCCGCTGCGGCATTGCTTGCAGTTCCTAAACCAGTGGACGTGACTTTCGCTTCCTGACATGTACGTTCATTTTCGCCAGGTACTTTTTCACTGTTTTACCGATTGAACCTACCTCCCGAGCAAGCGCACGCAGCGATGTAGCCACTTTTCCCACGATCTTCCTCTTCAGCATCCTTTGGAGCTTCTTGTCGCTCAGGGTCGTCGGCCGTCCGGAACCGGGCTTTCTTTCGATGCTCTTATTGCCAAGATGATGTTGATGCTGGAACGGGCGTATCCGGCGTCCACAAACTGCCGCACGATGTCCGTTTTCGACGTGGTGGGGTGCCGTTCTTTGGACGCACACACTTCTGAACGGAGTTGCTTCACTGTTTTTGCCATCACGGTTAGAGTTCAACTGACAGAGCTGTCAAATTTTGTCTACTGACTCATGGGTTACTGTGATTGATGCTAAATGGGTATTTTTGTCAGTGCGGGTTAAGGTAAACCCATGAAAAATCGGCAATTTTTATCTAATGTTGTTAATGCAAACGTTAGCTCAAAGAGGGTTATTTTCACTGATAAAGGAGGCGTCAAAGCAAGGGGTACCCTATCATATCAGATGAAGCACTTCGACTTTTGCCGAGAGCTCACAGGAGTGCGTTTAGGGATTTGCCGATGTTGTAAACACTGTCGGTGTTGGGTGAACCATTAATGCGCTTTCGTTCAGCTACTGCCTTTGCCTTCTGGAAAGATGGAGGGCAGCTTGATGTCGCTGATCTCTCGCTGTAGAATTTTCCGGAGCTTCTACAGGACTATCCGTGAATCCATCCGCTCGCTTGAGTACCCCGGAGTATTTTTGTCGGCTACCACGCAGAGTGTTCACTGTTTTCCATAGTCCGATTTCTCCTTCGCTTGGTTGATCGCTTTTCGTGCTGCTGATCTTGCTTCATGGAATCTGGCCAACGCTTAGGGTTGATCTGGATTGGATTGTTGGAGCCGTCGAAGTGAACTTGGAAATTTTCGTGGACATTTTGCTTCCGGACTGCTTTCGATCCTACATGGCAACTGGATTTCGGTATAGAGTTAGTCGCTGCTTCTATTATTGCCTCGGTGATTTTTTCAACGTCCCAATCGATATCTGGTTGAATGGTTTTCGCAGTGATGCGTTCAAACAAGGACCAATCAGCGTGGTCGTAGGTCATTTTTGTCGTGTTGGGTTTGATCACCCGGGTATGCACACTATTATGGGAATGTGTCGAATCGATTCGTGTAGGTGAACCGTTTTAAATAATGATGTACAAAGTTGGATTCCAAGAGTAAACTTTGATATTTTTTGGTCTCCTAGAGTGCAAAAAACAAGGTTCAAGTTCAGCGATAAGGAGTTGAAATTCACTCATGCCCACGTGAATTCCATTGAAGCGTGAAGCAGTTGCCAGAGCCACTAGCTGATCGTGTGATTGACGAGGATATACTTCGTGTTAGAGTTTTTTGGATTGATGAATCGGCTGTAAAGAGAGAGGGTGCCAGAGTGATTTCAGAGGATGAATCATTTGAACCTTAACTTACACTAGTTTTGCCAATACCGACAACAGCCGGTTCTGGCACAGATAACCAAAAGATGATGCTTGGGACTAGCATACATCCTCAATGTGTAATAACTGGTGATCTCAAACTAAAGCAATACCAGCGCCGGCCTCATGCGAATGCAGGTCAAGTAGGAAATGGGTAGGAATATTTTGACGTAATACTCGCTTTATTGGCAGCCGAGAACTCCTCTGCACTTCCTCGAGAAATCACTGGGGTGTTGGATAAAATGGTTGGGTTTGCATCGGGATCAGTTTCATTAAACGGTGTGCTGAATTCAACTGACGTCGGCAGCTAATAAGATATTTAACTATGTATAAAGGGTGATGCGGTCAAAATTTGGTCAAGGGAAAACGCGTGTAAATCGGTGAAATCGTTTATTTAAAAAATCAAATTAAATTTCTTTTTCAAGTTCAATTAGTATAAAATTCAGGAAAAATATTCAGTTAGGCTTCCGATTTTCCAAATCCGAATTGCCGGGCCTTACGCTTGACCCCTGCCACCAGATTTTGTACAGCCACCTTGTCCACCTTCTTCGCCGCAGAAAGCCAGTTTGCCTTGAACTGCTGCTCGTCCTTAGCAGTTTTTTGGTCTTCTTTAGGTTCCGCTTGACAATAGCCCAGTATTTCTCAATTGGGCGGAGCTCTGGCGTGTTGGGAGGGTTCTTGTCCTTGGGAACCACCTGCACGTTGTTGGCGGCGTACCACTCCATGGCCTTTTTACCGTAATGGCAAGATGCCAAATCCGGCCAAAACAGTACGGAACAACCGTGTTGCTTCAGGAAAGGCAGCAGACGTTTATTCAAACACTCTTTCACGTAAATTTCTTGGTTGACAGTCCCGGAAGCTATGAAAATGCTGCTTTTCAAGCCACAGGTACAGATGGCTTGCCAAACCAGATATTTCTTTGCGAACTTTGACAGTTTCGTGTGCTTGAAAATATCTGCTACCTTTCCCCTTCCTTTTGCCGTATAAAACTCCTGTCCCGGAAGCTGCTTGTAGTCGGCTTTAACGTAGGTTTCGTCGTCCATTACCACGCAGTCAAACTTCGTCAGCATCGTCGTGTACAGCCTCCGGGATCGCGCTTTGGCCGTCGTATTTTGTTTATCATCGCAATTTGGAGTCACTACCTTCTTGTAAGTCGATAGTCCGGCTCGTTTTTTGGCTCGATGCACGGTTGTAGACGATACACCCAGCTTATTTGCGGCATCTCGGAGAGATAGGTTAGGGTTTCGCTTGAAACTACCGGCAACTCTCTTTGTCGTCTCAGCGGCTTCCGGTTTTCGATTTCCCCCCGATCCAGACTTCCTGGCTGTCGACAAACGTTCCCCAAACACTTTAATTACATTTGTAACGGTTGATTTGGCAACTTTTAGCGATTTTGCCAACTTTGCGTGCGAGTAGCTCGGATTTTCGCGATGCGAGAGCAAAATTTTGATACGCTGCTCTTCTTGCTTGGACGGCATTTTGACAACTGAAGAGTGAATTCCAAAATCAAAATAGGAGCAACATTCTACACACACACACCTTCAAAATGAGGGGTGTTCAGGTTTTTTAAATGCAAAATTGAAAGAAATACGTCAAGTTGATATTGACCAAATTTTGACCGTATCGCCCTTTAGAAAACGTATAGAAAACACTTGTTTGTTTTCGCTAGTGCACTATTTACAAATCATACCGGACGGGGTTCCGGAACGTGAATCAGTAAAAAATTAACGATCCCTGTGAAAAATCTTAGTTGGATCAAAAGGAATAACTAACACCAAATTGACTCTTCAATTTGTTCTTATTGATAGAATGATCTTTTTTTCAAATTTGACGTTGCAGAAATTTTGTTTTTCAGTAGAACGATCAATGAAACAATAATCTGAATTATCAATATCTACAACATCACAATGCTATACTCTAAATTCAAACCGATCTCAAACTCTACTCGGCAAGCGAGCTTATTTCCCCGCTCACTGGGGCCAACCTCTGTTGGGTGTTCACACACCACTATTGAACCTTTAAGCATCCTTCCATTCTTGTTTTCTTTTTCTTAACCCACATCAATATAGCTGCAATTTCGATACTGCATCCCACAGGACCGATAGAAATTTGCTCACTAGTGGCCATGTGAAACCTAAGCGAAACAAATGACACAGCCATTTCAATTAGCTCACGAAGACCATGTTGCCCACCCTGCAGCAGGTCAAAGTTAGTCCAATTAGTGCCACCGGGCAGTTGGGTGAATCCCTCAAACAACCTCTGCCCCAAACTCTCCTCGCCGTTTAGTAGAAACATTTTTTAAGCACATTTAAAAATTGTAACCATAGCAAAAAACTAACTTTCTTCATTACGACGTTTTAGCCATTCAGATACGGAGGCTTCCTCGCTCAAAGTAGCATCATTTTCCCAAAACGAAAGGAGCAAAGAAGGGTTATTATTTGAACTGTATATACTTTTGCAGCTTTGCCCTTTCCCAAGCCCGGACACTCGCCTCATCCACAAGCAAAGCAGCAGCATGTACCGCACCGATCGTAATTTCTCGCAGTTTTTCCATCCTGAGGACGCCAGCAGCTTAATAGGGGAGTCTAGTTGAGGAGAAAGAAAACAACAACAAAAATGTATACGAGAGAATGTATATTTTCCTATGTTGCGCGTTGTGCCTCCACTGACTGCTGCTGTTTTCTGCAGTTTTAATTGGATGGCGTGTCGTCGTAGTCATTAACTCGATGAGTAAACATTTGAATAGCATGGAGAAAATAAAACTTTTTTACATACAAATTATTTTCCTACATTGTGCCTCAGGACGAGACTAGACGACTTGCGGCACGGTTCGACAATGGCGGAACTGTGGCAGGTTGGCAGTTGACCCTTTTCGGTGAGCTTGCAAATACACGCTGCCAACTTATGTGCAAATTACGGAGTGCGTTGAGTTGACATTCTGTGTCATTGTGTAACTTGTAAGCCTTGGTATTGCAAGCGTTTAGCATATAAGTTTGGCCTGTATGATTTTTTCAGTACATTTATGTGTAAAGTATCCAACATGCATTGTACCTACGATTTTACCGACTCATTTAGAGGCAGATCACTCATCTGATAAGTGTTATACAACCACGCTCTGTCACTGTCTATAATTATTACAGGACCTCTTTGACTAATGAACTCTGGAGGCAAGTCCTGTGCGAAACCCCGATTATAAAATGAAACTTCAAATTCATCTTGTATGAATCAAAACAATTATAAATACTTTCACAAGTATTATTCTGCATTTTAATCCATTCGCCTTTTCTCTCCTCTTTACCAGAAAATTCAATTCAAATAATGTGACCATTAACAATTATTATCGCCCTTCGCCACTTATCGAATCCATTCATCACTGTCAGTTCTCACACTCGCCAAACTGATCTTCTCTCTCTCTCTCTGCTCTTTCGTTTTAGGTAAGTGAAATTATTCCAACCGGTCAGGATATCCCAACGTAGTTTCTGCTGCTATCCACTACTAGTTTGTAGCTGCACCGCTATCAACCCAGCCGTATCATATCACACAGAGGTCATTTGCACTTATACCGAGTGTATGTATTTATACGGATAGCTCACTTAACAACGCCACGGACGATGGGATCTACTGGATGTTAAGACCGTGAGTAATTGCACCGTGTTCGACTTTTGCAATTTATAATTAACTACAACGGACAGGATCGAATGAATTTGCATTTTAATTATCGGATGTCAAACGAACGAATGCGGAGGTGCTTGCAAGGTGATTATATGTTGAAATGGAATTTAAAATTGTTTATTGCTAATTAAATTAAACTGTGGCTTCGTCATTTTGTAGTTTCGGAAATTGATCCCAGAAATGAAATTGTGAACGCGTCGTTGAGTATCATCCATCATTGCACCAGATTTATAAAAATTCAACCCTTAAGGTTCACTTAACTTGTGTATATTTTCAAAAAAATCAAGAGCAGTGTTTTTGGCAAAACGTGCACAGTCGCAAAAACTGATGAAAACTAAAGAAAAAATTTGTAGCATTTGTCGCTTGTAAGCGCGGCTTGTAAACAAGGCCATTTCCGCTTAACGAGCTCTTTCTGAAACTTTCTGCCTGTGAATACGAAGTTATTATACTCACTGAGACGTGGCTTCGTTCTGATATCGCTAGTTCAGAGTTTGCTGCCACACAGATAAAAAGAAACATTGAATTTTCTGCGTAATGTAATGCACATAAAGGAAATGCTAGATTTGCCAGAAAATAATGGAATATTTCATGTAATTTAAGCCAGATAACGCCTGAATCCAGCCTGTTGTATGAAAGATTTCTAATATTGTTGTATGCCACATGAAAAGTTGCAAACAATTTCGTTGTTTACGCCTCCTTTAGCTTAGATTTAAACGAGGGGATATTTTACACGCTTGTTAAAATTAATAAATTTTTTCTGTGCAGCTACTCAATATTTCGGTGTATTCTCAACTGTACGTCGGTAGACCTTGTTGACTGTGGCAATATTTAGCAAATCGCTGTATCAAACTAGGCAAGGCTACGATCTGTGTGTGCGGAATCTATCTTCGACCGAACTCGTCTCCGGAATTGTACTCAGCGCATTCCGCAGCAGTCCAGCAAATTTGTGAAAGTGCAACGGATTCTGATAATATTCTCATCGTTGAAGATTACAACCTACCTCATTTGGTATGGTCCTACGACGAAGAGATCAACAGCTTGCTGCCGTCCAACGCATAGACTGAACTGGAAATCGCTCTAGTTGAATCACTGATTGCCTCCGGACTACATCAACTCAACAACCTGCTAAACTCGAACGGTCGTACTTGGCATTTGTTAACGAACCAAACGACGTTGAACTTATCGAGCCTCCGTCATCCCTCCTCCGAATCGACAATCATCACAAACCATTCGTTCTTCGCATTGACGTGAATGCCTCCTACGTGCAACTAGCTAGCGACTCGAACTACATTGATGATTTCGATTTTCAACGTTGCCACTTTCCGGAACTAAATAACGCTCTCATGGACGTCGATTTTTTTTTTTTTTTACATATTTATTTTCCGTCGGCCTATTTCCTCACATGGTGACAATCACCGACGCCAGAGAGACGACTCCACCACCTGGACCCTACCTAACGACTCATGACTATGAACCGGGACCAACGGCTTTACTTCCCTTCCGAAGGAAGACGTGACCAAGATTTTTTCGCCTCAGAAAAATCACCGACGTCGACTGGGATTGAACCCAGACCCACTGGGGTGCCAGTAGCAGTCACGCTTACCACTACACATGGACGTCGATTGGATTGAAATGTTTCGTGCAAAAGATACGGATGAAACGGTACGTATGTTTTATGACAAATTGTACGATATTATGGAGGAATATGCTCCACGTCGCACAAGTAGGCCTCATTCGTTTAAGCAACCGTGGTGGACAACTGAGTTGCAGCATCTTCGTAACATTGTGCGAAAAGCTCGTAAACGCTATTTTCGATCACGGACTACTGTGAACCGGATCAATCTACAGTCGCTCGAAACCCATTACGCCAATTGCCAGGACGCTGCTTTTCGTTGCTATATAAGACGATTGGAGCAGACAGCGAAGCAGAACCCGTCATCCTTTTGGTCGTATCTTCGAAGCCGTAAGCAAAAGAATCGGATCCCTACCGACATGACTTTTAAAGAAACTTCGGCCGATTCACCTCACGAGCTAGCTTATCAGTTTGCCGATTTATTCGAAAATGTACACACTCAAACGTCACCTACTTTTTCCGCTGACAGTCTTAAATCCTGTCCTGCTTTCAATTTGAATTGTCCTGCTCTAGTTGTGAGCCAACACGAAGTTTTGTCAGCCCTGTTGGATGTGGATGTGTCGAAAGGGTCGGGCATAGACAAGATACCGCCGTTGTTTTTAAGAGAATGTGCTGACTCACTGCTGATGCCTTTGACGACTATTTTTAACAGGTCACTCAGTGAAGGTACTTTTCCCGAAGCGTGGAAGTTAGCATCAATCACTCCGATTTTCAATGCTGGTAACAAACATGCTGTTGAAAATTACAGAGGTGTTTCGATTTTATGCTGTATGGCCAAGGTGTTTGAACAATTGGTTCACAAAGCTCTTTACGCTGTATCTCAACCGCTGATTTCTGAATTTCAACATGGTTTTGTTAAGAAGCGATCCACGACAACGAATCTGATGTCTTACGTAAATTTTCTATCAACGGAAATTGAGAATCGTCACCAAGTTGATGCCATATACTTCGATTTTTCGAAAGAGTTCGACAAGGTTCCTCACACCCTTGCAATTGACAAGTTGAAGTATCTGGGATTTCCAGATTGGATCACAAAGTGGTTGCGCTCTTACTTATCTGGTCGTTAGTCGGTTCCGCGTCTTCTACGTCACGTCAGGTGTACCACAAGGAAGCGTTCTGGGACCACTGATTTTTATATTGTTCGTGAATGACTTGTGCTTTCGGCTGAAATCACGCTTTCTCCTCTACGCTGACGATCTAAAAATTTACAAGGTTATATCATCGCATCTCGACAGTTGCGCTCTTCAGGCTGACATTGACAAGATTTTGTTGTGGTGTTCTGAGAATGGAATGGAACTGAACATCAAGAAGTGCAAAGCTATTTCGTTCACCCGACGGCAATCCCGAACAGAGTTTGATTATTCCATCAGCGCAGAAGCTATAGAGCGTGTTCAAGCAATTCGTGGGGTTACTGTAGATACAAAACTCCGGTTCAATGAGCATATTAGCACAACTACCGCAAAGGCCTTCACCGCACTGGGATTTATTCGTCGCAATACAAGTGGTTTCACTGATATTTATGCTCTCAAGGCGCTGTACTGTTCGATCGTTCGTAGCATCATAGAGTATGCTGTTAGCGTGTGGTCGCCTTATCACTCAGTTCAGATCATCCGGATGGAAAAGGATCAACGCAATTTTGTACGGTATGCTCTTCGTCAACTTCCGTGGAATGACCTAGCAAATCTACCTGACTATCCGAGTCGTTGTAGACTGATCGATTTAGAAACTTTAATGCACAGACGTACTAACCTGCAGAGGTTATTTGTTTTTGACATTGTCGAAGGTGGTGTAGATTGCCCGGCGCTGTTACAAAACATCAATTTTTATGCACCTTCTCGCCAGCTTCGCGACCGTAGTTTACTTGTGATCAGTCGCCATAGAACCACAGAGAACAGACGTTGATGTCCATATAACTTTTCTTGAAAAACGTGTGTAAAAGTTTATATGGGCTGCCGGTATAAAAAGCAAGTGCATAGATAAAAAATACAGGTTATGTGCTAGGCTTTTTATTGATAAACATTGACATGACAACTGCACAACTACAGCGCCACCTACCAGGCGCATAACGACATACATTTGAAGTGTCGGTTTAAAGTTTTACACAAGTAGCAGACCGAAGATGAACGTCTGTTCTCTGTGATAGTACTACGTATGGGCAAAACAACCCTTTCGATAACTGTGTTAGATCGTTTAACAATGTGAGTGCTGTTTTTGATTTTAATATGTCTAAATGTGTGTTCAGGAATACAATTAGAAACCTAGGTTAAATCCAGTCTGATGAGTTTTTTTTAAATTGAGACCAAGAACAATAAATAAATAAATAAATAAATAAATAAATAAATAAATAAATAAATAAATAAATAAATAAATAAATAAATAAATAAATAAATAAATAAATAAATTGTATATAAATCGAATGTAACTGGTTCTAATCACCGCACGAATATAGTTGTGGTATATTTTACCCCACTTCCCCTTATATTCTTGAATAATTTATAGACATCTTTGCACAGAGAGGCTCAAGATCGACTAAATAGTGCTTGTCCCATGTGAATTTTCCTGGAAAATCAAATCGAAGCTGTTTCAACTACCGCACGGCTCTGTGAACGAAGATATGGCTGATTTTACCCCACTTTTCCTTGTATTCTTGAATAGTTTATAGATATCTTTGCTCGAAGTGGGTCAAGATCAACCAAATAAGGCTAGTCCTATGTAAAGTTTCTTGTAGAATCGAATAGAAGTTGTTGCATCTACCGCATGACTCTGTGAACGAAAGTATGGCTGACTTTACCCCACTTCACCGTATATTATTGAATAATTTATTGATATATTTGCTCTAAGTCGCTCAACATGTAAATTTCCTGGAGAACCAACTAGAAAACAACGTTTTATATACCGCACGGCTCTGTGAACAAAAATTTAGCTGATAGTTCAACTATATTAGTTAAACTGGAGTCAAATCAGCCATAGCTTTGTCCACAGAGCCGTGCGGTGGTTGAAACAACTTCTATTCAATTTTCCAAGCGATATACATAAAACTAGTCCAATTTGGTTGATCTTGTGCCCCTCCGAGCAAAGATATCTATAAACTATTCAAGAATACATGGGGAAGTGGTGTAAAACTAGCCATATATTCGTTCACAGAGCCGTGCGGTGGTTGACAAAACCTCTATTGGATTCTCCAGGAAACTTTACATTGGACTAGTCCTTTTATGTTGATCTTGAGCGACTCCGAGCAAAGATATCTATAAATTATTCAATAGTATAAGGGGAAATGAGGTAAAATCGGCCATATCGTATATGAAATAACTTCTATTCGATTCTTCAGGAAATTTTAAATAGGATAAGCTCTATTTGGTTGATCTTGAGCCACTCCGAGCAGAGAAGAACTTTTGTAGAACTATTGTAGAACAAATTTACACTTTTATTCAGTCTGTGATTTTGTTCAGCCATTTGCCTTTTGGGTTTGTATATGACCCCTTGGCTTTAAGGAGTTAAGAGATATGTTGAGATCTCATGATCGTTGTTATATTCGGTCGATTTATGGGATTTTCTAGATGTCCTGTATAAAAGTTTAATCTTTTTAGGTGTTTTTTGTTTCTTCATTTCATAGTTTGCGGGTGTCTTGTTCCAACATGTTATCTCGTCGTCACCCTATAGTCACCATAACCAGCCTAACACAATAAGGGAGCTCTGGCCATATCGCACAAAGTTCTAGTGATGGCAACAACTCTCTGGAGAGATTACTGAATTCCATTTCCATGTTCATTCCTTTGTGCTTTGCAATCGGACAAAATGTCACCGCTATTAACCGCGGGAAAACCGCGTTTAAACGGTCCAAGTCCTACTAAACGTAGTATTGAGTTGCTCATGATATCAAAAAGTAATGGAATATCCGCACCATAATACTAACGCAATTAAGCATCACAAATAAATAAACTAGATAAAAAAAAACGATTTTATCATTGGGCACTGGAATGTCTGTTCCACATAAGTAAAGTTTGCATTAAAAAAAATGACTTTTTTCGGATGATGATAAAAAAAACCAAGACAGATACATGCTTTCGATAAATTTCCCATGGAACGTAATTATTTAAGCTTACTAGCAAAAAAAAATTCAACGCCCTTGTGAGCGGCCTTCCGGCAGTTAACCGGAACATCCGCTAGGGCGAACGAAAACATGCGTGTAGGCATGCTTTTGAGTTCTTTCTTTGTTTTTTTATCAATTCCACTTCAGTTTCCGCGACAACATTGTTGGAGTAGATCTTACCCTTCAGGTTGGCCAAGAAATTCTCGATGGGACGTTGCTGGGGGACGTTGGGCGGATTCGCCGACTTGGGTACCACATCGCTAATCAGCCGCTCCATCTCCTCCAACGATCGCTTCGAGTAGTGGGCCGACGCCAGCACACTGCGTCTTCGCCCTTATGATATTTCTTGATGAACGACGCAACTTCGGGCAGGCATTTTGTACTATAAGTTTCCCCGTTCATGGCCAGTCCGGAGCGAAAGAAGAGCGGGTTTTGATATTCCCTTCTCGCTGATTATCAGCCATAGCAGCACCTTCTTGGGGAACTTGGTGTGTGGAATGAACTTCACCTCGGAGCTCACTTCCTTCGTGGGGGGCGTAAAATACGATATTCCCTCCCTGCCAGTCGTTTCCATTCAGTGAGATGAGTCGCGTCTTCCATCACTACCGCCACGTCGCGATTCACCAGGAAAATCGAGTTGTACATCTTTTTCAGTCACTGCCACTGCGTCATTGCCTGCAGCTCCGAAACCAGTGGACGCGACTTCCGCTTCCTGACATGTATGATCAAGTTTGCCAGGAACCTTTTCATTGATTGGCCGTTGAACCGACCTCCCGACCAAGCGCACGCGACTTCCTCTTCAGCATCCTTAGGAGCTTCTTGTCGCTCAGGGTCGTCGGACGTCCGGAGCCGGGCTTTCTTTCGATGCTCTGATTATTGCCTAATAGTGATAAGATGTTGTAGATGCCAAAACAGGCGTATCCAGCGTCCACAAAGTGCCACGCGATGTCCGTTTTCGACGCCGTTCTTTGAACGCGCACACTTATGAATGGAATTGCTTCACTGTTTTTGCCATTACGATTAGAGTTCGACTGATAGAGCTGTCAAATTTTGTCTGTTGACTCATGGGTGACTATGATTGACGCTGCATGGGTTGTTTTGTCAGTGCGAGTGAAGGTAAACCTATTAAAAATCGGCAATTTCTGTCCATTTTTTTAAATGCAAACGTCAAATTAAATAATAAATAAAATATCTAAAAATGGAAGCAAACTATGCTAGTGCATTTTCAACAGCCATTAATTCAATTTGTTTAAATAAAAAAATGCATGTGTTTTGCTGTTCATAATGCCTAATAAATGTAAGATAATTAGATCAAATTTTCTTAATAAAATATAAAAAAATGCTATTATTACTAAATGCTATGATTATGTAAGTTTCATTGAATAAAAACTCACTACTCAATGTGATATTATAACCAGCTTTGCAACCATTTTCTCACGCCAAAGTCACGAGTTCGAAACTCATTCCCGGAACAGTTATGAAAAAACCCAAAAGAGGTATTCGAGTGACTACGATGAGAGATGAACCAGCCTGATTAGGCTCTAAATATTGATAAGCAACAAACAAAAGAAAAACACATTTTTTTCCTAGCAACTCGATCCAAAACCAAAAGTTAGTACCTAATGTTTCGTTCAAAGTTTACGCTACAACTTAAATTCTATAATTAAGCCCTTGTGCAGCATTATTTCAAGTAAATTTACCCATCAAAATATTTTGCTGTTTTCGCCAAGAAGAAAGTACAAGTTTGAAAAAATGGTAAATTTGTCAACCAAGTTGATAAATAGATAAACTTGATCTGAATCATATCGATTTTGGACATCTTAGAACCGGTTGTTTACCCTTTTTTTGAGAAGGTTCAGTTCAACCGATTTGGGTGTACGTAAATTTGAGTAGCTTCGAAATATCCTGTAATAACGGACTATGTTACGGTAAGACGTCAATGTTGGCCCCATATATGGAATAACTGGGGATTCTATAAAAATATATATTTACTTCCTAATGCATAACAGCCCCATAAACACGGGAAAGCAAAGTTATGACTGTTAGGCATTTATCAATTCAACATGATAGAGCTTAATTGAAACACCCACTGGCCAATGCACACCAACATCTTCGATACGGCAACGGCAAAAGCCTCACCTACATTCAATTAGAGGCATTTGTCTTTTTCTGCTCCAATACCTCGGAGCATAATAAGTAAATGATTATCCGACTGCCCGCAGCAGTGCACATGGCCTACGGAGGCTCTTAATTATGCAACAAACCCAACCCTTGGATAAATATCCTCAAGCCGTCCTCACTATTCCATCAGTCGAGTGTAAGTAATTTGATATTTCCTCTCAAATATTTGGAGTGCCTCCAGGCAAACTACTACATTTTCGCGCTTAATTTATGGTTTCGTCAAACCCGTGGCCAACCGGCGGTAAGTAGGTAGATGAGGACGCCACAGAGAGGCGAAACCGAACCAAAGTTAATTACATTTTGTATGCACAGCTCAAATTACCATCGCATATGTGAGTGTGTGTCTGAAGCACACATAAGTGCGTATTTGCGTGAACTACTTACCAACACACCCGGGTGGTCTCTAGGTACCTTAATCGATTTTAATTAATAGATTAATTAATTAAATAGATCTGGCGGTGGGTGTGAGTTTGTGCGAGGATAATGATAGAGTCATTAAATGAGTTTTCTGTTTGACCTGCCACTCCTTCGCCACCTCGGTGCTAGCTGAAGCGTGTGCCGAATCGACATTGTGACTGCTTATAACTATGTATAACAAAAGACTACACTTCAATAAAAAAAAGCTTATGTTCAGTAAAATGTCCTTATTCGATTGATAGTCTTTAACAGTGCGTGCATGACATCTTCAATGTAGTAGTAATCTGTGGCACAATTTGACAATTTAAATTCAGATTCTTTTAGGTACGTCTTAACGAAGAAGCAAATAAGACTTTCGTAAATTAAAGTGAACCAAACCAATTGGTCAAAAATAGTTCCACACATAAAAACAAACATTCAATTTTCTGCGTGATCTAATGCACATAAAGGGAATGCTAGAATTGGCAAAAAATAATAGGATATTTCATGTAAATTTAAGCCAGATAACACCTGAATCTAGCCGGCGTCGGTAGTGTAGTGGTAAGCGTGACTGCTACTTGGCACTCCAGTGGGTCTGGGTTCAATCCCATTCTACGTCGGTGGTTTTACTGAGGCGAAAAAATCTGGTCACGTCTTCCTTCGGAAGCGAAGTAAAGCCGTTGGTCCCGGCTCATAGTCATGAGTCGTTAGGTAGGGTCCAAGTGGTGGAGTGGTCTCCTTGGCGTCGGTGATTATCACCATGTGAGGAAATAGGCCGGAGGAAAATAAATAAATAAAAAAAAATCGCCTGAATCTAGCCTGCTGTTTTTTACGACTTCTTTGGCTTGGAATTAAACGAGGGGAAATTTGTTACCAATAAAAAAGAAACGTCTCTCTGGTGGTTGCATAGACGACTGACAGATCTATTTGATCGGCTTAAAATATACACGGTGTTCAATAAGTTCGAATACAAGTTTTCATCATTGCGTAGGTATGCGCCATGTACATATTCTGCATTGGTATTGGTGTCAGCTTTAGCTTCATTCATACGCTACCGAATGTGCGCGGTGTTGACATTCTGTTAGTTGTTGTTCGTTTGTTACGCGCGATGAAAGAGTATCGGGACTTCGTAATTAAGCGTTTTTTGAACGGTGAGCGACCCGGCGATATATTCCGGCTGCTGAAATCGCATGGGGTCAAGCGGAACTTTGTCTACACGACCATCAGGCGATACCGGGAGACGTCCTCGACCAATGACCGTGCGAGGTCATCAAGATCGTGAGGGAGCGAATTCGGCGCAAAAAGAACCGCTCAATCCGGAAAACGGCTGCAGATCTCAACGTTTCCATTGGAACCGCTCACACCATACTCACCAAGGACCTTGGTTTCAGGCCTTACAAAAAACGTAAGGTCCATGGCGTTTCGGAGGCTACCAGCAAAAAGCGGTTGGATCGAGCTAAGAGGATCCTCTCTCGGCACGCTGGTCAGGAGTTTGTTTTTTCGGACGAGAAACTGTTCGTGCTGCAGCAGCCGCACAATGTGCAAAATGACCGGGTGTGGGCGCCATCGAGGGACAGCATTCCTGAATCCAATATAAACATCCCTCGGTTCCAAAGTGCCGCGTCGGTGATGGTTTGGGGGGCAGTATGCAAACGTGGTAAGCTACCCTTGGTGTTTATTGAAAAAAACGTCAAAATCAACGCGGCGTACTACAAAACTGAGGTTTTGGAAAAGGTTGTTGCCCCCAGTCTTCGAAGCCTCTACGGCGATGAGCACTACGTGTTCCAGCAGGACGGTGCACCAGCCCATACGGCAAATGTGGTTCAAGCCTGGTGTCGGGACAATTTAACCGACTTTCTGGACAAAACTTTGTGGCCTCCCAGCTCCCCGGACTTGAATCCTCTCGACTTTTTTGTTTGGTCCTATATGATGGCGAAGCTGAACGAATACAAGGTCAGCACTTTGGATCATTTCAAGACGGTAAGTCTCAAAATCTGGGACGAAATGCCCATGCAGTCCGTGCGTGCCGCCTGCGACGCGTTCGAGAAACGTTTGAAGCTCGTTAAGGAGTACAAAGGGGGGGTCATTCCAAGAGAAATGTTGTAAACGTTCCTTGTAAACATAGCTTTCAATAACATAAATCCAAAAAATAAAAAAACATGTTTTCATTTTTTTAACAAATTTTGAAAGTGTATCCGAACTTATTGAACACCGTAATTGAATAAATAAAAGGTTACGAAATTCATGTTGTGCATTGTACAACAAAGGTGTAATGATAGCATTTTGCTAGATGACAGCATTATGAATGTTTCATACAATTTACGAGACATTTGTTCTATGCAAAAATCCATGTTTACGAAACGAGTAAAAGCTAATATACGAAAATAAATTTTCAGTGAAGGGACATGCCGGAAAATTAAGTCATTTCAATTTTTTTTTATTTTTCAGATTAGCAAAATGTAGAAAAATATTAAGTATTGAAAATATGTTTTGTATGAGAGAGTGCTTTTGTACTATATTGTATTACGAAAGCCTTTTGGACACAGATAATGTCAACAAAAAAGATCTAGACATAATTCAGCAAAACCGATTGCCTATTTTAGTCTCACAGAATTTTATACGGGGAGATGAACCAGCCCAGGGCTGAAAATCTCGATAATAAAGGAATAAAAAAAAATTAATACACTAAGGTCTTTTTTTACAAGGGGGATACGTTCCACTTTTCCTATTAAACCGCGAAAAAAAGACTAAAAAGAGTTGATTAATTCACAAACATATACATTTTAAATTGCTGCGCTTGTTGATCCGTTCAGGAGTTATAACCGAGAACGCACCGAATAAAAACAACGTGTAAAAAAAGACTTTAGTGTATACACAAAGTTTGAAAGGAACATTTAATTTTCTGCGATATCTAATGCACTACTGGTGAGGCCTCGGATAGCGTAGTCAGTTAACGTACGGTCTACTAAGCCGGAGGCGGCGGGCTCGATTCCCAATCGGTCTAGGATTTTTTCGGGTTGAAAAATTTCTCGACTTCCCTGGACGTAATGGTGCTTGCCACACAATATGCAACTTCATGCATTGGTGCTGGCAACTGCGGAAGTGCGCTTAGAACACTATGTTGAAAAGCAGAAGAAGAAAGAGAATACTAGATTTGACAGAAATAAATGCAATAGTTCATGCCTGAATCAAGTCTGTTGTATGGAAGATTGCAAACATTGTATGAGAGAATGCGAACAATTTCGTTGTTTACGCTTCCATTGCCTTAGAGTCAACCGAGGGAACCGTGAATCCCATTTGCTTTTTTCTTAGTTTCAAAGAGTTTCCGCATAACTAGAGCCCAGTATTTTTCAAGGAGAAGTTCTATACAGTTAGTTCCACTTCAAACCTTCCGGTCCACAGTCAAGTGCTGGTAAAATAATTTGTAAACACTAAATATGGCACTTTTTGGTACTTCTGAAGATTTTTCCTCGAAAAAATGCAACACTTTCTTCTGTGTATAACTTAAAATTGCATGGATTTTTGCAATTGATGAAAATGTGGGTAAAACTAGTTTAAAATGTAATGTTTACATGTAAAATCACAATTTGGCAAGCGGTTATCAAGATGGCTTCAAAGCAAGAAGTGCTTCGACACAACATTATGGGAGCGGTCGTTGAAAATCCAGGGCAGTCCCACAGGTAGATCGCAAAACAGTTGAGAATCGACAATTTAAACGTATCCTGTGTGGTAAAATCGTTCAAGAAGACCCAGACGACCCAGCCAGCGGCGAGCTGGCAGCGGAAGTAAAGCAAAGATTACCGACCACGTGAACGATAGGAAGGTGAGGGATTACTTCAAGCGCAATTCGAACCATTCGATTTGGAACGTGACCAACAGACAGCAGACAATGAACATGAACGGACTTCATGTCTTCAAGGTAAGGAAGGCGCCTAATCGAACCAATAAACAGAATACGGTGGCCAAATCCCGCGCCAGGAAGCTGTACCACGAGTGTTTGGTGCAACCGAAATGCATTTTAATGGACGACGAGACGAACAAATCCCCAGCCTGGAGTTTTTCGTCGGCAAGTCCCACCTGTATGGTCAGGAGAAGTTCCGGAAGAAAAAGGTCGACAAATTTGCCAAGAAGTACTTGGATTGGATCTATGAGCGCGGCTAATTTAGCAAGCCATGCGACCGGCACCATCAACGGTCAAATATATAAGGAAGAATGCCTCCAGAAGCGCTTGCGTCCCTTCCTCCAGTCCAGTAACTAACAAATGTGTGAAACAGTCGGTACAAGCCAAAAATAAACCCAACACCAGGATAACACCAGGCGTATAAACTAATAGAATCAATTAATTTTCATGTTTACTTTTAACAATGATCTTAAGCTAATTTACATGAAACACGTGTACCAAAATGTCGGCAAGATGTCATTCATTAACCACATTAACCACACATTTAAAATAGACATAACCTAACCCATATGTCCGCAAATGCTCGTGAGGAGCTGTATATCAAGGAAATACATTGAAATTGTGTTTACACCGTCTAGAAAAAGTTTCAGAATTCATCATATGAATTGTAACCAACACATATACTTATTTGTGTATTCTGTATTGCAACAACAAAAATTGTTCCAACAATAGGACAGCTGGTCAGTTAGGCAGTTTAAGATCGTCTTTCAATATCCATATTTGATTTTTTCTAGTTACACCTGTGCTGATAAGCTAGTGCTGGTAGCTTGTCGATCCCAAAAAACAAAGTACAAGTACAGTATTTCATCACCAATCCACAACACAATAGGTTTAGGCTTAGATATGCTCGTCTAAATTATTATATTTTATAAGCATAATCAATTTCGTTTAATGTAATCCGAACATCACTCCCAGGAATACGAAAAGCAACGTGCGGGAAATTGTTCAGTCGTAATTCGCTCTCTCATGCGACTGGCAAAAGCAAGTTTGAAGCGACTGCAAATGGAATTTTCCAAAACAGTTCATTTATGTTTGTTCGATTAATTTCAATATAAATTATGTCGGTATGCTTTTCATTTAGGATTATAACGAGCAACTGTCATCAATATGGCTGCGCTTATTTTATTACCGGTAACTGATCGGAAATGATGTTTAAAAATTTTCATGTACTGACGAATAACCGAAAAGCAGTCACTTCCAAAATTATCATGTTCAACTCCAAGTACAGAACCATTTCCACGAAAACCATGAGTATCGCTATTACATTCCATTTCATTTAAATAATGATTCCTTTTATCCTACACGCAAGGGAATGGCATGCAAAAATTTGTAATGTTCAATAATTAAGAAAAAGAAAGACCATGCCCAACTGGAAATAAATATCAGGCTTTTGGTATCACTTTTCAAGAAAATGTGACAATTGCATCAAGTTGAAAACTTTCCATCTCCCTGTGAATTTTCATTTACACTTTCCAATCAACCCGTCTGCCTAAGACTGGCTATGCAACCACCAATTCGGCCACCACTGTCTGACTGGTACTTCCGACTGGCAAATTGTGCCGGTCATGATTTCTTTTTTTTTCCTCAGCTCGTGTTCACACCACCAAACGGACGCAAGAACGGCTAACAAACTCCACGCTGACTGTAATTGTCATGCATAAGGATCGCAATCGCCGACCAACCAGCCCACAACGATGACGTTCTTCTTTCCCGCTCCTGGATAATTCCAACTGGAGGAGATTCCTAACTAGGCCCACATCTGGCGCTTTCCTAGAATGCGCCGGCTCATCGTTCTCGGTGTCGTCGTCGTCGTCGTCGTCGTCATCATTAATGTCATACAGAAAATTATAATAATGCAGCCCTGATTTGCCACCATTAAATTATAATAACTTTTGAATTTAAACTTCTCTAACGAGGTCTGAATAAATTCTTTAATGATGTTTTCTTTCCATTTAAACTTTCTTGTTAGGGAGTGTGATTTTCAGCATTTTCAGCAGTATTTGACTATGTCTGCAGAGATAAATATGGTGAATGGTCGGTTTGTGTTTGTAGGTATGTGCAAGTGTGAGTGTAGGAGAGGATGAAGAAAGGAAGAATAAAGAAATAAAGCAGAAGAACTTGTTTGTGATACTGGCTAGGGTTTTCTTATGTTTTTCTGCCGTGGGACCTGAGACATTTTTGGAAGGATGATATCGTCTCTCATGAACGATGAATGTGACCTTGGCCTTAAGAGAACGGAAGTTAAAACCAGCAAATATTGAGGAAGTTCTTGATAATCAATACCACGGTTAATGCAATATAACAATAAGCCAGAGCGCACTGAGGGAACTGGGATAAGATGGAGACCTACACAGAAAAAAAAAATTTGAACAGACGCGTAAGATTTCTCCTCGTCTAATTTCAAGCCAAAGCAAGCGTAAACAACTTAATTGCTTGCAACCTTCCATACAACATACACCATCGTTTGCAATTTTTGTTGGTTGGTTTTGGTTGGGACTTTCAATAAACTTCGCTCTCAGACTCTTATATCAATTGAATATTTAAACAACATTTTCAATCAGAAGCTATTCCTATACAAAATCATCATTTGTACCGTAAAAAAATAAATCAAACTAATGTCAATATGCATGTTCTCGGTTTTAACTTCTTCTAAAGGTTTTTATTGGTGGAACCTGTGGAACTATGGCTATTCGGAACACCAGCTCAATGAAAAACACGTCTTTCCCATCTGACTGCCTGCGAACTTAAGTGGCCAATCTTAGTGGTTGTGTCATCTCATTGATTGTCGGGACGAACGTTGGAGGGTGCTACACGCTATTTCTAAACAACCCAAATTCGAGTACGATGGACTAAATTCGTTGAAAGTAGGGCTACCCAAAAGTAAGTAAAGCTGGTTTGGAGTAACACGTTGACAATTAGTAAACATCGATCGGATTCAAGCAGATGTTGACGGTTTGTTATCGTTTACCACTACGAGCTACCCTTACTAACTTTTGGGTAGCCATACTTCCGACGAATTTGAGTCCAGTGTGCGTGTTATCGCATCAGGCAATACCATACCCTTCAGAATTATTCCAGTAAGATGGTTGCTTCACATAATGTTATCTTGCTCATATCTCATATCTTCTCTCTTCTCCGGAACAGAAAATATGAACAGTGTGTTTTAGATGGTTTACTTCATATTTATCATACTAGCTTAATAACAGAAAAAATCTATTTGGCACCGCTGCGATCCGAATATTCGCGCTCACATACTTGGATGTAACTTTCCAGGTAAGCAGGAGGTTTTCGATTCCGATTCGAAGAACGTCGTGCTGCTTCTGCTCCAGCCAAATTGTTTTCTCCATCAGTTTCTCGATCTCTCCATTCTTTCACCTTCCGAGTTTGGGTTACGTGCCGATGCAGAATTTTCCCGTCCTCATCACTTATGACGAGATTGTCTTCACTAACCACGGTAAACCTCGCCGGGTCGAACCTCGTATCTCCTTTCATCCGTACCATTCTTACAGTGACTACTACATTCCCAGGCTTGACGTTGCATTCCCTGGCTTCTCGGCGAGCGTCTTCATGCTTATTTGCCTGTAATTTTGCTTTACGATCTCTAGTTTCAACAAGATCTCTATCGTGATTGGGTTTCCCACCGACCAGCACAGGCAACCGACGTCTTATTTTTGGTCCCATCATAACTTCTTCGGGAGGTATTTAGGTTACGGTTATGGGCTGCTGTATTGTGGGCATACCTGCGGCTTGAAGTTCTTCTCTGTAATTGGTTCCACTATATAGAGCCGTCACCATGGCCTTATTGACGAGCCTCATATATCCTTCAACAAGGCTATTCTGCTGTGCGAAAAGTGGAGTACTGAAGATGGCATTAATTCCACTTTCTTTACAATCGCAGGAACGGTTAAGTATGAACGCAACGCCGTGGGCGCCAACGCGTTTGCCTAACATCCAACTGCGGGGTAGGTCGAGGCACGGACGAATCCGCCACCTCAACAGGCAAAAGTAACGTGTTGGATCGCGCTGATGTACCACTGATAACTTTGTGATAGTTATAGCACATGGGAGAGGAACCCTCTCCTTTTTCGGTTTGTTTTGATTCGCAGCGTCTGAGATCACTCAAGTTTTTTCTCGTCATCTCTAACCTAGAGACCACGGAGAGGATTCTCCGTTACTCCACGCACGGAGAATATAAAACATAACAATTGAAGTATAGTAAGGAAGTTACACAATACGCGAATTTAATTTTCACAGCTTCAAAAATTCTTTGTTTTTCTGGTCCCCATTTCCAGATTTTTGTAGTCGCCCCTGTCCAAAGCGAATGATGCTAGCCCCATGAAAATTCAATGTTCTGATGCAGTTGCTGGACTTCTGAAGTTCTCAATGCTTCTTACCTTTTCCCTGTCAACATGAAAGCCATAGCCGTCAAGCTCGTGCCCAAGAAATTTAATGTGGGTCTTGTCGAACTCATATTTGCTGAGGTTCAACGTCAAATTAAGGAGTGTATCGAAAATAACCTATCCACAAACTTTCTTTCAAATTATGTCGAAAACCGATATTTTATTCATACAAAAATTTGATCCTTTATTGTACGAGATTAAACTTGAACATAATGAAGACCGGATGAAATTTAAGTCAAATTTTTGAACTTTGGATCGAATTCTCTTCATCAAGTTCCGGACAAGTGTTGCATCGCATTTTTTGGACGCTTGAGTCCAAATTTTTTTGAACTCCTGCATGTTCCCAGCTGGCTTACCAGTCTTCTTGAAGACCCTCTTCACGATTGCCCAGTAACGTTCGATGGGTTGAAGCTGAGGGCAATTTGGGGGATTGATATTTTTCTCTCCTTTACATAGGTCTCATCGTCCATCAAACCGCATGCATCCGGACGCTGCAAAAGACGCGAATACAATTTCCAGGCCCTTGTTCTGCACTTTGTTTCGAGATTTTCTGCTTCTTGTAGGTCTTCAGGTGGTTTCGCCTCTTGATACGCTGGATCATTCCGACACTCGTTCCTGCTTTTTTGGCCAAATCACGTATTGACATTGATTTGTTCTTCATGATTAGAGATACCACGTTCTGCCCCAGTTTCGGGTTGGCAGAACCGGGTTTTCTGCCTCTTCCTGGTAGCTCATCCAAAGAATAGTGTTCCCCAAACTTATTAATGATGGTTTTAACACTCGCATGATGAATTCCAAACCACTTCGCCAATTTTCGCATAGTAATACCCTTCTCACTTAGCCATGTGTCCAGAACCTTAATTTTCACTTCCTTTTCAATACGTGACATTTTGAAAACGCAGAATTTGAACCGCACAAACAAGTAAACAAAAGAAAGCTGACAGTCAAACGCACAGCATGCATTGTTCAGAGCATAAAAAACCATCACAAATACATGCGTACAACGCAAATGTATGTGGATAGCTTATATTGGATACACTCCTTATGCTTCCTCAGAATCTGCAGCACTGTTGCTGCTACAGTTTTTCTCAACTCTTCTAAGGTTTGAGCAAATATAAAAATCTCATCAATATACACAATGACATTTTGCACATTTTTCAAGATTTGTACCATCTCCCGCTGTAATATTTCAGGCGCACATTTTGAGAAATATTTCGCCCCGTGGATTTACTTTTCATGTCATCAATGAGTGACATGAGAAAATATTCTCGCTTAATAGCCTTGTTGGAAACACGCATGTTTACGAAGAGTCGCAAGTCACTTTTCCCTTTTGGTACAGCCGACATACCACGGATCCAATTCAGTGCGGTGGTTACTTTTTCAATAATGTCTCGTTCCTCTATTTTCTTAAGCCTCTGCATAGCGGCTTCCCGGAATGCTGCGGGAACGTTGAAGTATGCATTTCGTCCCAGAGGAATTGTTCCGTCGATGCTAAACTTAACCACAACTTCCCTTTTCTTCCGAAAGGTCTTGCTCTTAGGAGTTTGCACACAACTGCTCACGGATAGACCTACTGCTAACAGTCCAAGATCAATGGCGATTGACGTAATAGGAATCCATGCCTCCCTTATGGACTAGAAATTCTGCTGGTTAAGATGACCCACCACATTCTACGACCTTATTGGGAGCATTTATCGTGCGTTCTAGTAGCTTTTGCATTAAAAAATGGACATTTTTTGGTAGAAAGTAAAAAAAATCTACAGATAATAACTTTTGATAAATTTCAAACGCTTACTTGCAAAAAATTAACCGGAAATTAACCGGAACATTCGCCATGGTGGACGAAAACATGCGGATAGGCATGTTTTTGAGTTCTTTCTTCGTTTTATTTATCAATTCCTCTTCAGTTTTCGCGACAAAATTGTTGGAATAGATCTTACGCTCTAGGTTGGCCCAGCAATTTTCTACGGGACGCAGCTGGGGGACGTTGGGCGGGTTCGCCGACTTAGGTACCACTTCGATATTCAGCAGCTCCATCTCCTCCAACGATCGCTTCGAGTAGTGGGCCGACGCCAGATCCGGCCAGAACACCGCGTCTTCGCCCTTATGGTATTTCTTGATGAACGACGCAACTTCCGGCAGCGCTTCGTACTATCAATTTCCCCGTTCACGGCTAGTCCGGAGCAAATGAAGAGCGGCTTTGACATCCTCTTCTCGCTGATTGTCAGCCACAACGGCACCTTTTTGGGGAACTTGGTGTGTGAAATGAACTTCTCCTCCGAGCTCACTTCCTTCGTGGGGGAAGTAAAATCCGGGAAAATCAAGTTGGCAGCTTCTAAGCCAGTGGACGTGACTTCCGCTTCCTGCTCATGTTCGCCAGGTACTTTTTCACTGTTTGGCCGGTTGAACCGACCACCCGGCCAGCGCACGCAGCGATGTAGCCACTTTTCCCTCAGTTTTCCTCTTCAGCATCCTTTGGAGCTTCTTGTCGCTCAGTGTCGTGGGCAGCCCGGAACCGGGCTTTCTTTCGATGCTCTGATTGTTGTTTAATAGTGTCAAGATGTTGTAGATACCGGAAACGGCGTATTTGGCCTCCACGGTACCGCACAATGTCCGTTTTCGGCACGGCGGGGTGCCGTTCTCTGAACGCGCACACTTCTGAACGGAGTTGCTTCACTGTTTTTGCCATCACGGTTAGAGTTCGACTGATAGTGGTGTCAAATTTTGTCTGGCTCATTTGGCTACTATGATTGATGCTGTATGAGTAGTTTTGTCAGTGCGGTTAAGGTGAACCCATGAAAAATCGGCAATTTTTGGCCATTTTTTAAATGCAAACGTTAGAGCCGTATCGAGTTCTTCCCGATAGTGGTAACTGGGGAGTGGATGGAGAAGTCAAGAAGTGGTTGCCAGTACGCACGAAGGTTTTGTTATTGCCAACATCAACATAATCTTCATAAGCAGTTGCTACGCACCACCGATAAAGCAATTTCCCCAGATGCTTGATTTTCTGAGATTTTCTGCTTGCTCTGAGATTTTCAAAAATGAGTCTACGTGGTTTATGAACCGGTCCTAAGTAAACTACAGGATTAATACTTTCATGCATTACATCACGCAGTACTACAATCATGACCACACCAACTCAAACCTTCCCATCCACGCTGATTTCCCTAACGTTGGTTTAGCTCATACCGCTAATTATTTTTCAATTTAATTTGATTTGATTTTTATTATTACTCTACACTAAAATGATGCCATTTGGGGACCGCTCTTAACTGGATTGGAGGGGAATGTACCTACCATAACGGTGTGGTAAGCTCATATCGTTTTCCAGATCCACGTTGTTCTGGAAGTGAACTGCAACAGCAGCCCAACATAGGAAGGATTGTGGGTGGATACCGTCACAAATAACTGTGCCCCATCCAGACCCATGCAATAGACAGAGAAAGAGAGAAAACCATTCTCCTCGCTTCGGTTTTTATGGAAACAGGCGCGTTTTCAATTAATTTAATGAAATAAAATATTGATTCGATATTGGCTTTTAGATAAATGACACGGAATTGTGCTTGTTTTTGTGAGAAGCGGGAAATTAAAATTGCTTTTTGGCGAGAATGCTCAGTCATCGATCGAACCAACTTTCCGTAGATAGCGAAGGAAACCATTCGCAGTATTAAAACCGAACGAGCCATTGTCTTTGCTTCAGGGGCATTTTGAGTAATTATATTAGTGCTCCCCTATAATTGACTGCATTACTACAATCCTATTATGAACCCAACTTCCACGCCCACGGTTTGCCACATGGCGTTTTCGTTCCACGTGTCTTACTCTATTCTCGCGCCAACATCAACGTTGAAAGGTTTATGAAGAGAAATTACCGCTTTTCTGTCACTCGGATCGTATTTTTCCACCGTTTTTCCCCATTCACTCACTCACTCACTCACTCACTCAGTTGGATTCGCTCTTTTGCGCTTTTTCTGCTGCAGCAGCAGCAGCAACGCAAACCGTCAGAAGTGGCAGCAGCAATAGCAAGGATCTGGGAGTTGCGTATATATTTGAAAACATTAAAATGCTCTTTAAAACATTTATATCGGCTACAAGCAAAACCCATTCTCCGTTAAAAGCATTGTTGTCGTTCAGCTTGTTAGGATATATCGTATGATGGGGGCTTTCACTACTCACTTGCAATGGGGCGAGTGCCGTCGTCGATGTGAGAATGTGTAAGTGGTATGGCTTTTCTGCAGCGTGTGATTTGTGTACAACTAAAAAGGTACATTGGTATCAAGCATAATACTTGGTGGTTGTCAGAGCGCTATGACACGCATTCTCTGTTCCGATTGAAAATTTTACCATCACTCGGAAGGAACACTTGTTGCTTGGTGATTGATTTTGATTTCGCGTTACATTACGCTCCTCGTGACACGAATAAATCACATATTCGTGGTGTGTTACTGGGTGTACGATCTGCCCCTAAGTCTAAACCTGGTCCTTCGAAATAAAACGAAAACAAATAATTAATAAAACTTTTACAAGCCCTTGTAATATTTTTAGCCATTTATTTAATACTCGGGCTACTCCCAAGGAATGAAAAAAGGAATATTTCACGAGGACTTGGCTGGAAAAGTGGCCTTTACATATATCTCTATTCTGATGGTAATTCAGAAACAATGTCTTTTAAAATACTTAATCAACTTGTAATCAACAATGAAACTCGCTAACAGCACTATGAGGATCGATTCTGGAATGAAAACTTCTACAAAGAACGAATATAGTATCTTGAAACAACAGCAACACGGACTACTATAATTAAGAAAAGATATTTATTTTTCACAATATATCCAATTTTTGTCTGCACAGGGGGAAATATTTTTTGATTAGCGAACACCATAATTTTAGAATCGAGTTTCATTGAATTACACCAACACGGTCTACGTAAAACATCACTGCTTGCTAAATAGCGTTGGCAAACAAAAACCAGGTGTGAGAATTAATATCACTAATGATAAACCCAGCCACATTCCTCTCAAATACCAACTGCCATCCACCAAGCGACTGGTAACCAGCACAGCAGTTCGGTATTCTATCTCATACTCTGTTATTACTACTCGCATAGAGAGGTTTTTTCGGCCTCCATATTGCGATAATAACCAATTAAATTAATTATTCATTAGCCAAAGTGATGGAACCTCGGGTATTGGTATACAGCGGTTACTATGCTGACGCTGAGAGCACATTGTTGCATACGGCAAATGTAAGGATGCTGATAGGAATGTAGAACAGAAAGCTCAGTTGACACGCTAATGAGTATTTTTGTAATTTAATCTCACATCCACATGCAATTACCGCGATTGTGAAACTAGACTATTGATAGTAATTTAATAAGCTTTGCATTAGTTCCATGCCAAATGACAGATCGATCATACCCAAACTTCTCATACCATCTCATGGCCCTTGATTAATGTTTTGTTTATTTACCTTAAGGTGTGGCCCAGTTAGAACTGGAACATAGACTATTGCGCATATTTAGAATAAACATTAACAAAATAGTGTTCTGTATTAACTAAAATGTTCGACTTTATGTGAACTTTAAAAGGAAAATACAAGAAAAATAATTAATCATCTCGATTTTGAAGAAATTTGCGGACTTTTCCCGGAATACGTTGCATCAACCGGCGCACATTAATCCATCGTGTTAGCAATCTTATTTCACATGGTTCTCAATTCATTGATGCTTTTGACGACACTGCCATTCAACTTCAGTTTCCTCTTCATAATAGCCCAAAATCTCGCTATCGGTCTGAGCTGGGGGCAGTTTGGTGGGTTGAGTTCTTTCGGTATAAACTAAATCCCGTTGGTTTCATACCACTGTAGCACTGTTTATCTGTAATGACAGCTTGCCAGATCTGGCCAAAACATGACAGGTTCATGGTGGGACATTCGGTTCTGTGCAGCTCTGTATTAAATGTCTTATCAGTGATGAAAACCTTGATCTTCCTATCGCAGCTACAGATGCCTTGACAAATCATGTATTTACGTGTAAATTTATTTGCAAACGCAAACTTGAAAATGGCAGGAACGTCTCCCTGAGCCGTAGCTAAGTAAAATGTTTGTCCCGGTAGCTGTTTGGAATCGGCCCTAACATAGGTTTCATCATCCATGACAGCCATTGAATTTTGTCAACAACTGATCGTACAGTTTTTGGGCACGGATTCAGGCCATATTGTTCTGCTTTTGATCCCTATTTGGTTGTCTACAGGCACGATATGACTTGAAGCCTTCCCGAAGACGAATCCGTTGCATGGTACTGCGTGAAACGCGCAACTTTTTGGCCAAATCGCGGTCTGAGATGTTGGGGTTTACCCTAATCTTCTTGATGACTTTGTTCCGCTTCCGCTCAACGCTTGTTTTGCGGCTTGAAATCCGTCGACAAAGTTTCCCTGTACTTTTTAAAAACACGCCACACGGTATTTCGGGGAAAACCCAGCGCACAATTATTTTTCTTCTTTCTTCATCCATTTTGAAAAAAAAACTTCTGATGTTGTTATTGTTATAGTGAACACATAAGATGTCATAGTTTACAAATCCTACCAGTAGGGTCGTTGTAAGAATCAAAAATGTTTGTTCCAATACTGAATGGGCCATATAGTAGAATCAAGAATTTTCACAGGGGGAGTTTGCTCATTAATCTTCTGGTCCGCTTACTAGCATCTTACTATGAAGTACCTAGTGGTCACTTACCCACCGATTACTTGTAGATTTGCCAAATTTTGGCAAACGAACTGCTTAGCATTTGCTCAAATTGTAATATTCCGCCAACTATACCACAAAACATTGCGAGTAGTTGAACGGATTGGAGATAAGAAAAGCATTGGGTATAGGACCAAGTCTCTCCCGGTGGGTACCAAATCAGTCGTAGGAATCAACGGAATCAATATCAGATACTAATGCTATGATAAGCAGCCAAAATTTTTTTACCTCTATTTGCAGGATATTTACAGAAATGCCGCCGCTCTGAAAAAAAAACGCACTCTAAAGGGTGGAATGGTCGAAAATGGGTCAAACATGATTAAGTGCACATTGATTAGTATATTATATGAACTCGTTTTTAAGTTCATTGTCTACAAAACTCAGATTAATTATTTGATTAGACCTCCAAATTTGTCAAATGCGAACTGTCCGAATATACATTTCACACTTTCCATCAAGATTTGTACCGCTGTTATATCCACCTTATTTGGTATTCATTTGCCTTGATTTGTTTTTCACTTTTTTCAACTGTTTTTTGAGTTTTCTAAAGGTTTCTCTTTACGATTACCCAAGATTTTTCAATTGGGCGCAGTTCCGGCAAGATTGGAGGGTTTTTCTCCTTGGATACGTTTTGCACACTATTGGCGGTGTTTCATTCCCAATTTTTCCGTAGTGACGAGGTCTGCCGAAAACATCACGGTACAACTATGTCTCTTCAAGAAAGGCAAGAAGCATTTTTGCAAGCATACTTTTACATAATTATCTTGGTTAACGGTGCCAGTCACGAAATATTCGCTTTTTACCCCACAATTTTTTTAGCGTATGTTTTTGACGTTTGTTTCATCGTTCATTACGACGCAATCAACCTTGGTAAGCAAACTCGTGTTCAACTTATGCACTCTTCCTTTGGCTCTTGTGTTTTGCTTATCATCTCGATTTGGTGTTACTGTAACACTTTTATAACATTCGTCATGGTAAATTTAGCAATATTAAGTAATTTTGCTAAGCCGGCATGGGAATAATTTGGATCAAAAACCTTGCAAAAGGAATACTTTTGGCTCAGAAACGGCACATAAAGGATAGAATTCTGGCGCCATTTTGAAATCCATGATGGCGGTTTGTGTTGCGTAAAAAGTGAGAGATACTGTCAAATGCTCTGCAATATGGATATTTTTAAATATTTGGAAAGAGATGTCCGATGCCATTTTGGAATCCAAGATTTTTATTTTCAGTAAACTTAATTTTACTGAGTAATGTACTGATGATTTAAACTGAGTAAAGTATACTCAGATGTTGACATTTGTTAAATGGGTTAACTTTACTCAGGTAGGATATATAAACGATACTTTTGAATTTCATTAGCGGGACTTATGAATGGATTTTGGACATTTAACAATTTTAGTTTGGTGTATTTATTTTTCCACTTTAAATTATTTCTTGTATTTCTATATAAAAATTGGAAAAAAATCACAGTTTACTATTAAAGGGGGATATACAGTTAGAACGAGAAAAAAAAACTCATTATGGAAAAAAAAATCAAGGGGAAGTTTTAACTCAAATCAATTGAAACTTTTTTACAATTATCAGTGTATCGATGTGGTATACAAAAATATTGTTTTCAAAAATGTGTCAATAAAATGGCGGCCGTTAGAGTGCGTTGAAAAAGTCGTTGCATTTTGCTAGTACCGGCTCTCCTGGTCGCAGTTTCGATCTGAAACCTGCTAATCGAAAAAAAAATACATTAATTACATTAACAGTTAGTAGATGAATTGAAAAAAATATTTAAAAAAAAAACAAATTGCACTTCCGGCGTAACTTTTTTGAAAAAATCCACATTTTTTTCCGCCAATTTATCACATTTTTCCGTATTTAATTATAAAATACTACAATAACTTTTAAATCATATAGAAGGTAATACTATAATAAAACAATCCTGTAAGTTTCAGCTCAATCGAATAATTAGTTCTTGAGTTATCACCGGCATAAACTCCGAAAATGCTGATTTGAGAAAAACGCGTTGAAAGTTTTAATTATCGGTCTGCGCGCGAAGAAGGCGTCTTCAAAAAACGATGAAACGAAACACTTGGTGTTTGAATTTAAAAAAAAAGGTTTCAGGAGCGTATTCTACGGGAAATTTACTAACTTTTTATGCAAAAAAAAAAACTTGAAATTTTTGGTCATTCTAACTGTATATCCCCCCTTAAACCAATTTTCCGTTTAATCCATTGGAGGCTAAATGATTTTAAAAATGTTTTTAAACTGACCATAATAAGATAATATGAATGAGTTCTAAAACGGCATTTCAAAACAGCATTATAAGAGTTCATGAAGTCGAAATAAAATGTGTTTTTTCCATTCATATTTTCCTTTATCAGCATTGAATAATTCGAGGCTGCCGTATTTGTTGTAAATATGTATGAAATCGAACACGCAGTTAAAAACAGGTACATGAAACTGTATTCTTTTAATGCATATCTACATATATCAAGCATGTATATTATTACCATCTACTATTAGATTAAAATTTCCTGGTGTTCGGAGAAGCTTCTTAAAACTGACGATATCCCGAGCTGATTAGGCATCAAAGGCTCAAGTGATAAAGTACGGCATGATTCCTTAATTCAATAATGATTAGGGAATTAAAATTATTACCAGTTAACTTAAAAACAAAGTATTAAAATAGTTTTTGAATCACTGCGTGAAAAGCACCTGTTCATTTTCTTTGAACGCCATCTTGAACTAATGAGAAATTGCAATCTCATTTTTTGAGAACTACATTCTTCAACTACAAATGAAAAAACAAGTACAATCTAATCAGTTGTCTCAAAGCGTTATCCTAATTATAGAAAATAGAGTAGTACTTTACATTTTTCACTAGGTCTGTACTACACCCAAAATTTGGAAAGGTGGAAAAAAATGCGCCAAGCAAACGTTGCGATTATTTCGCCCATCTTTTGATCCACAGAGCGTTTTATGAGATACACAAAGGCTTGCAAGTTTGTGCGAGCGACTGGTTGCAACACATAATCGGCTGCTGCAACTTAATTATGATTTTATTGAGTCGTTTTGAAGTTACTTCAACCAATTTACAACAACTAGTTTTCTGCTATGAGATGAAACCTAAAGAAAAGTTTCTCTTTAACGTTGCCGTAGGTATAATTTATCTTGGAAATGACCATTTCGTGATGAACGATGAATGAAATATTGATAAATATGGAGCTGACTGTTATGGGGTTATCAATAAAATTCAAAATAACCTACGTTTCAAATGAAGCTTCTGGCAAAAACAAACAGTATTGCAAATTTCCTTGCGTAGCGTAGATGGTGAGAACATTAGAGAAAGCATTTTCGTTTTTTTAATCACTACCATAATACTCAGAATGCTGACTGCTATAAGACTGCTGTAAGACTGCCTTAATAGAATGCATTTTTGCCCTCCAAAGCACACAAACTCCCAATGGGATGCAGAAAATTCCAAACCTTCGTTGATTATATCGACATTCTTAATAGGATTCTTTCCACATTCCGATAAAACCCGTTCAACACGGAAGTAAAGGGGTGATGATTTCTTCCAACACACCGACCTACACGTATGCAGCTCACAGTTTAATTTAATTTTCCGATTTCATAATAAACTTTGCCAATTATAAACGTTTTCCATGTCTAATTTTCATTCGTCCTACCGTTCTGTTGCAGCAAAGCTCAAACACAACTACATCGACTGAATGGTGCATCGCAGAAAGCAGCTGTGCTTGTTGATGCTTACACCGAAAGAATTTTTTATGCAATTTGTATTACTTAAGAAGTTTTTGTTGTTTGATAACGCGTCAATAATTCGTTTTCAGCTTTATGACAATAAATTAAATTCATAATAATACAACCTTTCGGAAAATGAGTGTTTAGGTAAAGTTTCTCCGAGGATTATTCCTATCGTGTATCGCTGGATAGTGTGAACGGTGTTAGTTTCAAGTCCAATTTGGACGCAACAGAGTACCAAACCAAAGCAATTTTCTATTTTGTCGAATGCGAGTTTTGATTTAATGTTTGGACTAGGTATCGTAAAACGGGGTGACTTTGATTGGATTTTAGGGCATTTTATTCATGAATAATTTAAAAACTTTATATTTTTAAACATCAGCTGAAGATCCTTTGATGTTCCCTTGACAATACTTGTATGAAGTACAAGTACTGTGATTATTTAATAAATATCAAAACCAAGGAAGGCTACTCTGTCGAAGATACAGCTTTTGTTTTGATGTCCTGATCAAAGATGCGCAGACTTTTAGTAGATAGAAAGAAGATTGGTGAAGATTTTCAGATTTTTTTTTGCAAACACATATGAGTAGATGCACGGAAACCGAAACAGATGCAAGCAATGGAACAAGTTTTTGCCCAAGAGTGATTTTCACTCATTTTGAGACAAATTGAGACTTAGATGTGTTTCACACCCAGATTACACATATGCACAAAAAAAAACACAAACACACACATGTACGGTTCTTGTCAAGTGCATACGTTGTGTGGGCTGATAATGAAAATGTAAGGCACTAATTCAAGGCCAATAATTGAAAAGGGCTCATAAACTCATGATAAATACACTAAACAGAAAACAATGACATTATCACGCAGGAGAAATAACTTCCCACTGTATAATTGTACCAATGCTTTGCGAGAAAAAAGTTTACCTCATGTTGATAACATAAGCTGATAGGCTCTTTTCAACCATTGATGACTTTAGAAGTGAGCGATTTTTGAAATATAACACATCGACCAAGATTTTATTTATTCTTTTTTTTTCAATTTATACACTGAAAATTTATTTTCGTAAAGCAGCTTTCACGCGTTTCGTAAACATGGATTTTGTGCATAGAACAAATGTCTCGTATATTGTATGAAACATTCATAATGCTTTTTATCTGGTGAAATGCTATCATTACACATTTTTGTGAAATGCAAGAAATGAACTTCGTGATGACCAGCCAATCGCTGTTTCTTTTTTATACCGTACTCATATATGATGGTGTTGCTGCTGGTATGGGCGGAAATAATTTATCCATCCCAAAATGAAAATCAAAGCGCTGTCGTGAGCTATAACATTATGCTCATTAATCAAGATTGTTCTCACGAGTCAGCGTGGCCTATTGAGATCAACCACGGATTTAGAATCAGCACTTTCCAAATATTCAGGTTCAAACCCCATGTCTGAAACAATAAAAAAATAAACGATGGACAATTCCACGTGGTTGCGCTTTTTTTTTGTCAATTACATTTTGAGTCGATAAAGTAGATCTATCAGTCCTTCATGCAACCACCAGAGAGACGTTTCTTTTTAATTTGTGACCAAATATTCGTAGCTCTTTGCATTGTTTCCGTACAATGTACGAATGTTCTTTCTATGTCAACAAAAGATTCGTGCTTTTGACAGTTGCGCATGCAATAAATTACGAATGTATCTTCATAAAAACAACAAATCATTTTCGTTGCTGAAAACAACGAATGGTTTAGTGAGTATTACTTTCGAATTTGTAATATAAACTAAAATTAACTTTCAGTGTAATGGTTCTGCGGACTACAATTAAATAAATAAATAAAAAAAATGATTTCTTTATAATTAACAAAAACTCACAAGATTGCTTTCTATGCGTCTAAAGACTGTTAGTAATAAAATTTCAATTGCATCAAGCTAGTGTGATTAAAGTTTTAGGAGACCAAATCTTCAAAATTGGGTAACTTGTAAACTTATCTTCCTTGCTTAAATTTTGTTAGTTTTGTGCTTTATAGTAGAAAGTATTTTTACTAATGTATAAGATGCATGAATGTTCTAATGATTATGTCGTTAGAAGAAATCTTAATGCATTAAAAAATAACATCAAACTCTTTTAAGTTATATTAATGGACGTGTAAAAAATGATAGTGTAACCACAGAGAATAAACGTTCATCTTCGGTCTGCTACTTGTGTAAAACTTTTAGCCGACATTTCAAATGTATGTCGTTATGCTCCTGGCAGGCGGTGCTGCAGTTATGTGATAACTGTCATGTCAATGTTTATCAATAAAAAGCCCAGCACAAAACCTGAACAATTTTGTTTGTTTTTCTCTGCACTTACTTCTTGTACCGGTTGCCCCCCTTTTACTTTAACATACGTTTTTCAAGAAAAAGTATATGGACATCAATGTCTCTTCTGTGTGGTTTAACGTTCCTTGTGCATCGGGGTCGTTTTTAAACAGAAGAAACTAAGGTTCTGGAATTTTTCGATTTTTATTTTTGAAAACGAATTTTGGATAGTTACAGCTTTCAGTGACCTCTAGAAGTGTCGCTTCAAAAACAGTTACACATTCAGGGCATTCAGGGTAAAAAATGGCCCAATACTTTGACACGCTCCCGCAACTTTATTTTTGAACCGATTTTTGATATCTTTGCATCAAATCAAAGGTATGAATTCTAAAAACGACAAACTGACAATAATTTATATATGCTTGAACTGGTTCTGGTATTTATCCGAAGCGAACAATTTTGGAACCTCATATATTTGTACCATTTGCCGGCTCAAAATTCACGATTTCGAATACTGATCTTCAAAAACATCATGACTAACCAGAGGATTTGGCCACTACCGGATACACTGGAACCTGTTCCAGTAGGGCTCAAAGAGGGCAAATTCAGAACCCCAAGTATTTGTACCGTGCGACAGTTCAAAATTTATGGTTTAGAATATTAAGATCCAAAAACATTTTTTATTTTTTATTTATTTATTTTCCGTCGGCCTATTTCCTCACATGGTGACAACCACCGATGCCAGGAAGACGACTCCACCCCCTGGACCCTACCTATTGACTCATGAATATGAGTCGGGACCAACGGCTTTACTTCCTTTCCGAAGGAAGGCGTGACCAGATGTTTTCGACTCAGAAAACCCACCGACGTCGACTGGGGTTGTCACGCTTACCACTACACCATCGACGCCGGCACAGACCCAAAAACAGCAAAATATAAACCAAACGCACATTCGTCCTACCGGATACTCTGCAACTGATTCTGGTAGTGCAACAAGAGGACAATTTTGGAACTCTAAATATTTCTACAATTCGACGGTTCGAAATTAATGGTTTCGAATACTGATATCCGAAAACATCGTTCCATAGACCTACCAGGACATTTGGCTATATCTGTTAACTCTGGAACCGGTTCTGGGAAGGCCCACAAAGGAAAAATTCGGAACTTCCCATTTTTGTACCATTTGATTGCTTTGGGCACTACCGGAAACGGTTCAAGCGTATCTGGATGCGGACAAATATGCTGATTGGAATATGGTATAATGTTTTTGAATAATCAGTTGAACCATGAATTTTGCACCGTCGAACGGTACAAATACTTGGGGTTCCAAAATTGTCCTCCATGGGTCCAACCAAAACGGATTCCAGAATATCTGGATGCGGCAAAATTCACTGATTGGTCTATGACACGATGTTTCCGGATATCAGTACTCAAAATCATGAATTTTGAGCCGTTGAACGGTATAAATATTTGAAGTTCCAAATTTGTCCTCTTTGGGTCCTACCGGAACCGGTTCCAAAGTATTCGGATGTAGCCAAATCCTCTAGTTGGTCTATCCCATGATGTTTTTGAAGATCAGTTTTCGAAATCGTGATTTTTGAGCTGTTGAACGTTATAAATAAATAATACGTTATAAATATCTTCGGATGCATACCAGAATCGGTTCTGGGTGCCTATGTGCCCAGAAATTGCCAGTTTAAAATAAACAATCCATTATGTCGTTCTTTTAATCCATACCTTTCATTAGAGACCAAGATATCAAAAATTGGAAGCAAAGTCTTGGGCCATTTTTGACCCTGGATGCACTATTTGTTACTTTTTCCTTATGCATTAGAAAGGTTGAGATCCATTATAAATATAGCAAAATAAAATAAAAAGTTATGTTAAATTTTCACTACATAAATACCCAAAACAAATTCAAAACATACATTATGTATACAAATAAATCTGAAACGAAACGGTACACATATTTTTAATCCGAAATGAATATACAACCTGCAATGAATGCACTATAGAAAGGACCCCCATCAACAAAGAAACCCTATTTTACGGTACCTAGAATGCCGGACGGATAGTGAGTGATAACCACCAAAATGTTGATGCTGCTGCTGGGACATGGCGAATCCCTGAGAAGCGAACGATAGTCAATTGGAAGCGTGTTGTGTTGAGTGCCTACAGGAAAGTTTCCGTGATGCAAAATGGACCTAATTAATAAAAGACTGATTGAGTATAAATAAACTCACCAACGGCTGCAGGATAGCAACAGTGCTGTATCTAATTTGTTCCTGATTCATTTATCTGCATACAGTTTTGAATGCTTCTGAGATTCCACCAGAATGATTGAAGCACCTAACTTTATCTTTTAATTATTTATCTTCAGATATCGATTCTGGTTGAAAGTGAGAGAAAAAATGTTATTTGGACACATTGAAGAAGATAATTGGCATTAATTATTTCATAACACAACCGAAACTTATAAATAAGGTGTCTTCGGATAGATTGAGGTCGATATCTGTCAAGATTCATGACACGAAGCAGTCCAAACTAATATCTCCAACATTCTAAGGTAGTGAAATCAGAGGAAAATGTAAAGAAAATATCGGTTTCGATATAAAAAAGGTCCAAACGTAGTACAAGATCTTATGAGTAGTGTTAAAAGAAAGGTTCGTGCATTTGGGTATGGTAATAACATTGAATAAAAAGTGAACGTGAAGAAAGTTTAATAATATGTTTTGGTTTATTCTCTGAAAGTTTGAATACAATAAGTTGAATGGGTGAATTTTGCCAAATCTTTTATTGTGATACAATTAGATTGCGTACACCCTTAAAGACAAGTATAAATAAAAAAGCAATGTCCTAACTGATTAGCCTGTCGTCATATAATATGAATAATCAGGAACTTCATATCTCCACTAGCGCCACGTAATGAGATAATTCCGAACATATGGTATCACCATCCGGAAGGACTTGGCCACTTGGATATGTTTGCTGAAGGGAGCAATGTCCTGGTAAGGCTCTCGGGATACATCATAAAAAAAAACTGGAAGGTTATATCCACACTAGCGCCATGTAGTGAATGAATTCCGATTTTATGTGACCACTTCACGACTAGGACAAGTTTACGTTCTTATTGGTGAGGCTCTCGTGATATCCTACGTTGAAACCAACTGCCCCTTATCGCAAAGCCTCACGGCACTAATTTATATTAACTCGAAAATAAAGCGCCTCAAACGGTGAAATTTTCAATCAAACCGAAATCTAATGACACAGATTTGTTGGTCGGTCCGTACAACAATTCTGCTGAAGATCGTTTAAAGGGTAATTGCTTGAAACTACTGAGATAGACCTTGTAGGATAACCAAAACTAGTTTGATCCGGTCTCGGTGTTAGCAGTACATTTTTGCGGTATAAATTGGAGTAATTGATGGCTTTAGAGGTTTATTTTAAACTAACGATCTTGTCTTGCATATAAGTTACATAAGATGCTCAGGATCCGACAAAAAAGGTTAAAAATCTACCTGCTATCGTTCGTGCGATCGTTTCGGTACGATGATAATTAAATCTGGTCTATTGATATCTTCAGTGTTCTAAATGCACTTCCACAGTTATTAATTGAGAGCCTTCGATGCCAGGTACCATATTGCATTAGTATGATTGTGTGGCAAGTACAATCATACGCTATGCCCAAGGAGTCGAGAAATTTTCCATAGCGAAAAATTCCTAGACCAGACCGGGAATCAAACTCACCCACCTCCAGCATGGTGTTGCTTTGTAGCCGCGCCTTTACCAACTGAGCTAAGGGAGGGCCCGATTAGAATTTGTCTCGGAACAACAATCAAAACTGTACAAACCGGAAAGGGTGTTGCCAGAAATATATTGAAAGAAGGTTTAAGGTGCACCATAAAACCTGTTGTATTCTCTGAATGATTTGAAAAGATCTAAAAGAAAATACAATTCATCTCAGGCTAACTTGTATGCAAAAAAAACATACCTGGATCAGTGAACGACAGTCATGAATTTAAAGACGTACAGAAGTACACCGTGAGATAAATCACATAATCGGTAACAAGTTCTCGTATTTGAGGAAAACTCTTGAAAGCGTTAACATTTAACGGTCCATTTTTGTTACGGTAACAACGATGAATGAACATTTAATAAAACTGACATGTTTCTGATTGTTTTTCAGAATGAGTTTTTTTTCTTTACTAGGCAGGGACCAAACTTGTATAAGAATATGCTTCTAACTCGAGAAATACACGTTTTGTGTTTAAGTAAACGGGATAATTCTCATGTTATGTATGACAATTTCATTTTTGCTCTCCATATGCCATTTTTTCCGTTTGCTTGATTAGTTCTCGAGCTATGCAGAAAATTGTTTGAATTGTTTTAATTGAATGAGACACCCCCTCCACCCCTTCGAGAGACCACCTTTCTTTTCACAAACGATCATAAAAACCTTTCGTAGCCCCGAAATTCCCTACTTACAAATTTTCACGCCGATCGACTCAGCAGTTGCCGAGTTTATAAGGGTTAGGCAGACAGACACACATTAATTTATTTTCATATATAGAAATCCTGCCTCTTGAAATCCCGACATGCCAAATAAGGTTTCATTTGCTCGATTAGTTCTCAAGTTATGCAGAAATTTGTGTTTCATTTGTATGATCCACCTCCCTTCAACAGGGGAAGGGGTCTTGAACTACCATAGAAACATTTATTGCCTCCAAAAACCTCCAAATGCTAAATTTGGTTCCATTTGCTTGATTTGTTCTCGCGTTATGCATTTTTTTTTTTTTGCATCTCAAATGTCTGTTAGAACAAAAATCGCCGCAAATGACTTGGCTGATAAAATCTTTAAGAAAGCCAGGGTAGAAAATGCATTGACATCTTTTCAGCCTTATAAATCTACAAGAATGGATGAAATATTTCCAGCATTACTTCAAAACGGCGAAGCCATGAGATTATTAAAGCCAAGTTTAAGACTCAACCATAGTCCAATGTTATGAACCGGAGTAAAAGTAATCTTCATACCTAAAGTAGGAAAGCGAGACAAGGCGCATCCTAAATCATACAGACCCATTAGTCTTTCATCAGTTCTATTAAAGACTATGGAAAAAGTGTTAAACGATTAAATCAATTCAAATTACATGAACAAGTATCCACTATCTGAGTTCCAGTTTGCTTACCAGTCTGGTAAGTCAACAGTCACGGCACTGCATAGTGTGGTTTCAAAGGTAGAAAAAGCTCTATCGGTAAAAGAAATAGCACTTTGTTTTTTCTTAGATATTGAAGGATCTTTCGACAACGTTTCCTATTCGTCTATGGCTCGTGTCATGAAGAAAAGGAACTTTGACATGAACATAATTAACTGGGTTCATACCATGCTCGCAAAAACAGAAATCACTTCAGAGCTGGGAAGTTCGTCTACTACAGTACGGGCAACGAAAGGTTGTCCCTAAGGAGGAGTCCTCTCACCACTAATAAGGTCCATAGTTGTAGACGATCTTCTAAGAAGCTTAGAGGAAAAAGGTTTCGAGGTTGTAGGTTTTGCAGACGATATAGTCATTATAGTTAGGGGAAAATTTGACAACATCATTTCAGAGAAAATACGATGGGCCCTAAAATTTACCCAGTTTTGGTGTGTCAAAGAGGGCCTAAGCATTAATCCATTAAAAGTAGTAATTGTACCTTTCACTAGGAAAAGGAAGTTAAGTCTAAAAGCGTTTCAGCTAGGAGGATTAAAGATTCATCTTAGTGAACAGGTTACATACTTAGGAGTGATACTGGATGCCAAACTGAACTGGAATGCTCATGTTGAGTATGTGATCGGTAAGGCAACCAGTGCTTTCTGGATAAGCTCAAAAACATTTAGCAGGAAATCGGGTCTAAGACCAAAAATGATAATGTGGATTTATACATCCATAATACGTCCTAAAGTATCGTATGCTTCTCTTGTGTGGTGGCCAAAAACAAAAGAGGCTATTGCACAGAAAAAGCTTACAAAACTTCCACGGCTAGTATCCATTGCTATAACGGGAGCGATGCGCAGCACTCCATCAAATGCGTTGAATGCAATTCTAAATCTGCTGCGTGCAACTAGAAGCGGAAAAGAGTATGCTTAGACTTAAACGGTTGAAAACTTTCATGTCTGGTGACTTAGTCGGTCACCTGAGCATTTCACAAAGCTTCCAAAATGGGCCAGTGATGTATATGAATGGAGACGGGATGAAACCTGTGGAAAACTAGGACATCCCTTACAACATATGTGAAACGCCACGTATAGATAGGGAAGTCGTAGGTCCCACTGTTCATCATGACTCCATAAAATTCTTCACAGACGGCTCAAAAATTGGAACAAAAACGGGAGCAGGAATCTTCGGCCCTGGGGTAGAAATCTCAGTGGCTATAGGAAACTATCCAACGGTTTTCCAAGCGAAGATCTTTGCTATAATAAAATGTGCTAACGTTTGTCTGAAGAGGAGATAAAGACATGCCAATATTTATATTTTTACAGACAGCCAAGTGCCGCTCAATGCGTTAAGTAATTATAAATCCACATCCAAACTTATCTGGGAATGCATTCTTTCATTGCGAAAGGTGTGCCAAGAGAACTCGGTGAATTTATTCTGGGTTCCGGGACACTGTGGCTTTGGAGGCAATGAAACGGCAGACGAGCTTGCTAAACAAGATTCAAATGCACAGTTTATTGGCCCAGGCCCATTCTGCGGTATATCATACTGTGCCATAAAAATGGAATTAAAATCTTGGGAAGAGCAAAGGGTGATGACCAATTGGTTGGTTACCATAAAGTATGGTCTATCGATAAGGTTTATAATTCCAAAAGTTACAATTAGTAAAAAGCTTCTGGAGCTCAATAAGAGAGTTATTTGTACCTATACTGCCCTAGTAACCGGACATTGCCCAAGTAGATATGATTTGAAAAACATTGGCCAGGTTCAGAATGATATCTGTCGTTTCTGTAACATGGAACGTGAAACCTCGGAACATCTGCTTTGCAGTTGTGATGCTTTGTACAAGAGCAGACTTAAATTTCTGTACAGAAGCTATAAGCAACCTAAAGAAATTTGTACTGCAAATTCTAGGAAGGTGGTGGGTTTTATAAACTCAATTTTGCCTGACTGGGAGACGCGTCTTAGACTGGTCACTTGACAAATGGTGATCTAGGCGAATTAGAAGAGCGTTTCCAGATGAAATCAGCCGGAAAATCTTGCACGACCCTCTCCGATTTGGATGAAACTTTGCACATGTCTTCGGAATTGATGACGATGGATTTTCCACGGGTTAAGGGAATTTTTTGACTCAAGACAAATTTTTCAAAAGGGCGTATGCGTTTTGTCATGCGTATTTAAAAAAAAACCATAACTCGAAAACTGTTGGTTGTAATAAAACTGCGTCTGAAACGAAGTTGTAGTTAATTAATTTGACTTTATAAAAAAAAAATGTAAACTGTAAAAAAAAAATTTTTATTCGAAAAAATCAAAAATTAAACTTAGAAATCAATAAACAAATCTGTCAAACGTACGATTTTTATAAAAAAAAATTCAAAAAGGTTTTACGATATAAAAAGAAGAATAAAAGTTGTTTTACGATAGAGCAACTTAAGATAAAAAAGTTCTTAAAAGTAAGAAAAATTCAATTTTTTTCTAATTTTTTGTTTTTGCATAAATAACCATATTTTAATAATATAATACGACTTTTCTAGAGATTTTAAATAAAAATGCTTTTGGCAAGCAACATTCTAAATGTATCCGTTTTCGGGATAATTTGAAATTAATGTCGAAAAAATGGCTTTTTCCATGAAAATATCCCTTTTTCAAATGTTAGTCGTGATTGTCCATCTGCAAAAGTATTTTTTTCAAATTGTAAATAAAATTTTCAACAACTATCCTTTTGACACCAACAAGATTGAACATCTTTTTAATTATTGAAATTAACAAATCTTAATTACCAAATAAAAATTTTGAGTTTTTTTTTGTTCATACATGATTTATTTATTTTTCTACTATTTAAAAAAATGTATTTACATTTTTACAAACACTATTTCCTAACATTTCTATAAATATTATGAAAACGGCAGCCCTATAAATGCATCATAAGATTGGATAAATTTTCAATAATAAATTGAAAAACGCTCCTTAAAATGAAATGTATTGCTCTTTAAATTCATCAAAATAAAACCATAAAATATATGAAATGTTTCATAGACATGTGACAAAAGCTCCATAGAATAATTAAAATTGAGCATTGAAAACCCGGATATGTTCATTAATGCTAGATACAATGCTAAATATATTATGTACAATCTGACATTGATCCAGTTGAGAAGTAACCTTAAGCTTCAATTAATGTATCATACAAGATCAAGGTACTTTTCATCATCCGTTTGGTACACTAATTGATTTTTAAGTTTACTTTTAAAGTAAACCATTGTCAGATTATACATGATATATTTAGCATTGCATCTATCATTAATTACACCATATCCGGGTTTTCAATGCTCAATTTTCATTATTCTATGGAGCTGTTTTCACATGTCTATGGAACATTTCATATACTTTAGGGTTATATTTTGTTGAATTTAACGAGCAATTTTAGGGAGCATTTTTCAATTTGTTAATGAAAATTTGTCCAATCTTATGATGCATATACCCTTTTGCCTTATGAAAACTCAGTATTTCGTCAGTTGAAATTATTTTCGCAGCGATTTTGTTATCTGCAACTGGAATGAAGGAGTGATATTTCTGTGTACCAGGAATCATTTTTGTTTGCTGATAACTACCACCCCATTCTGCAGCTCCCTCTTCATATTCTTCTTTTGAAACATAGCAAAATGATATTTTTGTGAAATTTTCTTGATTTCTCTTAAAAGCCCAATCATACAAAGTTTTCGCACTTGTTATTGGATGTTCATGTTGTTTGGCCAAGCTTGCTCTTGTTGCCATTCGTTTTAATGTGCCGCCAATTGCATCACATGGTCCCTTACCATGTGAAGTTGCGAAAAAATGCCACTCAGAATCAATGCTGTATATCTCTTTAAAGTTGCAGAGGCTTGTAATTTTTTTTCTATTTTTGTATTGGGAAGCAGCCCCATCAGACATAAAAATGGCCTTTTTTATATTCATTAGTTGATTTAAATATGTTAGTAATTTAAAAATAAATACTTGTACCGCAATTGTATCATGTCTTAGAACTTCTGATATTACAACAAAACTTAGATTTTTAAGCATTCCTGACTCCATATAATAAATAACAAACGGATGAATTGTAGCCTGATCATTGTTCCAATGATGACTTTGAACAGCATCCTGAAGTTCAAATGAATAATTCTCTGCAAAATCGCAAATAATAACTACTCCTCCTTCTTTTAATGAAGACTTTGTATCTTTTAAAAATTTTGATTGCTTTGTTTTTATATAATCATGAGTTAATAGTTTTTCTAATTTCACGCTAAAATATTCAACAAATTCATCGACAGGTTTCAATAGCGTTTCTAAATTACATCTATCAGTTGTAATCCATTGTTCAAACGATATCTCAGACAAGTTATGTTTCTCAAGTTCTTTTAAAAACCTTATCTCAAATTCCGACAGCGTGGGACAATTATCGTATTCACGGAGGTAACAATATTTTGATTTTGATGATGAATTACACAATAACTTCTCAAAATGTTGATTACAATCAGTGTTGAATGAATATTTTTTTAAACTGTGAAGCATTAAATCAATATTTTCGTAAATTGCGCAAACACAAACGTTGTGAGAACCTGAAGCATTTAGCAATTTACAATGTTTTGGTCGTAATGCTGCAAAAGTACTAAATCCAATTTTATGTTCACTGACTTCTTTAAATAGAGTGAAAGTTTCTCGAAGTGATGAAAGTAATAACCGTTTTTGAATTTGTTGACGCTTACCATTAGTGTTTACAGAGACATAATCTCTTTGTCCCGGCATGGCTCTGCTGATGTCGTCCTCGTCAAAAAATTGTATCACTCGATTCTTTATATCCGGATTCAAACGATTCCCCGATCTGTCGTTGGGGGTAGCAAATAGTCCATTTTCGGCTGCCAATTCTTTTGCTTGTAATGCAAGGTATTTGTTTGTTTCAAATTTGCTCGTTATCTGCTGAATCGTCCACGAACTAGGCAAAACTGTTAATATACGTATTTTATCTATTCTCGAACAATCTGGTTCTATGAATTTTTCTTTCAATTTGGAAATAATTTCATCATATTCCACAACCTTTGTTTTCAATGTAGCTAACTCTTCGAGTTCTTCTTGTGGTGGTAAGCTGAATAGATATTTTCTAATACCTGCTACAATTTCGGCAAATTTTTGCCGACGGTATTTATCGTTTTTAAATTCTCTAATGGATATCGGAGACACATTTATTCCTGCAATTCCATTATTGAATAACTCAATGTTGTGTATCCTGGAATAATCCGGTAGGTCACTGTCCTGAGAAGATGCCGAGGTAATTGAAGCTGCCGATGGTATTTCCTCCAAATCGTTCCGTGATGTGGTTGGTGCTTCGTCAAGTCCACCGTTTTCTGGTTGCTCCACTCTTTCGACAGGATTACGACGATACGAATATAACCGACATGAATCACAAATTCTTAATGATGTGTCCAAATGGACCGTACACTGCATGGGTAAAAGTTTTTCAATTAACTTGTCAGTTAAATTTCTAAGTTTAGGCGAACACCGTCTCCCGATTTCACGATAAGGTTTACAACAATGCTTTGTTTCGAGTTCCATTTCAAATCGTTTTACACTTTACGCTACTTATGAAAGACACTGTTAAACTGATGTCATGACTTTGTAATGTAATCCTTTTTATACGTACTAGGTACGCACTTTAGGTACTTTTTTGAAATATTGGTATGTGCAGGGGTATGCATGTAAATTATATTTTCTGTCAACACCAAAGGGAATGCATGAATAGGTATAAATGGGCGTAACAATTGTATTCTTACTGGTATAAACAGTTTAACTAATTAAATACATTATGTTTCTATCTAAACAAAATACGCTTGTACACTAACATGAATACTAATTATATTTGTTTCGGGTTAGATTTTCATAATATACTGTAAGTAAAAGCAGCAAATTTTGTCGTGTTACCTACAGTAAATATCAGGAATCAGTTTGTCTAGTATTCTCGGTAATAAAAAGTATATTGTAGAAAATTTTATGTACAATTTGAAAAAAAATACTTTTGCAGATGAACAATCACGACTAACATTTGAAAAAGGGATATTTTCATGGAAAAAGCCATTTTTTCGACATTAATTTCAAATTATCTCGAAAACGGATACATTTAGAATGTTGCTTGCCAAGAGCAGTTTTGTTTAAAATTATTAGAAAAATCGTATTATATTATTAAAATATGGTTATTTATGCAAAAACAACAAATTAGAAAAAAAATTGAATTTTTCTTACTTCTAAGAACTTTTTTATCTTAAGTTGCTCTATCGTAAAACAACTTTTATTCTTCTTTTTATAACTTGAAACCTTTTGAAAACAAAAATTATAAAAATCGTACGTTGGACAGATTTGCTAATTGATTTTTAAGTTTAATTTTTGATTTTTCTTGAAGAAATTTTTTTTTAAAGTGTACATATTTTTTTCATAAAGTCAAATTAATTAACTACAACTTCTTTTCAGGCGCAATTTTATTACAACCAACGGTTTTCGAGTTATGATTTTTTGAAAAATACGCATGACAAAACACATACGCCCTTTTGAAAAATTTGTCTTGAGTCAAAAAATTCCCTTAACCCGCGGAAAATCCATCGTCCCCAATTCCGAAGACATGTGCAAAGTTTCATCCAAATCGGAGAGGGTCGAGTTCAGTCATTTGCTCATTTGGCAGAGAAATGCTAGTAAACAACTCGGTGGACGCAGTGGTTCTACACCCAGAAAAAATAATAATAAAGTGACAAAGTAATAGTCTCTTTGAGAGTTTTGGGAATTCAATTTCAATTCTCTAGTCGGATTTCATTTTGATGATGATTCTCTTTGTTAGCACATGACAGCTGAGCCTAATGAAAGCATCTGCAACAGTTCATAAAAGTCGCATTAAAATCGGACATAATTTTCACATTACGCCCATAAAACACAAACCGCGTCACTTGCTGCGTAAAATCAAGTCGGTCATCACAACTCGTGATTCACGAACACAAATCAACCCAACGCATGTTTCCATTTTACTCCGTAAAATAAACCTTGGTTTGGTTGTTCTCTCCATTTGATGATTATCCCTTGTCATTATCCCGCTCAGCATGGTACACCGTTATGAACTTCCTTCACACCAACCAACGCTCGGTTTGTTGATGATGATCCCGCGTGATGAACAAGCGTCCATGTGGAAAATCCAAATCATGATTACCCACAACCAGTGCAGCGATATCCCACCAACAACGTTAGGAACAATTTCCCAAACCTGAAAGCCCGAAAATTGCGAACCAACCAATTTCGAAATATAAACATAGCTACCACTGCAAACATGTATTAAAAAGCTTGGATTCATATCAAACCCGAAATCGTGCATTTCCCTTCGCCTCCACCGGAATGTGGATGAGTCGGTTGGACGATCCAAACAATTTGAAAACTCACCAATTCGCTTTCACACGCCTGCAATCTCTAAACGGCTCTCGCTTGAAGCCAACATGCTTGCAAAATGCAACAGTTAAAACTATTTTGGCCTGTGATTGTATTCCGTAAATAGAGTGGCGCATATTGAAAGCATTTATGAATCCAATAACGTGCCTACCGAATCGCATTTCAAATCAATGCACAGCAACTGGCAGTTCCTGTCCACGTCTAGGATGGGGATGATTATAATTACGAGGGCTAAAGAACAATTTCAATTGAAACGAGAATTAATTTAAATTAACAGAAAATGCAGGATGAAATTTACAAATTTATGCATCAAAATCGGCGAACAAACTGAGGAATTGATGACACCAGCCAGGGGGTTGATGATACATCGGGACTGAGTCAGGAGATTGTGTAGCAGAAAATTCAAACCGCATTGACCATTCTCGGAATCATTTGTCGGCCGGTGCATTATTTGGTGAGGATTTTCGTGAACAGTGGGATCATAGCTTTGTTAGAAATTAATCGACTTGATTTTTTTTCCAAGTTGCTTTCCATAATTGCATCTTAAATAATATTTTATAGGTAAATGAAGCATAGATCAGCCTACTTGTTTGCATCAGTATAACCAAATTAGCAAACCATCGAAGGAGTTTTCAGATCCACTGTTCGTTCAAACGATGCAAAACAACGAAATCAAGTGCCGTGAATGCATTTTGATGTGCACTCCTGTGTTCATTGAAATAAGCGGGAGAAGGTGAACACGAGATGGCCGTTCATTCCGGGAGGTCGATAAATTGTCGTTTCCGCTACTCTTATCCTTTCTCCAGTTCTGCCGTGCAGTTGTGAAATGTGAATGTACGATTCTACCCCATTTCACATCACTTTTATGAGCTGGCTTCGATTGCACTTCGGGGAGGATGGTTTGAACCACCCGTAGTTGGGTGAATGGTTATGATCAATTGGAACGAGGATTGAACCGTGGTATGCATGTGATTATATTAATTACATTTTACAAGCAATTATAATATAAATTAATTAACGCGTGCAAAATGCAGTTCACGTATCCTACGTTGCTTCTGTTCTGTTGCGCACATATTGAAATAATAATAATAATGAGTGCGGTGATGATTATACACTCGATGTGGTTTTTGATGTTGCTCTCTCGGTTTCGTCCCGATGGGTGGTGCCGAGGAGGACAGGAAGCACCTGAAACTGCGTAGGAGATTGGTAACCGATGAGAGAAACACCATCTGGTAATGCATGGTCAGAGTATTGCAATAGATTATACGGACCGAAAAGGTACAGAAACCGAAGAGGGCGCAAACGGTCGGTCGATAAGGTTGACCAAACTGACCTTTGATTCGTGTGAGCTTACGGAAGTGGGGTGCCGCAGTGGAAGTAAGTTAATGAGAAACATTTTAATAACCACTGCATTCCCCGATTATTTCATCAATTTGTTGCATTGAACGGAAACGGATGAATGCGAACGTGTTACGGCGGTATTCAGGAAGTGCAGCACTTATACAGGATTACAGAAATAATGCATGCGCTCCTCCCAGTTTAATGCTTACCATGTTACTCCATTCTTTAACGAATCGCAGTGTACGCACTCTATCAGCAGTTGAAGCAGTGAAGGAGCGAATTCGAAGGAATCAATCTCGATCGGTGAGAAAAATGGCGCGAGAAATGAAAAATGATCCACACATTGGAGCGGTTCCATGGGTATGGGTCTTTTAAAAAACAGAGGATTCACGGATTGACACCCAAGAATACACTCCGTGTCATAACTATAAATTAGTGATTTTTCGAAACAAGTTGCACAGCATAATAAAGACTGGACTCGGAAAAAATGAGACACATCAAAATGATCACCAAAAATTAATTTTAAATCGAATACTTCTCAAATTTTCATGGATTAAATAACTATATATTAGCTAGGTTTTGGCATAATTTATTAATTAAATTTCCTCCCCCAAGCTGCATGCTCGTACATTTTTCTTAACACTGCTCATGAGATCTTGGACGAGGCTTTGTCCATCTTCCTGACTCAATTTCTCCCAGTTTTTCTTCAGAGCTTCGTCGGTTTCCGCTTTTCTTCAACTTCTTCTTAGTTATCGCCCAAAACTTTTCGATCGGACTAAGTTCTGGTGTATTTGGCGGGTTCGCCTCCTTCGGGACCACATTAACGCCCTTCACTTCGTACCAATCCATTACAGGCTTGGCGTAATGGCACAAAGCGAGATCCGGCTAGAACAGCATGGGACCACGGCGAGAGCGGTGGAAGGGCAGCAGGCGCTTCCGCTAGCATTCCTCTCGATAAATCTGCCCGTTTATGGTGCCGGTTGTAACGAACGGCTTGCTGTACCGTCCGCACTCGCAGATCGCCTGCCACAACAGGTACTCCTTCGTGAATTTGTCCATCTTTCTCTTCCGGAACTTTTCCGGAACCTCCATGCGGGACGTACCGACAAAAAAAGCTCGAGGCCGGGGATTTGTTTGGTGTCCGCCTTGATATATGTCTCGTCGTCCATGACGAAACAGCCTGGCTTGACCAGCCACTCACGGTACAGCTTCCGCGCACGCAATTTGGCCACCGTGTTTTGCTTGTCAGTCCGGTTTGGCGCCTTCCTGACCTTAAAAACACGTAGCCCAGCCCGCTTCATGGTCTGCTGGACGAACCATTTCAACGAATCGACCTTTTTGGCCACGTCTCGGGTGGAAAGGTTCGAGTTATTCTTAAAGTACTGCCTTATCTTCCACGGCTTCTCTGGGTCTTCCGTTTTCGGTTGTCGGTCACTTCCAGCGCGCCGCTCGATGGTCTTCGTCTCCTGGAAGATCTTCACAACGCGGGACACTGTTGAATGGTGTATTCCAAGCCTTTTGCCGATCCATATTGTGGATCCATATGTGTAATTTTGCACACATAAACATAACACTCTAAACTAGTATTACTGAAAATTTCATTAATTTTTACCCACGCGATAAAAAGTTACACCCAAAACAAAGTGTCGCATATTTTCCGAGTCCAATCTTTAGATACTTGTTGTCTATTTTTGTAGAGTTTTCGTCTCTAAGCCTTTTGTGTTCAGATTTATAATAAAAGATTTATAAAAAATGTATGTTCCATAACTATAGAACCAGTTCCAAATTTATTTTTCTTTTAAACGTTTCAACGATGTTTACCTGAAAATCAAAATGTTAAAAATGAGTAGGTCCTCCTTTGTTCTCAATCAGTTCAAACAACCTCTTCGACATACTCTGAATTAAGTTACGGCAACTAGATATTTGTATTCCTTGCCATTTAGATAAGACGGCTTGTTTCAGGTCATGAACGCTTGCGTACTGCTTGTTGTCTGCATATGCTTCACGTACGATCAATCCCCACATATTCTCGATCGGATTTTGGTCTGGAGAAGAAGCTGGCCATTCCATAGTTTGAACTCCATGTTTGTTGAATTACGCCATAGTCACTCTACTTGTATGAACTGGAGCATTATGTTGCTGAAATGTGTAGCCAACTCGGCGAAGAATGGAAATATCTCAATGTACTCCCGATTGTTCATTCTGGTGGATGAAAAATCAATCTGCATCATTCCAGCTTGACAAAATGCTTCCCAAACCATCAAACTACCACCACCAAAGTTACGAGTCGAAAAGTAAAGCTTCTCCTTTCTTAAGTCCCGCAAGTATGAAAAAATTCCATCTGGGCTATCCAAATTGATTTTTGATTTGTCGGAAAAAATTACCTAGTGGGACAAAGGAACTTAATTAATTTTATAACAGTGAATAATGAAGGTAACATACCTTACTCCAATCTCTACGCATATTAGCTCATGCGATTTTGAGTAGGGCTTGTTTATGGCGAGGTAAGAGTCGTGGAGAAGAGTGAAGTTCGCTCGTCGGTCGCCAAAAATCCGTCGTGATTCCCCTTCACATTACAATCCCTGTGGAACGGATACCCAGAGCGCGGTTTCAGTGATCTGTTGTCAAGTGTCGGACACTGAACCGGACCTTACCCAAAAATCTAGTAGTCTTCCTTAACCCCGCCCGGTCATAGCGGAAAGGTACGTGAAACCGGGTCGTTTGGGAAAGGGGGCTCCTATATTGAGGGTAACGTAAAATTCCGGACTCTCTCGACGAGATATAAATTGGAAGACTTCCGTCCTGCCGCCACTCTCTCCGCAACTCTAGTGTCAGCCATATTGTGCATGGGTCTAGGTACACTAAGCGTCGCCATCTCGGAAGCGTCGCCATCTCGGAACCGTCACCATTTCGGAACTGTCGCCATTTCGGAACCGCCACCATCGCATCAAATAATCGTCGCTCCGTTCCGTCATCATCATTGCTTCGTTTGAAACCAGCACCACCGTCATCAGAAAAACCTGCGCATGTATGTCCGTACAAAGTTTTCATGGCCATGATTAGTTTAATAGTTTGTAGCTGTAGAGAAGTTCTGTCCAACACGAGTGTAGCTTGTAAATTGTTGTTAAATAGATTGAGATTGTATTTTTTGTTTAGTTTCCGTTTTTTTTATTTTATGTTTCGTCCTTTAGCTGGCTCATTCGTCATTTTTGATGTAGCGTTCGTCTATTTACATAATTCAAGCACATTTGTTGGAAAGCAGGTTCGTTGGTTGGTTCTGGCAGTTCTGGTTATCAGCAAAATGTGTTCATTTGAGGTTTTGGTAACATATGTTTGAAGTATGATTTTTCCTAAAGTACCATTAGGGTGGTTCCTCTGAGAAACCAGTTTCAAAATTAGTCGGGCAAACTTAACATGACCGGTGGTCTCTCATAATGGGAGTGGCGCTTAAGCCATCGCATTTGACTGAGATTCAGCACCCTTCCCCCGTACGGTTACAAAGTGCATCTTTTTCGCGACATCCCGAACGGAACAGTTGGTTTTGCGTTTAAAGGCAGTAACCATTAGCTTGTGATCCTTCACTCAGTACGAAACACTCTTTCTACCACTCACCTTCTTTCGATCGACAGTTAAACGTTCACCGAAACGTTTTATGACACGAGACACTGTAGACTGGTGAATTTTCAACATCTTTCCGATGGCTCGGTGCGAAAGAAGTGGGTTGTTGAGGTGCGTGTGCTGTTTCTTCGACTCCATTTTCGAAACTACGACACATTTCACAATGAAACTCACTCAGTATAAACAATACACGCTGAGGTAATTTCACCCACAATTTCGTTGAAATTAACCCAAAGGGCGAAATTTACAGCTTATTGAAAGTGGTGCAATTTAGCTGTGGACACCCTTTATGTTGAGAGTAAGCAATAAGCTAATTGTGAAAGTTATAAGCTTGAAACGCTAAAAAAGAAGATCAATTCTAATCAAAGTGTAACCGATCAACTCAATTAAAGTCAAAAACGCTGAACTATAAGAATATCTACCTAAGAATATAATGTAATAATTGAATAGCTCAGTGTCTATTCAAGGATCTATTCCAAGCAACGCTGGGATGAAATTGATTGGCTGAAAATGCAATTTTCCAAACAGAATCTCACATTTTTTATGCTGGAACGTTTATAAGGGAAATTCCTGAAAAACAATTTCCTATAGAAGACCAAACAAAATAAATGATTCAACCATTCTCTTCTCGAAGTGTAATATTGCTCCGCTTGGGACGCCGAGCTTGCTGCAAATATTTAATATTAATTCAATGGTAATAATTATTTTTAATTAATTTCGTTCCGTCAGTTCCCAATGAACCATAAACTGCTGGCGGTGGTATGTTAATTTGGTGTTTTTTCAACCATATTTTCCACTCTCATCAAGCATTAATTGGTCAATGAAAGTAGATGCAGTTCATTGGGATGCGTCAGTTTTTCTGCATTCATCGATTGAGCAAATATTAATTTTCCTTTTTTTCTCTCGTGTCGATTTTCAGCAAACTGGGCACCCATGGGACACCGAAACGCCGAGGGGCTGGACATGAGCCTCCTGTGAAAAACTTAACCTTCGGCGACGTCAAGCGTCCAGTGTCAGGAATGCACAGCACTGAAAATGTTGCTGGTAAGTGATCTGTAATGTGTTTGTGTATAGTTGAGCACGTCCGTATATTCTCATTTGCTAACAGGAAAAAGTTTCTAATGAACCATTGTGCCTTAATTACGATAATAAACAAATCTGATAACATAGAATATCTTATAAATCAAGCTACCCCGAACAATGATGAAACACCACACTCTCATGCAAACACTCATCACGAAGCACAAATAAGCAAAAGCCACTTCACTCTATCCTAACTCTCCAAAATGATGGATCGATCGCATTAGGATCCAAAATCGCCAAGAGGATACATATTCATAAAAGCAACCACAATTGTATCGGCCCATCCTGGGGAGGGTAGACAGACGAAGGAAAAATAGTCGAAAGAGTTAGCAACTAAGGAGATGGAGCGAAAAAAGCTGTCGATCTCGTACCTAAATCACACCTCACTGTCCCACGGCGTCTCATTCGCTCTAGCTCTTAGTTTTCCCCCAGGTGTGTCCTGCAGAAGCTGGGAAAAAACTTTCTTCTGGATTTCCATCATCCCCACCTTCTTCATTCCTGAACACGTATATATAAGTAATATTCTTAAAAGCATTTCTATGCAGTTGATTTGTAATCGATGATATAATTTAACGGATAAATATTGTGATGTATTACCAGAGTGGAGAAAACTAATCCCCAGCGCCAATTCGTTTTGGCTGAGTTGGATGGTCAAGATGGGTGAAAGGGCATTGGCCTAGTAGGGCTAGTGTTAAGTTGTCGCCACACGGCGGCTATTTGTAGTATATAGTGAGCTATATTCTAGAAAACTATGTAAATGCACATAGGAACACCTAAACTATGTAGTGATAGCTCATAGTTATGACTTGCAAGCGATAGTTTTACGCTATGATATAGAGCCGTGCCCGTTTTCGTGTGTACACTCTAGCGAATGTGTCTATGTTATAGCAGTAGGCTATGAACTATCCCATCTGGATGGAACAGTGCATACACATTGGACTAGGAAAAAATGCGACACTTTGTTTAGAGTGTAACTTTTTATCACGTGGGTAAGAATTAATGAAATTTTCAGTAATACTAGTTTAGAGTGTTATGTTTATCGCGATTTGTCAAGTAGTTTTTAGGATGCATTCGAAACAAGAATAACTACGCCAGCAAATCTTGGGCGTGGTGATCGGTAATCCTGGTCAGTCGCACAGAGGAATCGGCAAAAGGCTTGGAATCCACCTTTCATTCCACCGTGTCCCGCGTTGTGAAGATGTTCCAGGAGACGAAGACCATCGAGCGGCGCATTGGAAGCGGCCGAAAACCCGAAACGGAATACCCAGAGAAGGCGCGGAAGATAAGGCAGTACTTAAAGAATAACCCGAACCTTTCCACCCGAGACGTGGCCAAAAAGGTCAATTCGCCGAAGTGGTTCATCCAGTAGACCATGAAGCGGGCTGGGCTACGACTTTTTAAGGTCAGGAAGGCGCCAAACTGGACTGACAAGTAAAACACGAGTAAAACTGAGAGAAATTGTGTAATGAAGATGGACAACGCCTCGCCCAAGATCTCATGAGCAGCGTTAAGAGAAATGTACGAGCATTCAGCTTGGGGGAGGAAATTCAATGAATTAATTTGACAAAACCTAGCTAATATATAGTTATTTAATCTCTGAAAATTTGAGAAGTATCCGATTTAAAATGAACTTTTGGTGATCATTTTTGTGTGTCTCATTTTTTCCAATTCCAGTCTTTAATTCGTTGGTCAAAGTTTGTTGGCAGTTCATTTGAATTTTTTGTTAGTTTGTGTTTTCGCGGTATTTTTAAAGCAAAAATGGACCCGGAAAGGAAACTTGCGCTTGCTTGAGCTGTGGGAGCAACATGTGGTGTAAAGCGACCCAACTAATCCCGATCGCCTGAGAAAGTGTATACTTCATAGTGAGTGTATTATTCTGCTTTGCAATTCATCATCCAGAGAAAATCTAGACCTGAAGATTTTGATATCTAGCTAAGTACCTAGTATTTTCAAGATGATAAATTTGAGAGGCAGATTACGATTCTACATGTTCCGATATATAATCTTTGATTTTGATCCCTGACTTCAATGTACAATCACCTGTTTTGAGACTTGATAAACCGAGTGGATTGAAACCAAAGCCAGCAGTGCAATTTGGAGCTTAAAAAGTCATCATATGATGAGATGGCGATTCTTTTGAGCTGTGTCGAAATCGAGTCCGAACCCACGGAACTTAAAAAACCAAAAAATCGGCCACTGTCCTTAGTAAATCGACCAACTCAGCAACAACAACGAGGCTGGGGACGTTATGGGCTTGTATAACAAATATTCGGTGGCATGAATAACAAATTTGAACAAGTCTTAAAAAGGAAAATAATTTTCAAAATGTCTCAAAAGCAGCTGATCGTCCTCGCGTCAGATGAGCCATACAATTTGATCCTGCATTAGATTTCCCAACAGCAATCGGCAAATACCTCACCATCCCTGGTCCTTTCTTTTGCTTCTATGTTGACATACGTAAACTTGTATTCAGCATCCACCATAGCCAATCAAATGATGCTTAGCTGTTTTTTTTTATGATTTAAATAATCACTGACGCTCTTTTCATGAGCTTTTATAGTAACGTACATTCCGTCTAACGCTCCTAAACAATTGTTAAAAATTTCTTCAAAATCACGTGAAATTAGCAGCCTTTCATTTCAATTGCATTTAATTATTGCTGCTCTAAACACCGATACATACGAATAATTTGAAACCTCAAAGCAATGAATTTAACCGATTTCCCTGCACTTTTCTGAACTTCTCAGTAGATCTTCCCTGACCTTCTCAGAATAACTGAGATCTCTGCAGAACTTAACCAAAGTTCTCTGAAGCACTTCCCTAAAGTTCTCTGAAGAAATTCTCCAAAGTTCACTGAACAACTACCCCGAAATTCTCTTAAGATTTTTCTGAATTTCTGTAAGAGTTTTCTTGAATTTAAAGGAGGAACTTCCCTGAAGTTTCTCTGAAGAACTTCCCTGAAATTACTTTCCTGAAAAGCCCTGGACAATTTGTCCGAACATCTCTGAAGAATTATCTGAATTTCTCTGAAAAAGTTCCCTGAGGTTCTCTGCAGAACTTCACCGAAGCTTTCTACAGAATTTCCCCAAAATTCTCTAAAGAACATCTCCAAAATTCTCTGAAGAACTTTCTCTGAACTTATGATGTAAGTCAGGAAAAACTTCCGGCATTGTATTCCCAGAAGTTCCTCTAAAAAACTTTCTTGAAATTCCCTGGAGAATTTTCCCAAACATCTTAAAAGAATTATCTGAAATTCTCTGAAGAACTTCCCTAAAGTTCTCTGGAGAACATCTTTGAAGTTCTCTGAAGAACTTCCCTAAGGTTATCTGGAGAACATCTTTGAAGTTCTCTGAAGAAATTCCATGAACTTTTATAAAGAACTTTCCTATATTTTTCTGAAGAACAACCATTAACTGCTCTAATGAAGCTCCACGATTTTTTCTAAACACCTTGCATTCACTTCTCTGAAGAACTTCCCTGATCTTCTCTAAAGATCTCTCTGTTGAACTTCCCTTGACTTCTCTGAAGAATTTTCCTGAAGTAGTATCCGAAAGACACAGGTTTTGTTAAACTTTTTTCTTGAAGATCATTCTTCCTGAAATGCAAATCCAAGAATTTCTCTGCAGTCTCTCTTAGTCTCGTCCCGTTTAGCTCGTTGGAACAACTCAGTCTTTCTTTTGTATTCTATCAAAAATTTTAGTGTGGAGTTCCTGTTAAAATTTCTTCTGGCTTACATTTAGTCTATCCAAGCTTCTTCAACCAGTGACGACTTTATTGCCCTTGTAGAATTTTCCAATGTTAAGTCTCTAACAGTTTGCACTAGAAGAGGGTTCATCTTGGGCATCTCCTATCTTTTTCATGTTGTACACGTATCGCGTCACTTTCTTCACATTGATAGTCAGTTTCGTTTCCATGACCATATGATGGCTTCCTAAAATGAAATTTAACTCTTTCCATTATGCATCCAAGAATTTACCGGCTGAACAAATCGTTGCATCTATTAATGTCAATCTCCTATTCAATTTATTTGGTAAATAAGTCTTATCGACACTAGTATTGAGTAGTACTAATCCACTTCCATTTAAAGCATCCAAAAATATATCACCCTTTCTATCACATGAGTCGTTACCGTTCACCTGCTAGCAAAATTAGTTTGTATGGCCGTAGAGAATCCAGAACCTGATTGATGTCTGTTGGTTCATTTTTATCTTGTGCGGACCGGTTTACGATCTGAGCTTTTACACGCGTTTCGCTCAAAGCCGTTTTGGCAGTCACTTTTGAAGATGCCGCAGCCTCCTCCAGGACCGGTGTTGGTGGAATGTTGAAGACATCCATTTGTTGTTGAAGAGCAGCCTTATATTGTATAGCATCGCAAGTTTTAGTTGGAGTTGGCCAACTGAACTTATTACTTATTGCATCCTGCGGAGTCTATTGAATAGCTTCGGCCAGGTGTCAGTTTCGGTGTTCTGCTTCGAGGGTCCTGCTCTAATCTGATCCATGTGCCGCTTCCAAATTCTGTCGTCGTTCAATTCAATCATATAATGCAGTTTTTCCATCCGTTCAGCCACTGTTCCGAGCTGCCACTTGGATGATCCCGGATAGTCTCTGGCAGCTACTCTTTCGTTCACGGCAAAACGTCGAACACTGTCTTCCTCCCCTCAAGATGAATCTTCCTATACACTAGCAGAAACCAACACGTCGAGCCTGGACTTCATTTGTCTGCCAAACACTAGTATTGACGGTGATTTACCAGCTGCTGGGTGTACAGTTCACCGATATGCCATCAAAATTTTGTGAAGCTCGAGTTGGTAAGCTTTCATTCGGATTTTAGATCCTTCAGTTTATCTTTGAAAGTCTGAACAAACCTTTCGGTCTGGCAATTCATTTCAGGGTGATACGGAACTCCCATTTTTTGTGCGATGTGATTTCGTTTCATGAAAAGACGGAACTGGTCTAACTAACGACAAGTAATGGCACTCCATAGGTCACAAAATATTCCCGCAGGCGGTCGATGGTTGTTTTCGTTGTCATATCGGGAATAATCTTGACTTCCGGCCACTTTGTGTAGAAGTCCACAATCACAAGAAGTACAATATAAGAAACGGTCCCGCAAAATCAATTTGGATACACTGAAATGGTTTTTGAGCTTGTTCCCAACAGTGTGGTGTAGATTTTACAGGATTCGTCCGTACTTTGGCACATTCTATACAGTCTCTCGATAGTTCCTTAAATCACGTTCGATGATCTCCCACCAACAATTTGAACGAGCCAAGGATTTCATTCTGGATACGCTGAAATGTCCCATGTGCAACTATTCCGGTACTCATCTTCGCAGTTTAGGGAATGTCCATTTATTATGTCACGCATTAAGGAGGAAGGGGGGTTTGGGAAAACGTGACGATCCAAAGGAAAAAAATTATAGTCCATATAAACCTAGCTCCTTCAACAGATAAGCCTCAATTTTCAAGCCTTCAAAGCGAGCAATCTACGATTTTGTCCAGACTTTGCGAGTTTCCGTTTTATCCGCCTTTTCAATATCATGTACGTAGCAACTACAGCAATTTTTTCATTTTCTGTCCATAGCTACCGAATGTGCTAATGATTATGTCCGAAATTTATTTTTTAAAAGCTCTGAAACTGAATACCTGCGACCATAAAGAAAATCAATCCTTGTACATCGAAAAAAGTTCATTGATAGGGCTGTGGCAAAGATTTATACTAGATAGCTACTGCAAAACTGCAAACTTTTGCAAAACTGTTTCTCGAATTTCATAGAACTATGATATACACCGTGTCCAATAATTTCTCATACACTTTTTCCTTGCATTGGTATTGTGCAACTACTCAACATGCTTCAACATGTGTTGGTGTAGTTTTGCACTATGTTTATACAAACGCTTTTAGGTTATGTCCGATTGTTTTCATTCGGAGTTTATCTTTTACCAACGATGAAGGAGTTTCGTGCTGTGGTGATAAAAAAAGTTTTTGAAAGGCCCGGGTTCTATTTTCATAAATTTGAAAAACCTCGAAGTAAAGCGGGATTTTGTGTACCGAACCATCCGAAGGTACCGTGACACCTGCTCGTTGGATGACCGGAGTAGATCCGGTCGTACTGGTACGGTGCGGACTGCACGAGTTGTTGAAGTGGTCAGGGAACAGATTAGACGAAAATCACAGCGCTCTGTACGTAAAATGGCCGCAGATCTGAATGTTTCGAGATCGCCAATGCACAATATACTGCAAAATGACCTCGGATTCCGAGGTTTCAAGAAACGTAAGGTTCACGGAGTTTCAGAACCGTCCAAGCAGAAACGACTCGAAAGAGCAAGTCTGCTTTTATCGCGGCACGGTGGGACAGAATTAATCTTTTCCGACGAAAAGTTATTCGTCTTGCAACAATCCCACAATTTCTAGAACGACAGATTGTGGACTCTCTCTTCGAGAACTGTTCCAGAGAGTGATAGGAATATTCCACGGTTCCAAAGTGCTGCGTCAGTGATGGTTTGGGAAGGAATTTGCAAACGAGACAAATTACCACTAGTTTTCATCGAAAAAGGCGTTAAAGTGAATGCCGTATATCATAAAACGGAAAGTTTTGGAGGATGTTTTCAAGCCATATGTACAAAAGGTGTTTGGAGATGATCACTATGTGTTTCAGCAGGACGGAGCGCCATGGCATACTGCAAATCTCGTTCAGGGCTGAACGAGAAATTTGACCGACTTTTTGGACAAGAATGAATGGCCCTCCAGTTCACCAGATCTGAATCGCTTGGATTATTTCATATGGTCATACATGCTGGCGAAGGTAAATGACCACAGGGCGCCTATTATGAACCAATTCAAAACCGTAATCAAACGAATTTGGGATGAAATGCCGCTGGAATTTGTGCGTGCTGCCTGTGACGGTTTCGAATAACGTCTGGAGCTGGCCAAGAAGGTTAAAGGCGGTGTTATTCCAAAACATATTCTGTAGGTGATCAATATTATATTGCAATAAAATGGGTAAAGTAACCATAAAATCTGGATTATCGATTTGAAATAAATAGAGTTTATTTTGTATGAGAATATATTGGACACGGTGTATATACATCTATAATGGCTATATTATAGTGAACTATAGCATATAGCTTTCAGGTCCTTTAGTGCCAATGGTGTAGAAGCAAAAAAAAACACAATTAGGGAACGTCCATTAATTACGTCACGCAAAAAGTGACTTTTCATACCCCCCGCTTTATGTTTTTTGCATTGACCTTAAATTTTTTTGTATGGATGTTTTACCAAACCCCCCCTCTTACCTTACTGCGTGACATAATTAATGGACAGTCCCTTAAGAGGAAGTTTGTAGTAACGCATGTATTTAAAAAAAACGCACTTTTTAGGGATTTTTCACGTGATTTCGCATGATTGTATGAAAGATTTTACAACCAAACCCGAAAGGCAGTAATAAAACTTATCAAGCGATTCAGCTAGTTTTCAAGAAATAGCATCGTTGATAAAGACAGAAGAAAGCGTTTACTGATCAAATTTCGAAGAAAATATCGATGTTATTCTTGCTCCTGATGCTGAACATGAAGTGAACAAAGGTTATTTCCTTGAAAATAATGCACTCCAACCACGCAGAACGCATGTGAAATGAACAGTTTCATGCATCATCGAATCAATCAATCAGAAATTGTCATTGTCAGTGTTAAACTTTGATTCGCATTTTCAATTGCCGTATGCATAACCAATATTTTTCAAACCCAATCAATATTACGGAAAGAAAATAATATAAACGAATCGTTCAAATGTTGTTGACTAAATCCATTTCGATATTATTTGGCAAGCTAACCAGTCAGTCCGTCCAAGTGGAACTGGTACAATATATGGACGGCGAATCGTTTCGTTAAGTGCATTTCAGATCCAATTTCCATTTCCGACTCTTGGAACACAATCACACACATACGTACACTGAGCTCTGGCAGCATACATTCATTCATGGGGGCCCAGTCTCATGCACTTTGTTTTCAATCAGCCGAAGTTCCTCTTTATGTCGTTTGTCAAGACATCGCAATGAGAGTCGGCCGGCGAAGAAAGGGTGGAGGAAGTTGAACGAGAAGCCGCTGCAGTTGCCGGAGCCCGTGGTTGCGGGCCAAGTAAGGAGGAAGGCAAGTAGAAAATGCAATCCTTTTCGATTGCTGTCCCCTTTCGTTAGCTGTTTTTGCTTCGTTTCTCTATCTGTTAGTTACTTTGAGACGGATGGAAAAGTTCACATATTTAAAATGGATTTATACGTTTTTCCTGTCCTGCACTTTGGTGCTCGCGGGCAGTACAGTTGATGCCGATTCTTTGTTACCTCTGCCAAGGGAGGGTTGGGAAGCGGGCTCGTTTCTCAATAGTTGAACTGTAAGTGCATTTCCGGATAAGTAATCTGTTTTGGGTATCACGTATGGATACCAACATATCAGGATAATGACTTTCGCTAAACTTCTGAAGCACTCCACAGGGATTGCCGATTTTTTTTCTCCTTGGGTTTTCAATAGCTTAACACAATTAGCTTATTGCTAGTACTCAACCTAGAGGTCTAGAACTCTTCCACAGTTATAACCTGAGCGCACTTGCATTGATTCCAATATTTTTCTTTTAATGTGTAAGAAATCAACACAGTAATACATTTAGTGCATTCGAATTAATGCAACATCATGCTTGCGATGGCTTGCTCCAATTCCCGTGAAGGAAAATTTCTTGACTGTCTGGGCAAAGGATATGATTGTACTTGTCCGCCACACAATCTGTTGCGTGCAAGCCCCTCGTTTTACAAGTGAGCCACTACGCTCATCAACGCTATGAATTTGACCCACACAAACGATAAGGATGACTGACAGTGCGAACGTCATAAAAAAACAAACGTATAATTGACTATAGTTCACAGATCGTGAGAAGTGAATTGTCAATCCACGATAGCTATTTCTATTCTACTTAAGCCTACAATAAAAATAAAAAGTTGTTCACCCTTTGGATTAGTTGGAGACTAAATTTTTGAGTTTGTTCACTTTTCGGAGTTTTTGTAGCTTAAACACGCTTTTGTGGTGTAATCTCATCCGGATACGCATCAGACTGCACAAGCTTCCACAAAGTGCATTCCGCTTTCTGCAACTCTTCTCGGCTCAACTCTCTAGCTGTATTTCGAACAATACCTTTGAAAACTCGAAGAAGGTAGTCGATGAATCGATGAACGTACGCAACGCATCGATTCAAACGCTCAAAATTGGAAAATCGTTCGAATTCGACTATTGTTCTCACGATGAGATGTGGACTACAGCAGGTCGAAGTTCCTCGGTTATTTCTTGTACGTTTTCATCCAACCACTCACCGGTTTGGTCATACAGAACTGCAGGTCCTCGATACCAGCGGCTGTCTGTATCGATGATCTTCGATCGTTTTCCTCAGACGAGCTCCTATCAAAGCAGCCATCAGCTCCAGACGTGGTATCGACAGTGCTTGGAGAGGTGCTACTTTAGTTTTCGATGACACTAGAGAACATCGAACTTCTCCTCTCTCGACAATTCGGAAGTACGCGACAGCAGCAAACGCCTGCTCGCTCGCATCTACGAAGATGTGTAGTTGGAGTGAGTTGTAGCTGACTGGATCATACCCAGGAAAGTAACAACGGTTGATCTTAACCTTGGTCATCTTTCGTAGTACCTTCAACCATTGGTTCCAACGACTAAATATCTCAGGTGAAATCTTTTCGTCTCAGCCATTTTTTTCTCTCCAGGTATCTTGAACGAGTACTTTCCCATGGATGACTGAAACCAATCCGAGAGGATCATAGAGGCTCATTACCACGCTCAGCAACTCTCGCTTGCTCGGGATAACTTCACCGTCTATTATTTGTCGAAGCTCTTCGCGTAAGCAGAGATCGAAAGAGAATGCGTCGTCTTCCGGTGACCAGATCATTCCTAGCAGTCATCCTAACTTGCAATCTTTACCCACTGCAAACCGCTTAACCGCAGCAGGATTGGCTTGTCCCATTTTCTCCAGAACTTCTTGCCTGTTCGACATCCAGTTTCGGATGAAGAAATCAGCTTTTCTGTGTACCGTTGAAACATCCTGTGCTATTTGAACCGCTTCTTCGATCGTATCAACACTATCCAGATAGTCGTCGACGTAATGCATATTTTTAATTGCCGGCGAAGCTTTCGGGTATAGTTCTTCGTATTCTGTTGCGTTGAGGTTTTTTACGAACTGCGATTGAACTGGAGAGCAGGTTGCCGCAAAAATAGCTACGTCGGTAACCATAATCTTGATAGGGTGATCTGGAAAATCCATCCACAAGAACAATAAAGCACTGCGGTCGACAAGACGTATAAGAATTTGCAGGAACATCTCCATGATATCTGCCGATATTGCTACTTCACGCTCGCGAAACTGAAACAGAACAGCCAACAACGAAGTCAGAAGATCCGGGCCTTTTAATAGGTGATCGTTCAATGAAACGCCCTCTACCTTTGCCGCCGCATCCCATATGAGACGAACCTTACCGGGTTTGTTCGGATTCACCACAATCCCTAAAGGCAAGTACCATGTACGTCGCGGGTCGAAATTTCGCGCTTCTTTCACGGTTGCTTCGTGCACATATCCTTTAAACTGGAACTCTGCAATGTGCTTACGGACAGTTTCATACAATGTTGGATTCTTTTGAAGCCGCTTCTCTAGGCATTTCAAACGGTTTTCCACCATAGGCCAGCTGTCCGGTAGCTCAATGTAGTCGTGTTTCCATAATAACCCTGTTTCAAATTTTCCGCTCTCATTTCTTATTGTAGTCTCTTCCAAAATCTTTCGTGCTCGCTTTTCTTCAGCACCTTCCAAGTTCGATGTAATCGCAATTCCGAGGCTTTCCAGCGAGAAAAACTCTCGAACGTATTCGTGTAGATCGACGGCCGTAGTTTGAGCACAAATATGCATCTGCCGATGTTGCAACTTATCTCCCCCTGGTATACTGCCGTAAACTGCCCAGCCAATACGAGTCTTTGATGCTATCGGCTCTTGTGCCCGACCTTCCCGCAGTTTCAGAGTTGAGAGGAAATGCGAATTATTGAGTCCGATCAATATACCTAGAGAAGCCGATTTGAAGCTCTGCACAGGCAATTTCCTCAGATGTTTATAGTGATCTGTCATTTCGTTGAAATTCAACGATTGTGCGGGTAGTCCTAGTCCATTCACAGTGAACGCATCTCCGAGTTTAAAACGCTTGCTGCTGCCTTGAGCAGAAATCTCCATCTCTACTACCCGGGCGTCCGATATCGTCTTATTGATGCCACTCGTCCACTGAATGCAAAGTGACTCCCTTTGTCCGTACAAACCTAGGGTATCAGCGACTGTGCGATTCACTAAAGTAACTGATGACCCATCATCAAGAAATGCAAGCGTATTGACCTCGCCGTATTTCCATACAGAGTGACAGGAAGAACTCGGAAGAGTGTGAGTGGAGTAGATTTCTGATGAATCGTTATAGCATTTGTCGTTGATTCGGTTTTGCTTGAATTCGCGGATGGCTCGTAGTGCAGCAGATGATGATGTAATTTCTAGCAGCCGTTGACTCCGCATGCATTGCCTTTGCATGACCAACGAAGGTGTGGTTTCAGGCATCTTCGACAAAGTTTGTACTCCTTCACAATACCCCAACGATTATCAAGAGAGATCCCCTTGAACTTTGAGCACTAATCAAGTTGGTGATTTTGCTCGTTACACGTTGGACATTTCTTGGCTTCTTCTGTCTTCCTACCACTAGCGTTCATGAACCGCTCCTTCTTTTCCTCATATCCATCACTATTTTTAGTCTTAGATGTTGATTTATCCTGCTCCGTCGTCGTGTGCGCATTCACGTAGGCTTTCTCCTTTGATTTAGTACGGTCATCTTTTGGATCCTTCTGCTGTATACAGAAAAGCGTAACGCTGCTGGATGCGGATGTCACGCGGGCCATATACTCACTAAAGATGTTGAGGTCTACGACTGGAAACTGTTGCTGATACATCGCCCAGTTGAATTTAACGTTCGCTGGCAACTTATCCACAAGCTCTTGTAATAAGGTGGGGTTAGATAGATGCCAATTAAGCCCAACCGCCTTTAGATGGCCACACAAATTCGGCACTGCCAAGCCGAAATCACCAGTGTTTCCAGCTTGTCCGCCTTTAGTGGAGGAGTAGCTCTAATCTTCGTAACCATAGTATGAACGATTTGCTCGGGGCGCCAGAACAAAGCCTGCAATGTTGACATCACCTGCGGAACCGTGGATGGATGCAACAAAAAACTGCTCACTGCATCTTTGGCAGCTCCCCTCAAAGAAGTTGAAGCCGAAGAAGATTCTCGGAGTTGGTGTATCCACAGGCATCTGATGAGTGTCGATAGCTGCTGATAAATAGCGGCCAGTCTATGGGATCCCCTGCGAAGATAGGCAATTCTTTCGCAAGTACTTGCCTTGCAGCTAACTGTAGCAACTGTTAGCTGTTTGTTGGAAGAGTAACTCCAGGTTGAATACTACTACATGGTGGAGCAGGAAAATAATCCACCTCACTTGAAGGTATGGGTGGTGGTATTAACGGTGGAGTGTTTGAGACCAAATATGACGGGCGACCTCCAATTGGGGTCGAGATAAACGAGGGGTGGTAGTCAGGCATGTGGTGTATTGGTTGAGGGTTTTTATTTAGTCCGCTTGGAATATATGGTGCATAACTCACCGGATGGGAATCGATATTCAACTCTGAGAATTCCTCAAGTTGTTCCGGTTGATTTGGTTGCTGCTGATGTGTAAGTGCGCGTCTAGTTGCTTGCTGCTGCTGCTGATTTTGCATCGATTCAAGCATGTCGCCTTGTCGCCTTAGCTTCAGCTTTGGCGTCACAATCAAACCTATGCAAAAATGGCACCGCCATCGAAAGCTCTCAATTGATAACTGTGAACAAGTATAGAATAGTTCACAAGCTTATTGGAAAAGCACAAGGACTTTTTGTTACGCCTTTGTTTTCTACACGCCTTTGTTTTCTACAATCATTCCTCGTTAAATTTTCTTAATTCATGCATTTATCGATTTCAAATATTTCTGGAAGTACTGCTTAAAATATCTAATATTGGAAATGTCTAATGGGGATTTTTGTTTATTATCGAACAGGTTTGGACACGTTGGGTCTCAGGATGTTACGAAACATTTTTCATGGATATATGAACAAAAACAAACAAGCTAAAAAACGTCAGGGTTGCCAGTTTTCCTGGCTAACATCAATCGAAGTTGTCCGATTTCCCCGAACAGCACTAACTTCAAAAATGCATAACTCGAGAACGGTTTATCGTAGAATATTTTCATGTTTATTAATAACAAACTTGTAACAAACATTGCTGAAATTTTCCCAATAGACTTATTTTTAATAATGCTCGAAAGACTATGAGCCCGTCACTCGTCTTCAAACAAATATGAAAAAGTTCCTATAACTGTTGCCTTCTTGTTTGCTCGAACGTTTCTCAGATGGGCTCGATTTGTTCCCCCTTTCGATTGGATTGGATTGACCGCTAGGTAAAAAATTGCTCACTTTTAAAATGAGTTCGTTGTTTAAGGCTCAACTGCAAATCCTTCACGGAGCCGACGGTCAATCAGTTTGTTTTTTAGCAATTGTCGACGTCGACGACGTATTATTGTTTCTACGTGTTTGATTATCAAAGGTTTGTCACGAATATTCGTGACATTGACGAGACGGTGGAAGGGAGGGGGGGTGGCAGTGGGAAGCGGAGCAGCGTGTGTCCCCATATTGGCATAAAATCCTATATCCAATTCAAATTTAATTTTTTTTAACACTTTTTTTTCTGCAGTCGTTCTAAGACATGCGTCCTTAGCCATTCGTTTTATAATGCTATCTATACCATCTCATGGACCTTTCCCGTGAGAAGTTGGAAAAAAAGTGCCATCCTGCTAAAACTTTATTAATCAAAGCAGGGTTGAGACTTGTTTCCGCATGAAAATTAAAAAAGGAATGATTTTTATTCTAAACATCAAACAAGCATTTCACATTTACAACAAATTTTATTATTGGTAACGAAAATGAATCTCTTTTGGGGCCAAATGTGGGAGAGGATGAAACGCTCCGCGCTCTATTTGACAAAAGTTCAGAGCTTGGACCTAATCAAATAAATCATGCTAGAAATCAGAGCAATTTTTTCCAGATCTGTTATTTACGTACGATGATTTCTGCGTGACGGAATTACCCGAGCCTTTAGGGGAAAATGAAGTATTCCACACCGTGATTGAATACTCCATGTTCATATCTGACAACACCACAATGTTGGATGGCGATTTTACTGAAACCTATTATGACTTTAGACATGCTAAATACGATGTTATCAAACACAAACTAAGCTCCATCGATTGGCCAAATTCGATTCGCAATTTGAACATGGAGCATGGAACATGAACTGTGAACAAGTTCTACCAGTTAACCAGTTAACCAGAGCAACGGAAGAGCAGCTTGTCGCAGCTACTCTTAAGAATGGCTGGAGAGATACTCGAACCACCATTGATATCACCGCAATAGTGAAACTAGGTACTTCTGCACCATATCGAAAAAAAGACTGGTTTGATGGCAAATGCAAACAGTGAGTAGACGAGAAGAATTCAGCATGGGCGAGAATACAATAACACCTTACGACAGCGAATGTGGAACAGTATAGACATGCATGGCACAGGCCAAATTCTATTCCTTGAAGGCAAAAGCGGCAGATGGAAGATCGAGACCGCGAAGCAATGGAAGCACTGTACCGTTCTAACGACACACGCAAATTCTACGAGAAGTTGAACAACTCGCGCAAAGGCAACGAACCACAAGCCGACCTGTAATGCAAAATTCTCACAGGAGAGTGTGAGGCGATTGAAAGGTGGAAGCAGTACTTTGACGAGCACCTGAACGACAATATTACAGCAAACGAAAGTGGCACGGTAATAAATCTAGGAACACGCGCAGAATACGAGTGGATCCCGACCCCTTCAGGAAGTCAAGGAGGAGATTGGTCGGTTGAAAATCAACAAAGCTGCTGGAGTTGACCAACTCCGAATGCGAGCTATCAAAATAAGGTGGTGAAGCACTGGCCAGGGCGCTGCACTGGTTAAATACCAAGATTAGGAAAATAATAAGAAAATACACGAGCCGAGTGGTTACGATCACAAGAAAGCACTCAACATACACCCAGTATGACACTGGTTCCCACGAATAGAGCAATGCTCCTTGGATGATTCTAAAAATTTAATAATTGGCTTATGGGTTTGTTTTCTTGGGTGACGGGCGTATAAGTTGATTGAGTTTAACAAACACGGCTCGGTTAGAAAGAGAATAAATAAACCACGCGTGTATTCCGTAATCGGACACAATCGGAAACACTAGGCAGTGGTGTTGGCCGAAACATCGATCACGGTGTCCGAAGGAGTAACACTTTCAGATCCCCAAACGAAAGTCTTCTCCACCCTAATCCTTAGGATCAAGATGAATTATATTGAAATCATGAAACGGAAGAGAGCCATGTTTCACAAAAATCAAATACATCACAACCGGTAATGTGAGCTAAAACTTTGAAAAATTCCAATTTAGGAATGTGACTTCGACAATTCCAGTGAAGAACAGTGATCAAATATTCGACCTCTTTTGGAAAACGATTGATGAGAGAACGGACAACTGCAATGTCAGTTGCTTAAAAAAATGTCTTCACAGTGGGAAGCATTGACAGAACAATGCTTTTAAGAGGGTCAGGAATGTCTAGGTAGTTTAAGACACCTTCGACAATGTCATCATATGAAAACAACCCAGATGAAGAAATGATTTTGTACTTAACAATGAAGCAACATGAGTTTCGGATGCTCCCGGTAATATATGGAAAGTCCTGGGTGTAATCAGTGCTACGAAAATCAGGAGGAATTCGATTCCCTCCGCAGAAAAGTCAGAGTCAGACTCGTTAACTGACAGAGGAGCAAAGGGAATTGTTTTGACATTGGGTGAGGGTAAGACATTTAAATATAAATTTTTTTTGAACAACTGAAAAAAAACAAAAATGAATACATTTTGAAAATGGTATTAATTCTGAAATATCATTTTTTGACTCAACACAATTAAATGCAGTAAATATGGATATGTCTATCGCCAATTTAACGGTCGAAATCTCACCCCAAACAGCTAAAGAATGTACCGCGAGAGTCTGAGTGAATGTAATTAAAAAAGGAGCTCGAGTCTCCGTGTTATTGCAATTGTTTTGACTATCGCAAAGCTTAAAAGCAGCCATATCACGACTATTAAAAACCGTCGCACGCTTTCCATTTATCTGTCCAGTAGGTACTACTCGCACAAGAACAGTGAAAAGCTCTTTGTTGATTTTCCTCCACCAAACCGAACCGTTGTCCGTCAGATCGCATTTGTTTCTAAGAATGAACAGAACATTTTAATGGGATAAATTTCCTTTTCTTCCGATCCATTCTATTCGTTTTTTTTCCACTCTCTTCTCCTTTTTTCAATGCTACCCCTTATTCACGTTATGGTGCCCGTAATGGCATTTGACTGGGGAAGTATATCTTCCGGCCCCCTCTCAGTCGAGTCCAGTCAAAGTTTATTTTTTCTTCTCCTATAGAATGGCGTGTGCCTGTATTTGTGCTAGAGCAGCGGTTATCAACTTGGAGTTGACAAACCCATGAGAGAATCCATGTCGGAAGAACAACAAATGAAGTAGTTGAGAAACAGATTAGTGTTCCGACCCATTTCCGAAGCAATTTGCGATTAGGGCGAACATGCAAAATATAAACATTTTTTTTTCAATGCAATGCATCATTTTTACCACTTAATAATGAGTTTTAGGCTTTTTGTCCAGAGTGTGATTTAATTTTACTTAGCAAATATAGTTTTTGCAATAGGCGTTGTGTTATTTTATTATCAAATAATTTAATTTGCGGTATACGCCATATGGATTGTTCACAAAGTAAAAGGCGTAGTTTAAATCATAACATAAACTTGGCGTGAAGTGAAAAGCAATACTGCAAAAACAATCAAAACAACGGCGTAGTATGCAAAGTTTATGAGAGTTCCAAAAATAGGCGAATAGTATTGGGTGATCCTTTTTTTTAGTACTTGTAAGGCAAACATTGACAGGCGAATATTAAAAATGAGCAAATTTCAATGAAAAAGAACGACTTTCCATCATTGTATATGAATCAGAAACTAGCTTAGTTCTCTGTATGTTTGCAATATTGTATTGGAATTCATACGTCGATTTATAAATTGTGATTTTAAATTCTACTTGCAATATTACAATCATTATTTCCCTTTTGTAAATATTCTGCTTGTTCGTCCGTCCATTCTCCGGAATAATCGACCAAGTAGAAATCGAAAAATATTAAAACTTCACTATACACGATTCTATAATCGCAAGACTAGACTTATTTTAGAGGAAAAACAACAATTACAAATGTAGACAGAATGACATTCGTGTGAAAACCCTCTGAGACCACTGCATGAACTGTCCCGTGTCAATGGGGAAGGACCGCAAACCACGTCTTACCTTTTCGATGTCCAGTAGAAGAAAAAGGCGGAATGACGCCAAGCACAGCTGTTGACGACGAGAGCAGTGTTGGCAGTTGTCGTACTCTTTTACGGCGATTAGCGTCAAATGACAGATGACTGAGGGGATTGTTATAGCGTGCAATCAACTATGCTTAGGGTGTATCCCAAAAAATTATATTCGAAAAATTGTCAGTTTGCTGCTCATAACATGCGCGAGAGATGACATATGCAAGAAAATGGGAAAACATTTTTAATCGAAATTGTTCTAACGATGCAAGTGTTTTATTTTGTTTCTCTTCGCCGTTTTGATTTTGATACATAACAAGAAGTCTTGATGAGAATAGTCTGAGAACATTGTATTGTATATATTCAAAGACCAGTAAGTACGTCACACAGATTTTGTTTTATAAAACTTCCAGTTTTGCAAATGCATCTGTCGGGCTTTACATTTCATAAATTCTTAAAGATGTTTTACGGCTCTTGTATAGCATACAAAAACATGCACTGTTTCTCATTTCCAACTGTTTCCAGCTTTTTCTTGAGGTTACGCTTGATGATTTCTCATTTTATTTAAAAATTGCGCAAAACTCCAGTGAGTTGGAGGGATTTTGTCCTTGGGTATGACTTGCACGATGCTAACGATAAATCATTCCTGAGCCCCTTTCCATTATGAAAAGAAGCGAGGTATGGCCAAAACAGAACAGAACAACTGTACGGTCTTCAACAAAGTCAACAAACGTTTGAGCAAACTTTTATTTAAATAAATAAATAAATATTTAAAAGCCGTTGGTTACAAAACAGCTAAGCTTTTGTAGCTAAGGGTCCTCCCTTAGCTCAGTCAGTAAAGGCGCAGCTACAAAGCAACACCATGCTGGAGGTGGCTGGGTTCGATTCCAGGTCTGGTCTAGATGTTTTTCGTTAAGAACTCCCTGGGCATAGCGTATGATTGTGCTTGCCACATAATCATACTAATGCAAAAATGGTAACTGGCATCGAAAGCTCTCAATTAATAACTGTGGAAGTGCATTTAGAACACTAAGTTGTGAGCAAGCAATAAGCTAATTGTGAAAGCAATAAGCTTGAAATGCTTAAAGAAGAAGTTGTTACAAAACAAAAATTTTGGCGATAAGTGCAAACACAAATTTTACAAAATACAAATTTTGGTTGGCTCATTCACACATGAGTTTATTCAGCTGAGCAGACCCAGTGAATGAGAATTGAAGTGATTTTCACTGATGAACACTGATGATGGCAGTTAAGCTCGCTTGTAATCTCTTTGCACTGTACTTAGTGATGAGGACAGTATCGTTAATAATAAGTTAAACAAAAAAACTTAATTACTTGCATTTGTAGTTTTTTGTTTTTAATTTTTAATTTTAAAATAGTTTAGAAGTCAAAAAAGTATCAAATAACAGTAATATTTACAGTATGTAAAGATATGTTATGCTCCCCATAAAATCGCGTTTTAGTACAACTTTGAAGCATTTTTTTTTTCATTCGTTTGTTATTATCTATTTAAAGTTATTATCTATACACTAAGGTTTTTTTTAACGCGGCTTTTTTGCACGACTTTTTTGCACGACTTTTTTTTGCACGGATTCCGCAATTAACACGATTTTTTTTTACACGGATTCCGACCGTCCCTGTAAAAAAAAAGTCCTAGTGTATATTGCGTAACGTTTAACGCATGCAAGTTTTTTGATTGTCAAAAACTAGGTTGAAATAAATATAATTGAGTAGTGTACCGTAAAACATTACCAAAATTGAACATAAATGAAATTAAATCTGTATGTCACACTTACTGTCATTTCATCAGTTATAATCAATTATAATGCAATGTAAAGTAATCACACTAATTTAAAGTTCAAGTTCAAAATACTGAAAAATAGTGTAAAATGGCTGAGGTTGGAATATTTTTCTTGTTCCTACTCAGGATTTGGGCAACTTTTCCATCGATACTTCTTCTCACATTTACGTCTTTTTTGAATATGTCGATGTCGGTGGCTTCTGTACTCTTCTTCCAAAGTTTTGCATGCATCAAAGCACAAAACTTATCAATGGGCTTTATTTACTGGACATTTATAAGATTTATCACCTTTTCTATGAACTCGACTCCGTTTTTGAGAAACAGACAGTTGATACGGTGAAGGCAAGGAAGATGATGAATCTGTTCAAGTTTCGATCGAACCACGAATCACGATATGGCGGAAGAAAGACTAACAAAACACGGTAGCCAGACTCCGCGTCAAGAAGCTGTACCGAGAGTGACTTTCAGCAAGCAATTGCCGAGGCAGGAGTTTTATGTTGCCACATCACGGTTACCTGTTTCTAAGGTGGTAAGGAAGATGAAGGTGAATAAATTCGCCGAAAAATTCTTGACTTGGCAGGCCATCTATGGATGTGGAAATATAAGCCATAGACATACATCACGACGGGTTCAGGAATGGGCACATCTAACGAGACGTGTGCCCCCAGAAGCACCTTCTGCCCTTTCTGCGGTCTCACAGGACTGAGATGACACTTTGGTCTGATTTGGCATCATACCACTATGCGCAGACGATGTTAGACTGTTAGAGATAACAACATCCGATTGGGAAGTTTTGGGCCATCAGAAAAGCCAAACTTCGCAAAACGCATAATGTATTCTAGAACGATATGGGTTGGAAGAAACAGTGGGTATAAGCATCAAAGAAGTCAGGCCCAATATCGCTCAAACCCTTATGCGTGGTGTCGAGGGGAGGAGCTTCGATAAACCAATGAAGTAGTAGAAACTAAATTCAGACAGTCAGTGTTCACTCTTCGTCAAATGTACGTAAAATTCCCATTATTCCTCCCATCATGGCTGGATGACATTGAAATCTACCATTTTGGCACATCTTAAAATCTTAGATTTTTATTGTTTTCCTGTGGTAGCTTACCATCTGTTCTCAAACACACGCTGAGAAATAATTGACCAAAATAATATAATTGAGTAAATTTTTGTAACTGTTATTTCAAAATTACAGCTCGTTTCTATTAGCTTTGGTGAATCGTATGTTGATAGGCGCCACTCGCCCGCCTCGAGATTTGATAGTCTGTCAATTTTAGTTTGGTGAAACCTAGACTAGGCGGTGTTGTTTTTCCAACGGTTTGCTTTTAAAAATTTACACTGTAAATTGGGAAGAAAATGTTTGAGTCTGCATGTCTGTTCTCTGTGTTAATAGTACATTTGTGAGATTGTCGTACTTTTCAATGAATTCTATGTTTCGGGAGTTCAACCTAGGAATTGTATTTTTTTCATAATGGCGTGGTTATAATCCAATTTGCCTTTTTTGTGATGCTTTTGGATAAAATCCACCAGTTTTGTTTGACATTTTTTAAAACATACGTTTGTAGAAACAGTAAAACCGTTACTTGTCTGAATATACAAGCTTGAAACTCCAGCTTAAAAAATGACTGCCCATGCTTCAAATGCATCGTAGAAATGACACACTTGAAATATGTTATAAAACTCAAACTGGATTGCATTTTTCATAACGTTTGGTAAATTATACTATTAGTTTGATAACGTTTTGTAAATGATACTATTAGTTTATTTTAACGCCCCTATCTATTTACAACAAGGGTAATTTGCCTTTTAACGACATGGTATCGTTCAGCTGATATTTCACAAAGACTCGTTTTTTAGCTGGTGTTTCACGGAGACTTGTTTTATAAATGCCCCATATCCAAGGTCTCGTTTCAATATATTTTTCATGGATGTACGGCCCCCTTTTCATTTCATTTTTCTCACCGACCAAGCAGGATTCGCTCCTTTACTTCTTTGAACGTCGAGGGGATTTCGTTGTACCGGATTTCGTCTTAAGAACAACAGTGCCAGTATCCTTGAAACGTGTTATGGTCCTGTATACAAACAGTCTGCTCGACTTCAAATGCGACGATTATTGCTGGAGCAAAGACATATAGTTAACATAGGCCAAATGATAGCGTTAGGCTTACATTACATCCCGTAACCCTATTCGTTTAAAAATGATTTATGAACAGTATGCGATAACTAATAATAACTTTTAATTTTCAAGAAATAGTAAAACTTCCAAACGTGACTTCATTTTTTACTCGACCAGACAAATAACTTAAAAAACATCACAAGAAAATTGCACCGTCAATTCAACATAGCTTTAATCAACATGCGCATTTATGTAGAACATGCTGCGTTCTCAGTTCGGTTACATTTAATATTTAACAAAACGAAATTTACCCGGTAAAAAAGGTTGAGAACCACTGAGCTAGAGGGAAAACCCTGTTCTGTTGAAAACCGCAATCTGTATCATTTTCCATCGTCTCCCGATTGTCCGCCACACCGAAAGAACCTAAGCCTGCCACAGCATCACTCTATTTTGAAGCGAATCGTGTAACGTTGTGGCAGTTAAAAGCAGCTAGACAAAAGCCGCTAGGACATTCCGGGTATGAGAAGTGAACATCTAATGATGTTTGAAAGGAAAAGCAGTATTTTTACTGAATGATTGTAATTAAAAGCTTTTTGTCAATTGGGCAATGACTTTCACTCATAGTACGATATTTTGTCTGTCAATGGAGTCTTTAAAAGCTGCCAAAGCCATTACAGAACAATCAGTGAACATTATTCTTGAGCGCACAACACAGGGTTGTTTGCTTCAATCGCGTTCATCGGATTTGGGATCCACATAGTAAAGCGTCAAACAAAAATCGATTCTGTTATTCAATTACATGGCTCATTTAAGGGGCACTCGAGAGCAAAAGCATATTGAAATCTGTATTTATGTGATGTTTTGCATTGATTTATTAGTGATAGTTCGGTTTGAACATCGTTATTTGTTCAGAAATCTAAATTGAAATGAACTATGCCTTAGCAACATTGTCAGTAGTAAATCGAAGTGAAACAAATGCACAATCCAGGATCACAGATATCATCCCATCTGGAAATACTTCACTAAACTGAAAATCTTTCAATATAATTCACTTTTCCGGTTCGGTGACAGTTTTGAATTGACTTTTCTTTTCCATCAGCGCGCGTGCCTGGCCATATCCGTCCGATATATCTCTTTCGATTTGTCCACCGGGCGGTCCTGGCTTCTCGAGCGAAGCGAATCAGTTTGTGTCCTTTTCTCTACTGTTTTTATCCTTTCCCCATTCAACAAGAACCCAGCCAGCCAGCGCCAAAGCATTCTTCTGTCGGTAAGTCCATTGTTTCACTTCCCACCTCCCTCCAGCAGTAGCAGAAAAGGCTAGACGAAGAGATTGACTCTGCTGACATATCTGGATGGTCACTTGCCCTTACTACTGGAACGACCGGCGACGCCACGATTTAATGGCACTGGAGGCCAAGAAAACGAGTTGAAAACAATATCCTGCTGAATTCCGAGCAGATAGATTGCTTGACAAACAATGATGAAGTATCAAAAAAAAAAAAAGATTCAAATAAATAAAACAACATTTTCCAATATCCATTAGCCGGTATAAGTTTCGGGGAAGCTTTTTTTATACCCCGATGCTTCTTCTGATTTTGTTTACCCTTTCTAAAAAGAAAAGTATACATATCACAAAGAATGCCGACTTTTGATCGGAGTTCTAGAGTGCTAACTTCCAAATACACACCATTCTACAAGGTTCGAAGTAAAGATCTAATACAGTTTCAAGCATAAAAATAATTTTGAATTTTTTTAACTAGTTCATTTATTTGGGAGGCTCAATTGTGTTAGCGTTACGGAGCCGATAATTCATTGATTTTTGTATAATGTAATGCCTAGGATTAGTAGGACTTGGGCCGTTTACTCGCGGTTTACCCGAGTGATTCTGTAGTCTCATCAGATAATTGTCGCCAGCACAATAGCTTGGTGCGAAATGGTCAGGACTTTCTTTGTGTGTTCGGCCGGATGGTGACCATTGGGCGACGATGAGACTCCTCAAGATGACGGAACAAACCAACACAAACTAATTAATAAAGAAAAACAAAAACAGAAGCAGATTAAAGTCTTATACTAGACATTTGAAGAAACACATAAATCGATTGCATATAGCTCAGATCGCGAGATTCCAACACATCTCTTATAGGAACATAAGGTTGTCTTCCTCGGGCCTCTAGGATATTCAAGAGTTGCGTTCTGGCGGCATAATTATCCGTGCATTGCCAGACTGCGTGGTCGATGTCATCATAACCGTTTCCACGCCGGCAAAGATTGCTGTCCACGAGGTTAATTCAATAGAGGTGTGCATGTAACTGGTAGTTGAACATAAGCCTACTCATCACATGGATGAAATCACGGCTAACGTGCAGGTGCTTAAACCACGCTTTGGATGAAACATTAAGAATGATGGAATGTAACCGTCCTAGATTTCCGGTGTCCCAATCGGATTGCCAACTTGAAAGGATACACTGACGTACTAAATTGTAAAATTCATCATGTGAAATTTGTCTATCATACAAATCGGCTTCCTGTGCGCCCACCTGTGCGAGCAAGTCCGCTTTCTCATTGCCTGGGATTGAGCAATGTGAAGAGACCCATACAGAGGTAATCAAATATGATCTTACGATCAGCACATTCATCTGTTCCCTTAGTTTTGAAAGGAAATAAGATGAGTGTTTACAAGGTTTCATCGACCGAACTAAGGCCGAGAAGATGAAGTAATTGTCTGCGGGCATGTTGGAAATCATTCCCAATAAAGTTGATTGCTGCCAGCTCATATACAGAACAAGGTTCCTGAAGTTTGTGAAAGGCGCTAGAGGTTTCATTGAAGACGCCAAAGCCAGTGGATGAATTGAGGAGACCAATTAGTGAAAAACCTTTTTTCAGAATTGACGTGTTGGTACTTTTAAGTAAAAATACAAGGAATTATTGTACAACGAAGTTGATCCGGAATACCATGAGATGCTTGTTTCATGGAAAGATCATAATGAATTGAGGAACTGATATAGGTGAAGTAAGCACGGTCTGGAGTATAGCACGGAAGACACATATCCGACGATATATAGTGGTAGTAAATCCTCATAAATCGAGATTGTGTGTTCAGCCCTAACATTTCTTCAAAATTTTCTATAACAAATGCGTTTTTCATTACACATTTGATTAATATTCTGACCGAGAGTTCCCAGAACCAATTCTGGAGAAGTTTTACTCCTGCCAGAACCTCGAGACTCATGTAATATGTTGAGTGCATACAGCCAAGAGCAATACGCAGACAACGATATTGAATTCGTTTCAATTTTATAAGGTGATTTTTTCTTGTCGAGAGAAAGCAAAAAGAGCCATACTCTAGAGCAGAGAGAATAGTTGTTTTATGAAGGGTTATGAGATCTCCCGGATGAGCACCTCACCATGTGCCACAAATTGAACGAAGAAAGTTGATCCTTTTTTTGGCATGTTTGCTTCAAATACGTAATGAGGGCATTCCAAGGTATTTGAAAGATAACGATTGGCTAATGTTTCTGCCCAAAAGATTAAGCTGCAATTGGGCTGGGTACCACTTTCCAGTAAACACTACCAGTTCAGTTTTCTGCGGAGAGAATACGATCCCTACATTCCTAGCCCAAGAAGATAGGTTATCTAGGGAATTTTGCAATGGTCCTTGCAAGTTGACGGCAAGTGAGCCTCTTAAAGACACCACACTTTCGTCAGCAAGTTGTCTTTGCGTGCATTGTTTTGCCAAACAATTATCAATATCTTTGACATAAAAGTTAAAAAGAAGGGAGCTGAGGCATGAGCCTTGGGGTAGGCCCATGGAACTAATTCTGGAAGTTGTCAGTTCTCCAAGTGAAGAGATCATTTTCTTTTCTGACAACAAATTGTACAACAAATTATTTAAAATGCCGGGAAGTCCACATCTCTGCAAGTTTTCTGACAGGATTTTGGCGCAAAGGCTAGTTGAATATCTGAGGAAAGCAGCGTTAGACAATCATTTGTTCCTTTGCTCTTACGGAACGAAAACTGTGTATTTGATAGCAAGTTATTTGATTCGACCCAATGATTGAGTCTTCGAAGGATCATTTTCTCCAAAAACTTCCTAATGCACGAAAACATAAACTTCTCTTTAATTGAATTTTATCATTTGCGTCCTTTTTCATTCGTGCCTTCAACTTCGCCCTGCAAGCATCCTTTACGATCATCCGTGCCGTAAAGTCACCGATCCCGTGTTCCTCCATCATTTTCCGCAATGAACGCACTGGATTCTTCCGAATCCTTTTGTCGTCAGCGATCCGGAATCCGGATAGTGGTCCTTTCTTTTCTCGGTCTAAGACCCATTACATCGTGTGTCCTCCGGGACACTCCCACGGCGATTGAAATGTCTTATTGCGACACTTGGTCATGGAGTAGCTGACGAATTTCACGCCAATTCGTCTTCGTGATTGGCAGCACCCTCTCAGAATCCAATGAAACTTTGTGGGTGCGCAGACTTTTTTTTTCAAGCAACTTTGCATACTTTGCTTTTTAAAAATGAAAAGGGCTTAGAGGGCTTTTTTGATCTATTTTTTTTTTAAATCAACATAACTCAAAAAGGAAAAGACTTTCAAAGAAGAGATGTATGGGTGACTTTTAGAAAATCGTTCAAACTTTTATAAAAAAAATTGTCAAAATTGTAAAATCCATTCTTAAACTCTAAAAACAAATATTATAAAATTTAAAGTGAATTTGCAAAAAATGGCTATTTTTCTAATAAAGGCAATATAATTGTCTAAAAGTTCACCATATATTACAAAATCGGTACTTTTAACGTAAAAAGGTTTTTCCAACAATAAATTTTTCATATCAACATATCAAAAAGAAAAAGGCTTACAAAAAAGGGATGTATGGTTGACTTTTTGGAAGTTGTACTAACTTTTTTTTTAAATTGTAAAAATTTAAAATCTATTCTTACACGCTAAAAAATATTATGAAATTTAAAGTCAATTTGCAAAATATGGCTATCTTAGAATTGGACGATTTTTTTAAATATAGGCAATATAATTGTCTAACAGTTCGCCATACATTGCAAGTTGGGCACTTTCTAAGGAAAAAAAGTTTTTCTAACAACAAATTTTTCATGTCTCAATTTTTACCGCGTATCGTGCCAACTCGTCTTATAATTTGTTATTATAAACCACACAGAAGCCAATTAAATTTAATTATAATGACAATTTGGATTTTTTAAGGGTATTTGATTGTTTGAAACATCAAGGCTACCATTCAGAAAGGGTTTATTTTTAATTATTATTTTAATTGAACTTTAGTGAATATACAATTAAATCAGGTGGTTGATTCTGTTTATTACCAAACGTTTGAAGTATATTACAAGAACGACAATAAATTGGAAAACAAAAGCTTTATTATTATATCTGAAGTATTGACCCATGACTCAATAGCAGTTTGGTTGTCTATATCAAAATTGCTAGATTTCGTTAAACCAAATTAGATATATTGCACAAAAATTATTTTCCTGTCAGATGAGCAGCGGCCCATTATAAGAATAAAAAGAACTTTGCCAGCTTGTGCAACTTCAAGTTCAAGTATGGATTTGAAGCAGAATGGCACTTCGTTGCAACGTCTGATGGGTCTATTTGATGCTGTTGTTGGTAATCTCAAGCGAATGACAAATAGAGCAAGCCTTGCTCAAGATTATGGAAACACCTAAAAATTAAATATATGAAGCTATGTTAATTACTAATACTACATAATAATAATAATACTAATACGTATAAAAAATAAATAAAATAAAACCCCTGTACCAAGCAAAAACCTATGAGTTTTCATTGACATTAACAGTATTTCGAAAATTCATATAAGGTCATATTTGAACCGTTTTTAAATGGATATGCATCAAGTCTTATAAAAAAAAAGTAATTTGATAAGACTTGATGCATACACAATTAAAGACACAATTTTTCCCATACTTTTTACGTTCTGTAACAAATATTGATCTTCCTCACTCTCTCCTCACCTGAAATGTACGACGTTATGTGAACTTTAGAGGGACAATACAAAAAAAATTAATCATATCGATTTCGAAGAAATTTGCGGACTTCCCGGAATACGTTTCATCAACCGGCGTACATTATTCTGCTCTATCATTTTGTCAATCTTATTCCATTCGGTTCCCAATTCATTGATGCTTTTGGCAACACTGCCATTCACCTTCAGCTTCCTCTTCATAATTGCCCAAAATCTCTTTATCGGTCTGAGCTGGGGACAGTTTGGTGGGTTGAGTTCTTTCGGTATAATCTGAATCCCGTTGGATTCATGTCACTGTAGCACTGTTTTACTATAATTACAGCTTGTAAGATGTGGCCAAAACATGACAGGTTCATTGTGGGATTTGATGAATGGCAATATTCGCTTTTGGAAACATTCCGTTCTGTACAGCTCTGAATTAAATGTCTTATCAGTGATGAAAACCTTGGTCTTCCTATCGCAGCTACAGATGCCTTGACAAATCATGTAATTACGTGCAAATTTATCTATAAACACAAACTTGAAAATGGCAGGAACGTCTCCCAGAGCCGTAGCCAAGTAAAATTGTTGTCCCGGTAGCTGTATGAATATGTTTCATCATCCATGATGATACATTAATTAAATTTTGTCAACACCTGATCATACTGTTTTCTGGCATGGATTCTGGCCACGTTGTTCTGTTTTTGATCTCTATTTGGTTTTCTGCAGGCACGGTATGACTTGAAGCCTTCCTGGAGACGAATTCGTTGCACGGTACTGCGTGCGGCGCAAAACTTTTTGACCAAATCGCAGTCTGAGATGTTGAGGTTTGCCTTAATGTTCTTGATGACTTTGTTCCGCAGTTGACGGTTGACAGTACCGGCCCGACGCTTGCTTTGAGGCTTGCGATCCGTCGACAAAGTTTTTCTGTACTCTTTCAAAACTCGCCACACGGTATTTCGGGGAAAACCCAACACTCTAGCAAGTTTTGACTCGGACCACGAAGAGGCTTCCAAATGAATGCGAACAATTATTTTTCTGCTTTTTTCTTCCATTTTGTATTTCTCTGAAACACGTTCGAACTGCACCGCGAAAAAAATCTTCTGATGTAGTTGTTATTATAGGAAACACATAAAATGTCATAGTTTACATATCCGACAACTAGGGTCGCTGTAAGAATCAAAAATGTTTGTTCCAATACTAAATTGGCCACACCTTAGACCATTCCCGTCTGACAAGACCGGAAGAAAGATTTGGCCTTCTTGACAGTATGCTTCGGGTCGTTTTCCTGCTGAAATAAAAACTTTTCATCAAGCCCTGTCTGGATTAGTTTTTCCCGCAGGATGTTGATGTAGTAATATGCCGTCATTATTCCATTGACTTTCACGAGGCTTCCCACTCTACAAAAAACATCCCCAGACCATTACATTTCCTCCTCCATGCTTCACCGTGATTTGGATGTAGTGCTCCTGAAATTTCTCACCCGATCTTCACTTCAAAAAAGTCGTGCCCTGATCCGTGAACTGCAGTCATGAATTCGAGAACAAGCAAAAATACACCGTGAACTGAATCACGTAATCGGGAATTAGTTCACGTTTTTGGGTAAAAATCAAGGTTGCGGCTTATCATTTTTGACTTATCCATATTCATTTGCCGATAGCTCTTCTCAGAAGCTCAATTTCAAAATATAATGTATGATAAACTTATGGTGCTTGAGTAGACCTACAATTTGGTCTAACAATACATAGCTCTATCTCTTATATCTGAGGAATAAGAGCGTATATTCGCAGTGATCTTCGCGATGATATTCGCGGTGAAGATCACGCGATTATCATCGTGAAGATCACTGTGAATATACGCTCTCATGTCGAAGATATAGGAGTTAGAGCAATGTACCGTTAGACAAAGTTGTAGGTCTACTCATGCACTACAAGTTCATCATACATCATATTATCAAATCGACCCTCTGAAAGGAGATATTGGTAAATGAATATGTCTGAGGCAAAAATGATAAGCCTCAACCCTGGTAAAAATCATGAAAACGTGAACTAGTTCACGGTCCATTTTCATTTTTGTGAACGCTTTTGTTTCTGTGTACTGGTAAATGGATGCTTCCTGGCAACTGTTCAACCCCTGTGCTACGAGACGGTGACGAGCAGTTCGACCGGAAGCTAATAGTTGAAGGGATTCTCTGGAACTCGCGGACAGTTACCGTCAGGTTCTTCTTGATTTCGCACATGGTCTTGAGAAAAGTTTTAAATTTCAGAAGAACTTACCCAACCGATACCATGCTGACTTCCTAGCGATAACTTGGTGCGAATTTCCGTTTTGCACTTAATGAACCAGAAATTTTCGGACACACGAAGGAATAGCTTTCGAGATCACTGCGTTATGCAACAGTTTGCTGCATCAAAACATAAACAATTAAGAGATCAAATTACATCACGCAAAAACGCTGTAGAAAACTACCAAGTTGACCGATCCTTTTGATTAGGTTCTGTACAACATCTGGCTGCAGCTTCTTCTGTACGGTAACCCACTTATTCTTCGTGTCTTCCTCAAGTTTGACCTCGTTGGGATGCTTCTGTAGTGCCTGCTTCCTAATAGCCCAGTATTTTAGGATGGTCCTTAGCTCCAGTGCGTTGGGGGGGGGGGGGGTTCGTCCTTGGGTACGAAAGTGACCCCGTTGGATTCGTACCACCCAGGACAACATTTGAATAGTGGCACGAAGCAAGATCCGACTAGAAGACCGTAGAGCCCTCGTGTTGCTTCAACAAAGGAAACAGACACTTTTGTAGACACTCTTTGAGGTACATCCCCTAATTTACAGTCCTGGTTGTCACATACGGTACACTCCGTTTGCGACATGAGCAGATCGCTTGCCAAATCATGCATTTCTTGGCAAACTTTGAAAGTTTCTTTACTACTTCCTAAACATCAAACTTGTGCTGGAAGGTGAAGAACAGTAGTCCCAGAAGCTGCCGGAAGTCCGCCTTGAAGTACGTCTCATCATCCATGGTGAGACAATGAAGCTCCGTCAGCATATGGGTGTATAGTTTCCGGGCCCAAGACTTTCTCACCGTATTTTGCCGTTCATCACGATTTGAAACCTTCTGCACTTTATACGTATCCAGTCTCTCTCGATCCTTGGCTCACTGAACGAAAGACAAGGACAGATTCAACTTTTTGGCCACATCCCTGACCGAAGCATTGGGATTCCGCTTAAACACCTTCACGACACGCTTGTGATCCTGATCACTAATAGAACATCCATTCTGACCGCATTTCTTCTTCCGTTCGATGCTCAGAGTTTTGTCGTATCGTTTAGTCACACGACTCACCATTAACTGAGCACGATTCCGAGTTGTTTTCAGATGTCCCGATGTGAGTTGAGGATGTTCCAGGAGCTTGCTTAAACTCAATTCGTGACATTGCTTTTCGGGTGACGGCATTTTTTTTCAATTTGCGAAAAACTGAAATCGATAAAAATACAACAACAAAAAACACTTTAAACTACTTCTACCCTAATTTTCAAGAGAAAATACCCAATGGGCAATTTTCAACAGTATTTTATAGTGATGTTATTTGATGTGTGACAACCTCTGCTTTGTGATTGCTGAAATGATTGCTTTGTTTTGTCACTGTTGTTGTTTTTTACAGTATTCCAGAGAGGAAAGCTTAAGGGAATAAAAAAAATTAGAAACCCACAATTAAATTAAAACAATTAGAGCAATTGAAAATATGCTTATCATGGCCTGAACAAGATTTTCAGGCTGTGCACAACTATGTTCTAAAAAATTCGTCGAATAACTGATTCGATTCTGCGCATTCACTTCGATTTATTTTTCACACGCTTCAAAGTGAATTTCTTTCTGACGAGTTTTAAGCACTTTCATAAAAAATCACTCACAATAAAGTTAATATAATAATTCCAATATATTTACAGGGTGTCTCACCGTGCCGAACCAACAGATTTCTGCTTCTTTGGACCCTGACTTGCTTTTGACGTTCCGTCAACCCGTGAACCCGTTGTTTCTTGTACGGTTTGGATTTTAGATCATGTCTGATGAGCAAGTTCATTAAAGCAGGGGACATTTGAAATTGATCGTTCGAATTACGGCCACATACGGCCGGATTACGTCTTACTCCCTCCCTCACACGTTTGATCTTTTTCTTCGTTCTGGCAGTTCGTCTGGCACCTCCTTTGTGTTGAATATGAACATTTCCAGTTTCCTTTTACCGTTTCAAGGCACGAAAAACAAAACGCTTACTCACTCCGAACTGCTTAAGGCTATTGAATATCTGACACGGTCTAAGTTTTTGCAAATGTTATTTTAAAACTTGCTCCCGTATGGCTTCCATGGCAGCTGATGAATATAAACAAACGGAATCGCTTATTTATCTTCAGTGGTAAGCTGTCAAAAGAATACACTTAAAACAGATATAATCAATTCCGCTGTTAAAATAACCCAGATGAAATAAACCAAGACTGAAAAGAGGTGACACCTATTGTGAGACACACTGCACAAACATTCAAACAATATTACCATAGACTAACTCTAAGAGCAGTAGGTCCCATACAAAAACAATTTTTTTCTTGGCTCAGTCAGTACTAGCACATCGGTCCCAAGCTCGGTCCCATGCTTTATAATGCGCCCCTCATAATGAACTCACACGAACACACTCTCAAATATTCTGTCAAATTAACACAGCAAATCAAAACAAAGGCGCAAATATGTACAGCAAGGTGCTGACTTCAAGGTGTATTTCGGACCAAGGGGTTCTACAAAAGTGAACCAATTTCAAATAGCTAGTTGCATATTAATTGTTGATATTACTGTTACTTTTACTATAAATACGATCATTCAACTACTGTATCTACCACAATGATGAGGTGGGTACTTAATTTTGCCTAGCAGTGTATCTATCTATCTAATTTTATGATTTTTAAATATTTAAAAATAATGAAAAAATTGTATAACTGCATTTGTAGACCTAAGCTTTAAATGGTGCATAAATAACGTAGATCATTTTTGGATGTAGAATAACAACACGTCTTCTCGTGCCAATTTCATAAGGATTCATTTTACAATCAGGGAAACATGCTCAACGGAAACGCTTTTTGTGGAGACCAAAATAATATCAAGTTGTAATAATGCGGATATGCTCCCGTTCAAACGTCAATAAATTTACCACAAAGGTTCAGTTATACTCAACACAAGTTTTTCTTAATTAAAATCATTGTAAAACCCTCAAAAAGGTTTGAACAAAAACAAACATTTTTGTTTAAAATGCGTTTTTGTGACAGCAGACATAATAATGCTAATAAATCGTACGTTCTCTCATGTTACCCTTCTTACCTTTCTTAAAATATATCGATTACTAGAGAGCAAAGAAGTAATTGAAAAAAGACTTGCAAAAAAATGGTACGAGATAGATTCCTGAGGACATCAAAGAAGGATAGAAAAAGTGTGGATCATACGGAGTTCCTTCGTTACTATAAGAACTCCTTATAGTCCACCATCCAAGACCATACTGCTACTGAACGTGTTATCGTGGATGAATGCACCATTTTTCCGGCGAATAAAATTAATTTAATAAATCTGTAATGTAAACATCATCATAATTATGTTTCGCTCAAGCTCAGAAAAGAGAATAATTAAATGAAAACTTAATTAAATAATTTCTAGGAGTATGGGGCGAGACCGGAACGGAAGAAGTATACGAAAAATGGAAGAGAAAATGAACACAGCGTAACAATGCCGGCATGATGAGCTCGCATCATCAACGTCCTTGTCGTGTGCATTGAGAATTTCGAAGAAATGAAATGCCGAAAGGAATATGGGGCCGACCTAAAATTACGTTGACAGTTTTGAAGAACACTGAATAGCTTCTTATAATCCTTCCCTTGCAACGAAGGTCTTTCGTACAATGTTTAAATCATTTGCAAACATCGAACCATATGCAAACCATTGCTCTCTGCGGTTTAGAAGGTTGTAGGTGTTGTCCTCTAACACAATGTCAATAAATACATTTGCAAATGGACATCAAGTTTTAAGTATTAAACCTTCTATTCTTACTAATAAAAGATCATCGTACTTCGGAAATTCAACTTATTCCTAAATATCCATCACACAACTTTCCTCATAGAAACACGCCGGCCAAATAGCAATACGCCTGAGGTATAACTGTGACGCGGCTACACATCACCGAAAAAATTCCAATTAAAAACTTTTCGTCACAGTAAGGCTACGTCGGAACTCAATTACGCTTTTCTTGCCTCCGACGCGCGAGGACCATCCAAGTTTACTCCATGCTTGCAGCCTGGCTCTAGCCAAAGTCCTTTATAATGAACTATTCAATAATAATCGCATAGCACCAACAGTCTCGAGACCATGCAATCCCTCCATCTCTCAGCAACAATGCTTTACGCTACCATCCCTTCCACCCCTCCAAACATCTTGCGAGTGAGAGGAAAGTCTACTATACCTAACCTTTACACCCGCTTATTTCACTGAAAACGAGTTTCCTCCTTTTCGCTACATGTGTTCCACCCACTCATACCAACAGTGCTGCCAGTCAAGCTAGAACGGAACAACACCATCACAAGCTGTGGAAAGGAGTACCGCAATCAAGAAAATTTTCTTAATTAATTTCTTACACACCGAAGCTTTCGGCCCTTTCTCATACAATGCGAAGCAAACTGCTGCCTCCTACACTCCTCCCCTACGTTCCCGCTGGTCGAATCGTTGCAAGAAATCTAACTTAATTTATGTACGTATACGGAACACCCTGGGTTCCACACGCTTCCTTCCTTTAGCGACAGCATAAGATTTTGGCGCAGGGAACCAGCCTCGTCACTAAGGCATCCGACCACTTCCGGCCAAGAAATGAACTAAATTAGAAAAGACTTTCAGAAACTGGCAGACCCAACACGTGTGGTGAGTGTTTGTGATTTTCCGACGACAACAAACAATGCTTATATATGCCGGTATGTATGTATGTACGGTAGGATGCGAGCGTATTTATCGAAATAATGCAAACTGTGGTAGTTGGCTCTTTGAAACAGTTACCTCTGAGCTAGAGAGCAATGATTCACTGCATTGAAGCCGGTGAGACACGGAAAGTTTATCGTACAAAAAATATTGACATTTGAATTTCAATTTAAAAAAAACTTCAAACTTTTTTTCGGTTCTTTAAATGTGAACTGTAAATTATTCAATTGAATAACGAATAATACGAGAGCTGTACTTCTTGTTGCACGTGAACACTTTTAGACTCAAAGATGAATAAAGGGCGTACGGAATCAAATTGTGACACACACAAATATTCGGAAAAATTCACCCGTTCAACCAATAATCTTCAAACTTTCAGGGAGTAAAATAAAACATGTTATGTATATATTTCAATGTCTGTTTTATTCATTTTCAATTCTATATCCAAATGCATTTTTTCTTTACTCTACTCATAAGGTCCTGTACAACATTTGGACCAACTTTTTTTTGCGTGGCAATCCATTTATTCTTCATACCTTCCTCCGATTTCATTTCCTTAGGATGCTTCCAAAGTGCTTACTTGATGATGACCCAGTACTTTTCAATTCCGGCGTTCTGGTGCGCTTCGGCACGAAATTGACCTCCTTAGACTTGTACCACTCCAAAACCTCTTTCGAGTGATGGCACGAGGCTAAATCCGGTCAGAAAATCGTAGAACCATCGTGTGACCTCAGAAGAGGAAGTAGACGCATTTGGAGGTATTCCTTTAGGTACATCTGTCTGACCGTTCCAGTTGTCACGAATAGGGTGCTCCACTTTCCACACGAGCGAATTGCTTGCCAAATCATATATTTTTTGGCAAACTTTGACATCATCTGTTTTCTAACGTCCTCAGGGACATCGAATTTATGATGAGCAATGAAAAACTGGAGCCCCGGAAGCTGCCGGAAGTCTACAAGTCTGTAAAATACGTCTCATCATCCATAACAAAGCAATGTGATATCGCCAACATCTGTGTGTAGAGCTTCCGTGCACGTGTTTAACCTACCGTATTCTGCCGTTCATCTTGATTAGGCGCCTTTTGGACTTTGTACGTGTGTAGTCCTTCACGTTTCTTCGCATCTTGCTCGAAAGTTTAAGTTAGATTCAGTTTCTTTGTCACATCTCGAACTGAACTGTTGTGATTCCTCTTGAAAGCTTGAACTACCCGCTTGTGATCCTTAACACTATACGGAGATCCATTTTTGCAACTTTTTTCTTTCCGATCGATGGTTTCCGAGACACCGTAAAATGTACCATTCTCAGTTTCCTGCTGATGGCACAATGAAAAAGAAACATGTAACCTCATATTTTTGAGAAGGCTGCTACAGTCGATGTTGAACATAAACACGTCAAAAATGAACAACATTTACAGCATCGATTCGACGACTCGCCAGCGGTGGTAATTCGAAGAGTGCGCGTCGATATTAAGTTCACTGCGCAAAAAAATGCAAAACAGGGCCTTCAGTGCATGCACGTCATTAAAATGGGCTGTGTTCCGGCGTAGGAAACCTTGCATCACATTGGCTTTCGCAGTTGTCTCTGAGATGCCTTCTTTAAAGCGTAGTTTACTATCAAGATCGACGTGACTCGTTCTAAAGGCAAATTGTTCAGACTGTAGTCAAAAGATCATAGTACCCCATGAGTCAGCAGACAAAATTATACAGCTCTATTAGTCGAACTCTAACCGTGATGGCAAAAACAGTGATGCAACTCTGTTCAGAAGTGTGCGCGTTCAAAGAACGGCACTCCGCCGCGAACAGACATCGTGCGGCACTTTGTGGACGCCTGATACGCCCGTTCCGGAATCTACAACATCTAGCACTCTTAGACAACATTCAGAGCATCGAAAGAAAGCCCGGTTTCGGGCGGCCAACGACCCTGAGCGACAAGAAGCTCCAAAAGATGCTAAAGAGAAAGACCGAGTGACTACATCGCTGCGTGCGCTTGGCCGGGAGGTCGGTTAAACCGGCCAAACAGTGAAAAAGTACCTGACAAATATGAACAAACATGTCAGGAAGCGGAAGTCGCGTCCACTGGTTTCGGAGCTGCAGGAAATGCCGCAGCGGCTGCGGCTAAATAAGATGGTCAACTCGATTTTCCCGGCGAATCGCGACGTGGTGGTTGGCGTTGGACGACGAGACCTATCTCACCCTGGATGGCAACGACTGACAGGGCACTTCGTATTTTACTTCCCCCACGAAGGAAGTGAGCACCGAGGTGAAGTTCATTTCACACACTAAGTTCCCCACGAAGATGCTGCTGTGGCTGACAATCAGCGAGACGGGGATGTCAAAGCCGCTCTTCTTTTGATCTGGACTGGCCGTGAACGGGAAAATTTATATTACGAAATGCCTGCCGGAAGAGACGTCGCTCATCAAGAAATATCCCTTTTAGGGTACCATAAGGACGAAGACACGGAGTTCTGGCGGGATCTGGCGTCGGCCCACTACTCGAAGCGAACATTGGAGGAGATGGAGCGGCAGAATATCGATGTGGTACCCAAGTCGGGGAACCCACCCAACGTCTCCCAGCTGCGCCCCATTGAGAATTTTTCCACCGCAATCCACAAGCGACTTAATCACGTGAAACAGCAGATATGATTTCAGCCACTGAATGATCCCAGGCTGCTGTAACGTTTTATTACAAGACAACGCATTAGCTTTGGGAATTTTAACACTTTTGCTATTTTTGAGGCAGACCACGAAGGATTCTCTAGATGTTTGTGCACAATTATTTTTCTTATCTCAAGTTCCATGATCCGTAATCTCGAGATGCGTCGATCAATCGAGAAAAACATTCCACAAATTTCTTCGTCAATGAAACATCAACAAAAAACGTTTTTTGTTCCAACCACCAGAGACGCGGTGAGGTGGTGTATTAAACCGTCCGTCCAGATTTACTTTGACTTGAGCTTTATAGTAGTGTACTCCTCTTCAGCAAGCTTCAACTCTCTCGTGCTCGTAGAATTTTTGTTGCGGAAGATTCGTTCCCTGAGCTTTCGTAAGCGGTTACGACAATTGCGGAGTTGTGGCGTCCACCATGGTTACCTAAACTTTTTAGAAGGCCTACGAGGTTTTTCAGGAACAATATCCCGGATGATTTGATGGATACTCCCATAGAAAGTGGTAACGGAGGCATCGATAGAAGCGTTTTTCAGTAACTGGTTCCTATTCTGGGAGGCGATCACTCACTGCATTCATGGCTTGATAATCACAGTGACTGAAGTCCAGATCATTAGACGGCGTGATGCCTGATAGAGAAACATCCTCGCAAGAATTGGCGTTCACGGCGGAATGGGTTATGATGAGCGTCAATTTTTACAAGAGCAGATGGAGCCTCGAAGAAATCTATGATACATCGATCACTTACGAATTGCTAGTGTTCGCGTTCAAAAGATCATTCACCTCATAAAGACCCGCTGTCAACATAGACTCAACTAGGGCAAGTTCCTGTTCCTTTGACGTATTATTTGGCGAGTATCCAAAAATCTATTCACCAAATTGCTAGATTAAGTTTGGTATATTGTAGTCTCCGAAGCATACGATTACATCACGGAGGTCGGCTTAACTTTGAATCTGTTTGACTGATTCCACGTGCCTTGCATAGCTCTCTGGACATCTGTTTACTCGAAGATAAATGCAGCACGAATAAGAAAAAATAGCTGTATGTTCCGAACTATCGCAATCAGCACGCCATTACCTCTTCGCAGATTGCTGGTAGAAGTATTACGGTCATATCGATAAGAATGAACTTAAGAACATAAGATTGAAAAAGACGAGAGAATAAATTCAATCACACACGCTTTTCGTCAAGTTGCGTATGTTTAGGTTTTGGAAGACATCATTTTACATGACATATTCGTTTACGTTCCTCAATGTTTGATAAAGACAAATAAGGTGCTTCAGCTTAGTTTCTTCCGTTTTTTTCTGCAAAAGATACTTAAAACCGATGTGTGAGTTTTATCTTAATCAGTGATATTTTAAATTGTATCTTTGAGGAGCGAATCTCCCGGAGCAGCACGACAATCTGTCGTCCCTCAACTTTCTCTCTCTCTGAAACTTCAGTTTGACCATACGTTTGGCAACTATACATACTCTTCTCATAGTCCGGAAACTTGATCAACTAGATCAAGAATCTAGATTTAAAGTTTTCAAAATGCCTCCTTGGGCAAGATATCACGCATATTATTTCTACAAAACTGCACAGCGCTCCTAACTCGCTCCGTGTATGATGTCAGCATCGTTCACATCATAGGCGATAACACTAATAATAACAGAAAATCAGCACAACAAAAACAGTACGTAATAAAATTCAGGAGTGAGAATTTCCGTTTCACTGACAAAAACACCCACATCCCCTCAAATGACCATTGATATCGACTGAGGAAAAGCAAAGTGCAAACTAGAAGTTTCCTTGTGGCAACTTCACATATTAAGCTGACGATCATCGTCTTGCCGTTTTGTCGACGTCTTGCTCTAGCGCTGCTGCTGCTGCTGCTGCTTCGGTGTGGTGTAGGTATAGCCAACAGAAAGAATCAACAGCGCAAAAGTTCAAGATTCTTGACTGCCTTGGCTTATAATCGGGTTCTGCCATCTTTTCCATCCTTCCCCACTTCGACAATACTAACCAGGAAAGAGACGTCGGACGGGTCAGATTTCAGATTTCATTTTAACAACTTTTGAACTCACTAAACTTGAGGTTGGACTCAAAGAGAGTAGCGTTTATAAATAATACACACACTCCCAGTCCAGTTGAACTTTTTCCTGCACCGCAAACTCGCTCACACCGGCAATGATTTTCTTCTTCGTGCGAATGTCTTGGAAGTTCTTTCCGTCTGCCTAACCACTGGCCATCTTGGTTGGTGCAGACTGCAGAGCAGAAATAATCCGGACATACATATGTACGAATTGCCACCCTCTCTTGCACTCGGCCACATAAGCTAACACCTGTCCAAGTTGTGAAAACTGATATTTAATTAAATTCAGCATTGCGGACTGTGGGGAAACGGAGAGAAAAATGAGCGATGAATGAGCTTAATGAAATTTCTTTTCCTTTCACTTCCTTGTCGATGCAAATAACTTTGCTCAACTAACCGAATGATGATTTATTGGAAAATTTGGTGGTGTACTATCCTTGGTGCAGAAGACGGACATAGTTGGCAACATATGGTTAATTCTTGAAGTGCCAATCGGTATATTCCCAGCTCATTCTGATACGAAGTTGAATTTTGTTATAACTACTTCTTCTGATTTAATTACTGTTTATCGTTTATTCTGGAACCAACGTCAATGTTCAACATTATATCCACACTGAAAATTTATTTTCGTAAATAAGATTTCACTCGTTTCTTAAACATGGATTTTGTACATAGAACAAATGTCTCGTATATTTTATGAAACATTCATATTACTCACTTACACTTTTTTTAAACACTATTTTAAAAAAAACTGTTTTGAGCGTATTAGTAGAACGATTGTGATTGGGAAACTAGGAGAATTTAAAATTAACACTTCATTTGATCACTTTTTAAAAAAAAAAAAAACCTTGAAACACTTTTTCAAATTTTCGCACGTAAACGCGAGCAAATTCCTTTTAATTCTACTATGAGCTCATTGTAGAATTAAAAGGAATTTGCTCGCGTTTACTAGCGAAAATTTGAAAAAGTGTTTCAAGGTTTTATTTTTTATTTTTTAAAAAATGATCAAAAGAAGTGTTAATTTTAAATTCTCCTAGTTTCCCATTCATTCATATTACTGTTTATCTGGTGAAATGCTATTTTTTGTATACCTTTTTGTATAGTGCACGAAATGAATTTCGTGAAGACCAGCTAATCGCTTTTTATCTCTTATCGTACTAATGCATGATGGTGAAGCTACTGGCTTGGGCAAGAATAATTTATCAATCCCGGAATAAAAATAAAAGCACTATCGAAAGTTATTACTTCAAACTCATTAATCACGTACCCTCTGACTAGTCATCATGGCCTAGTGAGATTAACTACGGATACAATAAAAGCTCTTCCCAAAAATCCAGGATTGCATCCCATGTCAAAAACATTTAAAAAAACACAGGTTGCGCTTTTTTTCAACTACATTTCAAGTCGATAAAGTAGATTTGTCAGTTATTCATGCAACCAACAGAGAGACGTACCTAACATAATCAAAGCCAAACCAATTGACAAGTATTGGGCAATCATTAAGTGAAGCATGCTCAAAAACAGTTAAAAATAAAATACAGTTTAAAGCAAATAACCATGTAGAACTATGGACTAAGTTAGATACAAATGCGGTACAAAACCTAATGGACGGTGTGAAACTTAAATCCCGACATTATTGTACATAGACTGTTCCAGAAAGTATAAGCACACTTTCAAAATAACAAAAAAGTCATATTTTTAAAAGTTTTAATAATTTTATTTGGCAAATCATATTTGTATTTGTGTTTTTTATGATATTTTACTCTCGTTTAATCAAAATATTTAATCATAGCCAAGACTCCTAACTTTTCCTCGAACATGACCCATTAGCTTCTGCACAGTGCTACTTCCCACCAGTTTGACCACTTTTGGCCAATCTTCTTTAAATTTTTTGATGTCTGCTTTTTTTATGAATTTTCGAAGCTTTACTTTGGTTAAAGCCCAAAAAGTCTCGATTGGCCGTGCCTCCGGGCAGTTCGGCGGATTCATTTCTTTCGGCACGAAACATACATTTTGACTTTTGTACCATTCCAAAGTGTCGTTTGCGTAATGACATGACGCCAAATCAGGCCAAAACACTGCTTGATCTTCGTGCTGCCTAATCATCGGCCAGTATCGCTTCTGGAGACATTCCTTAACGTATTTCTGAGTGTTCATTGTCTCCGTTGTGATGTACGGACTAGATGTTTTACCACACTCGCATATTGCCTGCCAAACCATAACCTTCTTACCGATTTTTTCGGTAAAAAATGCCTCTTCCGTTTCGGGGATGTCTTTGTTTTCGCTTACAGTATGGAATTGTGATCCAGGAAGCGTTTTATAATCTAGTTTCACATACGTTTCATCGTCCATTATTATATACCCAGAATTTCTACACAATAACGAATCGTAGAGTTTGCGAGCCCGTGGTTTCACGGACACGGCCTGTTTTGAGTTCCTTTTGGGTTTTTTCTGCTTCCGGTATGTTTTAAGCCCAAGTCTTTCTTTGGCACGCATGACGTTACTCGACGACGTCCCTAGTTTTTTTGCAACATTCCGAATGGAAGTCGCTGGTTTTCGCTTGTAGGCATCCCTGATCTTTTCATCGATATCCGGACCAACAGGACCGGATTTCCGTTCACTTCTCGGCGCATCTTCAAACGTACACTGTTCTCTATATTTTCGAATCGCAGATCGTACCGCTCCGACGCTTACACCCTCTTCCTTGGCCAATTTTGTGCACGATACTTTTTCGTTGTTGCGCAGTAAGACCGCGCATTTTGATAGGTAACACAAAACTGCGCACTTTTTTGATGCTATGTCATTCAGAAATGTGCAAACAAAAGGACGCAGCCAAACATGTTGAAATATTTCATTACATTCAAAGTGACCGTTAAAATAAGGTGTGCTTATACTTTCTGAAACAGTCGTTAGTCAGTGAAATTGAGAAATGAATAAATGATGATAACTGATAAAGCCCGATTCAAAGTAAATTTGGACGCATTCAAATGATTATAACTCAAGAATTAAACAACATACACAGCTGATAAATAAAAAGTTAAACAAAGGGTATTTATTCAGTTTTCGAGTTATTAAATTTTACCGTTCCGAACGAACTGTCGCATTTTACTTGTGATCAATGTCATCATGATCTGCACAGTCGCTGCCCAAGGAACATTGCTGGTTTTATCATGGTTTTATAGCATTCTTGAAGTCTAATTCATGCTCTTCAGAACCCTTAAAAAACCAAAATTGTTACTTGGGTTGTGACACTGTACCGGCAAACTCATTTCACTTTAAACACATTTTTTACTTCTTTGGCGCATCCTCGAAGTTTTCGCTTGACAATTGCCCAATATTTTTTAATCGGTCTGAACTCATGGCAATTCGGAGCAGTAATCTCTTTGGCGACGAAATTCACATGGTTTTCAGCATAACATTCTAGTACCTCCTTGGAGTAGTGGCAACTGGCTAGATCCAGCCAAAACATAACTTTGGTCTTATGTTGACGAATACAGGGTGAAACCCGGTTTTTCAGACACTCTTTAATGTAAACCTAAGTCATTGTGTTAGATGTGATGAAAACCTTGGATCTAAGGCCACAATGGTAGATTCCTTGCCAAATCATTAGTTTGGCAAAATTATCAGCAAAAACAAATTTATACCTGCAAGAGACATCCTCACGACCAGGTGAGAGGTAAAATTTTCGTCCGGGGATTTGTTTACAATCCATTTTGACACATGTTTCCTCATCCATTAAAATACAGCCATCAAATGTCGTCAAAACTCGTCCGAATAGTAATCGAGCTCGCTTTTTGGCCACAGCGACTCGGATTTTTTCTGGCACAAAAAGACTTTCTTCTCTTGAAAGGATGTAACGCACGGTGGAAAAGTTGGAATCGTATTTCTTTGCCAAATCACGTATGGAGACACCTGGGTTGCCTTTCACGTACCTCAATACCTTGCTCCTCAGCTCTTTTTCCCTAGTGCCACTTTTATGATAGATGCGCTGTGCTCTATCCACACTCAGAGTATCCTTGTAACGTTTGATTACTAGACACATTGTTGACTTTGGAGAGTTTAACACATGTGCTATTTTTGAGGCAGACCCCGAAGGATTCTCTAGATGTGTGTGCACAATAAATTTATCATTTCAAGTTCGATGATCCGTAATTTCGAGATGCGTCAATCAATCGAGAAAAACTTTTCATCAATTTGTTTGTCAATGAAACATAAACAACTACCTGTCAAACGTTTTTTGTTCCAAACACCAGATTCCAGATTTACTTTGAAACGAGCTTTATAGTTACATAATCAGTTTGACCAACGTTCGACTGTTCAACCCTTTATGTTTTTAGGGTAACAGCCCGCTTGAATATATTTCTGATGACATCGGTGCGTAGCTTCTTGAGATGCCTTCTAAAAATTAAAGTTCAATTGAAAAATAGAAACTCCTATTAAAAGCTCGACATAATACGGTTTGTTTACACGGGGGATATTTTCCACTTTTACTATGAAACCGTGTAGAAAAAGACTAAATAGAGTTGATAAATTCACCTACATAAACATTTTCAATAGCTTCGATTTTGTTTGCATGTGTTTCCTTTCCATTAATTTTGAGTATTTACACCAAATTTTTTTTGAAAAACTGTCATATGATTACTTTTTGTCCAAAGCGTGAAATGAGTTCGATAAGTTGTTCCGTTCTGGAGTTACCGCCGAAAACAAACCATGTAAAAAGACCTTAGTGTATATTCATTAAAAGAACCTTGCAACTGGATTTTTTGTTTTCAAGCTCAGTGATCGTCCTGCATTGGACACTAACTGACCCCTAATTAACTGTGGATCTCGAAGTTTCAGAGTCTATAAGTGTCTGTCTGTTAGAAAAACAGACAGAATTTTCATTCTGTTGGAAGTAATTTCCTTTTTATTTATATATAGATTTAGATTTCGTAAGAGCCTGGTGGCCTAATGTGATAGGTTAATATGTGACACTTGTGACAGGTTAATACTTACTTAACCGAAAACATTTCAACAAATTGTTCGACTCGTAACACTATTGAATATTGTCAGTTTTTTACATTTGTTTTTATTGTAAAAGCAGTTAGTTTTAGTATATAGAGATTATAGATTAACGTACACAAAATAATCTCAAGAGTGATTTAAATTTGGTTTAAATTACTTGAGGTGAGTTCAAATTTAGATTATGGTGCAAATCAAATTTCATCTAATATTGCTGGTAGAGATGAGAAATTGTGCCAGCATATTACCATTAGCAAGTGGAGTACTAAATAAACTAATAAAACTATAATAAATTCAATTATTAGAAGCTTGAAAAAAATATGGTGGTTCTTTAAAAACCTTGTCTTCATAATCTGCTTCAGAACTATATGCAATATTTCCCTGCAAATTTGAATGATAGTTTGAATAGTAAATAAAAAAGAATAGCAATAATAAGCACACACTTTTCATTCTTTCTTTTCAGGTAAGTCAATTTTGGCATCGATTTCCTTGTACTAATGTGTAAGTGAATACTTAACACTAAACATAGATCATTTAATGTGATATAAAATAATTTAACTGAATACATTACATTTCTATTCATTCTTATCGATGAAGTTCGATGGCTCGATGAAGTGATTTAAGGTAAAATTCTTAGATTGCAATTTTGACTTCACAAATAACTAATCATTATTGAAACTTTTTGAATAGCCAAAAAAACTCATTAGCTCAAGTTCCAACGATTTAAAAAGAAGTAATTTGCTACAATTTCTACTATTAGCTATTATAAATTAGAAAAAAATATTTAATAATTAAACGAAAAAGAATTCTTCCATAAAAGTTCATTGAGTTTATGTCCTAAAAGATAACAAGCAATATCAAAGACGTGGCTGGGCAGTTCTGTGGTTACCCGTTCTGCTTACTGAGCAGATGGTCGGGAGTTCAATTCCAAGCCCGTCCGCTTCCTTGCCATTTGCCACTTTCCTCTTTCTATCTTCACTAGATATAAAATAAAAGCATTCTTCAGCGCTTTCATGAATTGATCGCATCACTTACCACAGTGCAGCCATGATCTAAAAATAACCTGCCTCACTAACACAAATCTATCCTTTCCTTGGTTATTATGGAGACGCATGGGTAAACACGGTCTCTAACAACGATTGTCAAACTAATCATCCTTCCCCCTCCCAAAAGACTGGGAAAATCTGGCCGGCGCCGGTACTGATCTATAAATAGAATGAATTAGTGAATGTGTACATTGAAGATGTAAAGCTACTCCCAAACTCCATCTATATGGTTTTCTGTGCAATTAAACTAGTTCTTTTCAGTAACGGAGTAGCAACTACGAAACGCACTGTCTTTAACAAATAAAAATAAAGATTACAAGCAATATAAAATTCTATCTACCAAGAGACATACTGACAAATTGAAAATTTAGAAACTAGAAGGAGTTTTTCTTCTTGAGTGATACAATGAATAATCTCAAATTCCATTTGTTTTTAGTAAATTTTAGGAAATATTAAATTCAACCTTCCTCACGACATGTTAGCAGATTGAAACATTAGGAAGAACTGTTTACGATTGTTATGATTAAAAAAAGTAATAATCTCCTATGAAACTTCATTAGTTTAGTCTCGTAAGCATTTCATGAACCATGAATTTCCAACTTTCGCTTTCATCTTCAAAATTTAGCCTAATAACCCCTGCAGCCTTTGTCGTGTTTATTATTAAACATTGCATTGAAGGGTGTGATTCGAAAAGCTGAGATAGACACGTTGCTTTGACAAGGTGGCGGAAAGGTACATCAAACCTTAGGCTGAAGCTGGTAGGATTGGGCTTGTGATAAATGCGTTGAAAACAAAATAAAGGGTGCCCACGATGAAATTGCCACACTATGAAATTGCTCTAACTTTTTAACCGTTGGGTAGAATTTAATGAAAATTTGGGTGGATTTAGTTCATAGTGCATTATTTACATCCTGCAAGTTTAAAAGTCCTGTAATCAAAACGGAAATGGAGTCGAAAGAACAGCTCGTGCGTGATAAAATCTTGCGCATTCATCACGAGAACAAGGATCTCTCGCATCGTTCCATCGCTAAAACGTTGGGAATCGCGAATTCCACGGTGTCGCGAGTGATTAAGCGGTTCGACGAACGGTTGACCACCGATCGGAAGCCCAAAAGTGAAGGAAAAAGTATTCCGTACAACACCAAAAATCACAACCGCGTAGTTGGGGCCTTCAACCGAAATCCGAACGCCTCCGTTCGGGATGTGGCTAAAAAGCTGCACCTAAGCCGAAGTTTTGTCCAGAAGGCCAAAACTAAGGCTGGGCTTCGAACGTTCAAGGTACAAAAGGCCCCTAATCGCGACGAGAAGCAGAACAAGTCCGCCAAAACCCGTGCCAGGAAGTTGTACCTCAACATGCTGACGAAAGTTGAATGCTGCATCATGGACGACGAAACATATGTGAAGGCCGACTTCAAACAGAACCCCGGCAACCTGTTTTTTACGGCCAAGGATAAGTTCAGCGTTCCGGAGCATGTCCGCACTCAGAACATGTCCAAATTTGCGAAGAAATTCCTGATTTGGCAAGCCATCTGCACGTGCGAGAAGCGGAGTGCACCTTTTGTGACCCAGGACACGATGAACGGACAGGTGTACATAAAAGAGTGCCTCCAGAAGCGGCTGCTTCCTCTTCTGAAGGCCCACAACGTCCCAACAATCTTCTGGCCGGATTTGGCCTCATGCCACTACTCCAAGGACGTGCTGAAGTGGTATGCGGACAATAAGGTCAATGTCGTGCCGAAAATGTTCAACCCTCCCAACACCCCGGAGCTCCACCCCATCGAGAAGTACTGGGCGATTATGAAGCAGCACCTTCTTAAACGACCTAAGGTTGTGAAGACAGTCGAGGAACTGAAGAAAGTATGGGTTTACATGCAAAAAACGGTTGATTCATAGGTTGTGCAGAATCTTATGGCCGGGGTTAAGGCCAAGGTGCGGGCATTTGCGTATGGACTGTAAATAAAATACGAATAAAATGGTAAAATGAAGCTTAATAGTTATTTCTCAATCCCTGAAAATTTGATGGCAATCGGATGAAAACTCGAATTTTGCGAATCAATTTTGTGTGTGGCAATTTCATCGTGGACACCCTTTACATGAAGGGAAGAGGCTCACGAGGAGACAATATTAGCTTCCTACCAAGAGTTCAGATCGACAATGATAAAATCGAGGTAGTAGACGAATTCGGGTATCTGGGCTCTTTGTGGTGACCGCCGATAACTACACCAGCAGAGTGATACAAAGGCTCATTATGGCTGCCAATCGTGCCTACAGTTGACAAAAATATGTCATTAGTTACACAAACTAACCCAATATTAAGGTTTGAACATTTACGTATTTTTTTCCTGTCACACACTATACCTTTGAGATGCTCCAGTGTTAAGCTCTTCATAACCTGTGAAGGTATATAAACATTTTTAAGATTTCATAACGTTCTTCTAATAATGAAAATCATGCTATTCACGCTATGAAAATGTAGTCAATGTTTTTCGAAAGCAAGTTGCAAATAAAAAGCAGATACGCACGGTCTGCTTCGATTCCTCTAAAATACTAATTAGATGAAAAATTGGCTAATTTCAAATAAGTTTTAACATAAATTGGGAAATGTTACACACCTGACTCGGTTCTTCAATGCTACTGCTAGGATGCCTAGATAAGGAGTGTATCGAATATAAGCTATCCACATACATTTGCGTTGTACGCATGTATTTGTGATGGTTTTTTATGCTCTGAACACTGCATGCTGTGCATTTGACTGTCAGCTTTCTTTTGTTTACTTGTTTGTGCGGTTCAAATTCTGTGTTTTCAAAATGTCGCGTATTGAAAAGGAAGTGAAAATTAAGGTTCTGGACACATGGCTAAGTGAGAAGGGTATTACTATGCGAAAATTGGCGAAGCGGTTTGGAATTCATCATGCGAGTGTTAAAACCATCATTAATAAGTTTGGGGAACACTATTCTTTGGATGAGCTACCAGGAAGAGGCAGAAAACCCGGTTCTTCCAACCCGAAACTGGAGCAGAAAGTGGTATTTCTAATCATGAAGAACAAATCAATGTCAATACGTGATTTGGCCAAAAAAGCAGGAACGAGTGTCGGAATGATCCAGCGTATCAAGAGGCGAAACCACCTGAAGACCTACAAGAAGCAGAAAATCTCGAAACAAAGTGCAGAACATAAGAAGCGAGTAGCAACAAGGGCTCGGAAATTGTATTCGCGTCTTTTGCAGCGTCCGGATGCATGCGTTTTGATAGACGATGAGACCTATGTAAAGGAGGACTCAAAAACCCTTCCAGATCCACAATACTTTACTGCCGTCATTGAGGAGGATGTGAGCGATGCGGACAGGTCGATTCAAGTGGAGAAATTCTGTCAAAAGGTACTGGTTTGGCAAACAATATGTTCCTGTGGTTTGAACCATTTTTTACACTACCGGAACTATAAATGCGGAAATCTATCGATCTGAGTGTCTCCAGAAGAGATTGTTGCCTTTATATAAGAAGCATAGTACACCTCCACTGTTTTGGCCGGATTTAGCGTCGGCTCACTATGCCAAAACCACTCTCAATTGGCTTGCGGAAAAGGGTATAGATTTCGTTGAGAAAAATATCAATCCACCAAATTGCCCTCAGCTTCGACCCATCGAACGTTACTGAGCAATCGTGAAGAGGGTCTTCAAAAAGACTGGTAAGGCAGCTGGGAACATGCAGGAGTTCAAAAAAATTTGGGCTCAAGCGTACAAAAAATGCGATGCAACACTTGTCCGGAACTTGATGAAGAGAATTCGATCCAAAGTTCGAAAATTCGTGAAGGAATAACTTAAATTTCATCCGGTCTTCATTATGTTCAAGTTTAACCTCGTACAATAAAGGAACAATTTTTTGTATGAATAAAATATCGGTTTTCAACATAATTTGAAAGAAAGTTTGTGGATAGCTTATTTTCGATACACTCCTTATTATCGCTGCTATTATGTTCATAGTAATTGTAAATCAGTAGTTATTCCGTCGTCATTACATTGCACACAAAGATAAAAAGAAACATTGAATTTTCTGCGTTATCTAATGCACATGAAGGGAATGCTAGATTTGTCAGCAAAATATGGGACATATCATGAAAATTTAAGCCCGATAACGCCTGAATCTAGCCGGTTGTATGAAAGATTGCAAACCATTTCTTTGTATACGCCTCCTTTGGCTTGGAACTAAACAGGCCTATGACAAGGACCACTTTTTCACGTAGACAACATCTCAGCGAGCTCAGCTTTGACAGCTGTCAATGTCAACATTGTAAGTTGTGTTTGTTGTAGCTCGTTTACGTTTTGTTTGTTGTTGCTCGTTTTCGTTGTCGTACAAAGCAGAAAGATCGCTTTCTGTGGTGTTTTACATCAAAACAAACAACCAAAACAAATGATTAGACTTCTATTTGACAGCTGACAGCGGGCGCAAATCAACAAACATCCTGTCTACTGTCTATCACTGCTATTGATATAGGCTTGTCAATGGCCTGGAACTAAACGATAGGAAATTTGACGCGCTTGTTAAAATTAATTATTTTTTTCTGTGCAGTGGTCCAGAATGCAAATTTAGCTGGAAAGATACATTTTCAGCCGAAGTTTGAAGTTGTAGAGCAAAATTGTCTTCGAAAAAGTTGTTTCTAATAACAATATGCTTTTCTTGGTGTGAATGAATACTAGGGTGGCCCTTATTTTCAGAAAAATCGAAAATCTTACTTAATTACTCTACTTAATAAAGGCATACATTATTCGGAAAAGCTGTAGAGTAAACAATTTCAAGCAATTTTGATGGTCTTACCATTTGATATGAACGAATTAGAGCATTTTTCCGGTGTCCCTACAGCAAAACCAGTTTTTTGTTGTAACTTTTTTATTTCAAATTTGTCAACAACGTTGTCTTCATATGATTTTCATTACTTAAAAGATAAAAGTTTTGACGTGTGAATCTTGCCGATGTCTCTTTCCATTAGCGAGTAATTCCAGATTTTCTTATAAAATTACGCCCTTTTCAAATGTGTTTTACTCAATTTAAAAAAATAACCGATTTTCAGTTTTCGGACATGATGTCCGATGTCAAGAAATATTTTTTTGGTCTGCCCCAACTAGAAAAACCAACATTTGTAAAATAGCCTACGTTGTTTACAAAAACCATAATAACTGTTGTTTGACATACGATAGAGACAATTTTAGTACACCAAAAGTTGTAACTATTATTGTTCTAGAATCAATGTCAAGACAACTTTGCTAAAAAAGAAATTAAATAAAAAAAATTACATCAAAATAACTGATTTTTATAGGGACACTCTAAGCTACGTAGGAAAAAATGCTCTAATTCGGTCATATTAAAAGCTACCGACAAATAAAACCATAAAAGTTGCTTGAAATTAGTTATTCTAGATTTTCTTCCGAATAATATGCCTTTATTTCTGCGAATAAAAAAGTTAGATTTTCAATTTCTCTGAAAATAAGAACCACCCTAGTTTTCATTCACGCCAAAAGAAGCGCCTTGTTATTAGAAACAACTTTCTAGAAGACAATTTTGCTCCAAAACTTAAAGCTTCGGCTGAAAATGTATCTTTCCAGCTAAATTCGCATTCTTCACCACTGTGCACTGTGCATTGCTTGTGGACTTCGTCTGAACCACCCACGGGAATACTGAGCATACATTTTACTGTTGTCAACTTTTTTTCCATCTATTCCTTCCCAAACGCCACAAAACTTACACATGTGAAGCAAGCGGTTGCAGAATGCTATTTAAAACAAACGCAAAATGCATTTGTGTTGTTGTTTTTATGGGCTGTATATGTGTGGCCTACTTAGGATGGACCAATCCAACTTGTCAAAAAGCATGGTAAAAATTGTTCGAAGTGATCGAACACAGAACAAGAAGAAAAACTTTTAAATGGCAATAAAGAAAACATCACAAACCGATTATCACCACTACTCTTCTTCTTCACAACAATTCTGGCTACTGGTCCCCGAAGCTATGTTACAATTATTCAAACGCATTTGAAATTGTCCCCAGTGAACCCTTCTTTGAAACACTCCGCCAGCAAACCTAGCATCCTCCCGCTCTTTCTAATTCCAACTCACCCATTTACCGCACATTGTTCCATTTCAGTTCCAGTTTAATTTCGAGTTATTAAAAACCAAGCAAAAAATTAATATGAGATAAATTTAATTAAAAAACACTTCCCAGAAGCAAATCGGTCTCCTTTCCCCCTTTCTTCCTATGCCTCAAATTCTACCTACAGCATCCGGCACGTTTTGAGCGCAAAACAGAAAGAGCGCGCTGCTGCGGCCTTCTGATATTAACCCCCCGGAGAATGCGAAAACGACGAGAGTGAATCCTGCTTCACTATCGGCGGCGTGTACAAGGCAACCGGAAAATGTCAGACGCAAACACCTTCTCAAAGAAAATTTCACCACAACGTGCCCCAAACCGGTTCAGAGTTTCAGATTGCGACAATCGCTTAGGTGCTGTCCATAAAACACACAGGCTGCTTTGATCGTTGTGTAAAATTAATCATTGTACGGAAGTTTGATACGTTAAATTGGCAAGTTGAACTCATTTCTGCTCCATCCCTCTCAATCGATTCCAAATCAGGTCCTAAATCTTCTCCTAAAATTTGAGCTCAATTGATTGGAAACTCGAACTGCACTGGTGCTTTGAAGTTTCTATGCTATTCTTTGGATCAACCTAATAGACATCTTTCAATTCCTCGATAAGGCATCGGCATCGAAGGATTCTAGAGTATTCGGTCAGGTTCAAAAAGTTAGTTCCGAGAAATTAATACTTGACTGCTAACTTCAAATAGCGTAAGGCTAGTCAGCTAGACCTTTCTATGGACACGGGAAGAGATATTTACCCCTGAATATTTACTAACCACCGTCGTCAATGAAATGGAGAGCATGCCGATATTTATGGAACTGAATTATTTAGTTTTAGGGATCTGCTAAAATAATCCAAAAATAGCATCGTCAAAATGAGGATTGTCCGTAGTTAATACGCATCCTGTAAACTTAGATATTCAGTCACTTACAATAAGTTAAAAGTTTCCGCAGGATCTCATTTATTCAAGCTACACAACACGATTTATTTTTCAGTAAATGGCATGGTGGAAATAAATAAGTCACTCCACTTCCACTTGCTTTGCGGCTACCTCAAAGAAACGGAAATAAAACTGTAAGCGTGCCGTTAACCTTCGCAATAAAAGACGCAGCCAGCCAACAAGCGGCAATCCTCCAGGGAGGACCGGAAGAAAACATATTAAGAAAAACGCAATTTTCCTAAACACGTTTCCTGCACTGGAAACCACCCAGCCAGCGCCCACTCCATGAAATATATAATTTTTAATTAGTGTACAGCGCTCGGTTTGTATATAACAATAAACGATTCCGTTTTCGCCATAGCATTCATCTTATGCTGCGGTATCTGATCGTGCAAATTCAAAACGCCACGGATCGGAGGGACACTGGTGGTTCATTCTTTTTGATTAGACTACGATTGTTTGTTTTTTTTCCTTCACCAAGTGTTATGACAGTAGGAAAAATGTTGCACCAACATTATGACTCATAAATACACTGTCAATTTATCTAGAGGAAGTATTGGTTTTACCTAGTAATCAATAAGTGTAGTGCTAATTTCCGGCAATGCCTTGGTCTGGAATATGACAATAATATGAAAAAAATATGTGCACGGCGTTAGGTTAGGTTAGGTTAGGTTCATAAACCAAGTAGACTCATTTTTGAAAATCTCAGACCCGTCCTCCTCCCCCCTCGTAGCTATTTTTTTTTATATGGAGCGTAGACTTGGTCAGACTGTCAGAGTGACTGACTGACTGACTGACTGACTGACTGACTGACTGACTGATGTAACAGAAGATCTAGCTCTGAACAACCATACCATGACCTCGCTGCTTCAAAGATAGCCATGGGATAACGATAGGCGACTATCTACAACGTGTGGAGATAGCGGTCCGGAGAGGGAGCCCAAAAAATAATAGTATAATTGCACAAAGAACCACATAGATGGAGCTGGGGAGTAGCTTTTACATTTTCAATGTACAAGTTCACTAATTCGTTCTATTTATAGATCAGTACTGGTGCCGGCCACGTCCTCACAGTCTTTTGGGAGGGGAGAAGGATGATTAGTTTGACAATCGTTGTTATTAGGAACCGTGATCACCACTGCGTCTACACAATTGCCAAGGAAAGAATAGTTTTTGTGCTAGTGAGGTAGGTTATTTTTAGATCATGGATGACCTGTGGTAAGTCATGCGATCAATGAAAGAAAGCGCAGTAGACTGCTTTTTATTGTAAATCTACTGGAGATAGAAACAGGCAAGTGACAAATGGCAAGGAAGGGGACGGGCCTGGGATTGAACTCCCTACCATCTGCTCAGTAAGCAGAACGGGTAACTACTGAGCTACCCCGCCGCATCAACAACTCGAAGGAACAGTGTTGTGAAGAAAAATATAATGAAGCTAGTCAAAACCCGGATCAAGGAACTGTATGATTTTGTAAAGGACAGGCACAACGTCCACAAAGAAATCAAGGAGATGACGACGCGTGTCAAATCGGTTGGAATTACAGCCGAACGTGAGCTGAGGAAAGGAGCAGAGGAGGACGACGAGGAGAACGGTGCACAGCTGACTGTGAAATGAAAAGAAGAAAACAGCAGCCATTGAATACGCCAGGAGAGCAGAAGAAACAGATACCTCAGCGTCGTCTGGATCAAATTAATGGCGACGCTATGATTGTTGAGGTAAAAAGTGGAACGACGTGCGCTGAACTCCTCCGAAAAGATATAGCTGATCCGGAGTTGAAGGAGCTAGGAGAGAATGAAAACCAGACGCACCCAGAAAGGTAAAATCCTCTTTGAGCTCAAGAAGGATTCTGCCATAAAGAGCGCACCCTTCAAGACGCTCGTTGAAAAGTCTCTTGGTTGAGTTAGAGCTCTACCCCAGGAGACTGTGATCGAGTGCAAGAATCTTGACGAGATCACAACAGAAGACGAGCTAAGAAGATCGCAGAAGAGACACTGCGATCTAGGAGATGCATCAATGGCAATCCTGTTGACAAGCTGTTGGAGTCGGGTCGAGTAAAAGCGCATGGATTTTGGTTACCAAGTGAGAAACTGCAAAGCTCCTGACAGAACTGATCTGTGCAGGTAATGCTGGGAGAAGGACCATTATGCAAGTGACTTTAAAAAGCCACTGAGATGCATGCTTTGCAAAAAGAAGGACGGAAACCACCACGTGACGGGGGACTTCAAAAGCCCAGTATATCAAAAGGCAACAGCAGATTGGCAGTAATGGGGGAAACCTAAAGTAACCTCAATCATTGCGACATAACACAGCAACTGTTGTGGCAGTCAACAGCAAATACAAAGTGTGATTTCGAAATCATTGCGGAACCATATCGTGTTCCTCCCAAAACGGAAACTGGGTGGCAGATAGACCGGCAATGGCTGCGATACATGTGATGGGCAGATTCCCCATCCATAAAGTAGAGTCCAGTTCATACAAAGGGTTCGAGATCACCAAAATCAATGGGATCATTGTATGTAGCTGCAATGCACCCTCAAGGTGGACCATCGAGCAGTTCCACCAAATGCTGGATGTACTGAAAGAGAAGCTCATCGGAAAAAGACCGCTCGTCATTGGAAGAGACTTCAATGCTTGGGTTGTGGAGTAGGGTCGCAGATGTACTAACTCTGGAGGATGCAGCCTGTTAGAAACTCTGGCAAATTTGGAAGTTATACTATCGAACGATGGTACCACCAGCAATTTTCGCAAGAACGGTCGTGAATCCGTCATTAAAGGAAGAAAGAAGCAACGCTGATGGCATGCAAGTCTCTAACGAAGAGTTTTTGGCAATGACAAGAGGGCTTTAGGTGAAGTAACATCCAGACCGGATGGAACCCCTAACGTCGCTCTGAAAGTGGCGATCGGACAAATTCAGGGATGTGCTGCAGAAATGTCTAGAGGAAGGCCATTCAGGTGATATAAACAAAAACTAGTGACCAGACAGGTAAAATATACATATACAACATACAATATACATATACATAAAACTAGTGTTGTTGCCGTAGCCAGGAAAGCCTCAGGGGGATCCAGTATTGTATAGGCCAACATGCCTGTTGGATATGCTCGGGAGGATCATTCTCTAATGATTGCCGAAATTTATCGAGAGCGAGCACGGGCTATCAAGGATGCAATTCTGTTTCCGGAAAGGGAAGTCTACAGTGGATGCCATTTGGATGGTGGTCGAGACAGCCGTGAAACGTCCAAACAGAAGCGGAGAGGCGATCGATATTGCGCTGTTGTAACGATCGACGTTAAGAATGCCTTCAATAGCGCCAGCTGGGTACCGCTATTGCCGAATCGCTGCACAGAATGAGAGTACCTGATAACCTGTGCAGCATACTGTACTGTTACTGTCAGAACCGGGTGCTGACCTACGAAACTTCCGCGAATCTGTGAACTGTGGGAGTTCCAGACGGTTTCATCCTTGGCCCAACACATTGGAAAGGGGTGTATAACTAAGTACTGACGCTGTAATAAATGCTAGTGACCGAAGCAATCAGCAAAATTGAGCGGTGAAGCGAGTAGAAATCGTCAATGGACTTCATGCCATAGCCTTGAAGCACGTGCTGAAGTATCTATATGTGATGATCGACGACCAACTGAACTTCAACAGCCATGTAAATAATCCCTGTGTGAAGCCAGCGAAGGCCATCAATGCAGTTGCGAGAATCACGTCGAATAGGTATGCTAGGTACCTAGCAGTAGTAAGCTGCGTCTACGGGCATGCGTGTCATCATCGGTAGTATGATACGGAGGTCCAGCGTGGATCGCATCGGTGTAAACCAAGAGAAATCGGGTGAAGTTGAATAGTACGTTCAGGCTCATGGCCATGCGAGTCGAGTGCGTACAGAAATATTTCAGGCAAAAAAGAGAGTAACGTTTGCATTAAAAAATGGACTTCTTTCGGATGGTGATAAAAAACAGCTAAGACAGATAATGGCTTTTGATAAACTTCCCATGGAAGGTAATTATTTAAGCTTACTTGCAAAAAAATCTACGCCCTTGCGAGCGGCCTTCCGGCAGTTGACCGGAAAATTCGCCATGGCGGACGGGGCATGTTTTTGAGTTCTTTCTTCGTTTTGTTTATCAATTCCTCCTCAGTTTTCGCGACAAAATTGTTGGAGTAGATCTTACGCTTCAGGTTGACCAAAAAATTTACGATGGGACGCAGCTGGGGGACGGTGGGCGGGTTCGCCAAATTGTGTACCACTTTGATATTCAGCCGCTCCATCTCCTCCAACGATCGATTCGAGTAGTGGGCCAGAACACCGCGTCTTCGCCCTTATGGTATTTCTTGATGAGCGACGTGACTTCCGGCAGGCATGTCGTACTATAAATTTCCCCGTTCACGGCCAGTCCGGAGCGAAAGAAGAGCGGCTTTGGCATCCCCTTCTCGCTGATTGTCAGCCACAGCAGCACCTTCTTGAGGAACTTGGTGTGTGATATGAACGTCACCTCGGAGCTTACTTTCTTCGTGAGGGAAGTAAAATACAAAGTGCTCTGCCAGTCGTTGCCATCCAGGGTGAGATAGGTCTCGTTCGTCCATCACAGAGACCACGTCACGATTCGCCGGTAAAATTGAGTTGACCATCTTATTCAGTCACTGCCGCTGCGGTCATTGTCTGTGGACGCGACTTCCACTGCCTGACCAAGTGGACGCGACCTCCACTGCCTGACATGTATGTTCATGTTCGTCAGGTACTTTTTCACAGTTTGGCCGGTTAAACCGACCTCCTGGCCGGGCGCACGCAGAAATGTAGCCACTTTTCACTCGGTCTTCCTCTTCAGCATCCTTTGGAGCTTCTTGTCGCTCATGGTCGTCGGCCGTCCGGAACCGGTTTTTTTTTCGCTGCTCTGATTGTTGTCTAACAGTGCCAAGATGTTGTAGATGCCAGAACGGGCGTATCTGGGGTCCACAAAGTGCCGCACGATTTCCGTTTTCGACGTGGCGGGTCGCCGTTCTTTGAACGCGGACACTTCTGAACGGAGTTGCTTCACTGGTTTTGCCATCACGGTTAGAGTTCGACTGGCAGAGCTGTCAAATTTTGTCTGCTGACTTATGGGTTACTCAGATTGATGCTACATGGGTAGTATTGTCCGTGCAGGTGAAGATATACCCATGAAAAATCGGAAGTTTTTGTACATTTTTTAAACTGCAAATGTTATTTCATCGGAGGCAGTAGGTGTCATTGCCGGAATGATCCCGATTGACGCCACTCTCGCGGAAATATCAGAGGAGTTCGGATGCTGGTGAGAGGGAAGTCGATGGCCAAATGGCAACGAGAATGGGATACGGTGAAGAACGGTCGATGGACGTATCTGCTCATATTGGATCTGTCGATCTGGATGAAAAGGTAGCAAGGAGAGGTAAACTTCTACCTTACGCAGTTTCTATCTGGCCATGGTTGCTTCAGGCAATACTTGCATCGATTCGAACACGCAACGTCACCGTTCTATCCGGAGTGCGCAGACGTCCAACAGACACCGGTGTGCTGGTAGAACTTCGCTAGATTTAGAGTGCCTCAACGAGTTTTCATCGACAATGGAACAATTTTGCAAACCCGGAAATGGCCAGTTTTGCTGCCAACTGGGACTTCGGGGGTGCTACGTCGATACCGCATCTTCAATAGGACAATCAAAAAATGGATTCCGGGGTGAAAATTGCCACGTACACAGAAAAAAAAGGGCGTAAAATTTCCTCTCGTTTAATTCCAAGTCAAAGGAAGCGTAAACAACGCAATTAGTTGTAGTCTTAGATGCGCCATACAACAATGTTTGAAATCTTTCATGCAACAGGCTTGATTCAGGCGTTATCTAGCTTTAATTTACATAAAATATCCTATTATTTTCAGCCAAATCTAGCATTCCTTTTATGTGCATTAGATAACGCAGACACTTCAATGTTTCTTTTTATCTGTGTAATTGATGAAAAAAGCGGATGAAAGTGGTTCTGATTTTTGGTATACACTGCTGTATTGGCGTGACATACCAAATAGAATTGGTCCACCATCTTAAAATGAAAAAAATTGAGATCGAGTTTAGTTCACCTAAATCACGAATTCCCGATACATTTTGATAATAGTGTATGAATACAATACAAAACGTCATATTCGAACTATGTTTAAAGGGTGTCCACGATGAAATTGCCACACCATGAAATTGGTCTAACTTTTTAACCGTTGGGTAGAATTTAATGAAAATTTGGGTGGATTTAGTTCATAGTGCATTATTTACATCCTGCAAGTTTTAAAGCCCTGTGATCAAAACTCGCGGAAATGGAGTGGAGCTCGTGCGTGATAAAATCTTGCGCATTCATCACGAGAACAAGGATCTCTCGCATCGTTCCATCGCTAAAACGTTGGGAATCGCGAATTCCACGGTGTCGCGAAAGATTAAGCGGTTCGACGAACGGTTGACCACCGATCGGAAGCCCAGAAGTGAAGGAAAAAGTATTCCGTACAACACCAAAAATCACAACCGCGTAGTTGGGGCCTTCAACCGAAATCCGAACGCCTCCGTTCGGGATGTGGCTAAGAAGCTGCACCTAAGCCGAAGTTTTGTCCAGAAGGCCAAAACCTAGGCTGGGTTTCGAACGTTCAAGGTACAAAAGGCCCCTAATCGCGACGAGAAGCAGAACAAGTCCGCCAAAACCCGTGCCAGGAAGTTGTACCTCAACATGCTGACGAAACATATGTGAAGGCCGACTTCAAACAGATCCCCGGCAACCTGTTTTTCACGGCCAAGGATAAGTTCAGCGTTCCGGAGCATGTCCGCACTCAGAAGATGTCCAAATTTGCGAAGAAATTCCTGGTTTGGCAAGCCATCTGCACGTGCAGGAAGCGGAGTGCACCTTTCGTGACCCAGGATACGATGAACGGACAGGTGTACATAAGAGTGCCTCCAGAAGCGGCTGCTTCCTCTCCTGAAGGCCCACAACGTCCCAACAATCTTCTGGCCGGGTTTGGCCTCATGCCACTACTCCAAGGACGTGCTGAAGTGGTATGCGGACAATAAGGTCAATTTCGTGCCGAAAATGTTCAACCCTCCCAACACTCCGGAGCTCCGCCCCATCGAAAAGTACTGGGCGATTATGAAGCAGCACCTTCTTAAACGACCTAAGATAGTGAAGACAGTCGAGGAACTGAAGAAAGTATGGGTTTACATGCAAAAAACGGTTGATTCACAGGTTGTGCAGAATCTTATGGCCGGGGTTAAGGCCAAGGTGCGGGCATTTGTGTATGGACTGTAAATAAAATACGAGTAAAATGGTAAAATGAAGTTTAATAGTTATTTCTCAATCCCTGAAAATTTGAAGGCAATCGGATGAAAACTCGAATTTTGCGAATCAATTTTGTGTGTGGCAATTTCATCGTGGACACCCTTTAAAACAAATTAGGATGTTTAAAAAAAATCTCAGAGCTTTTTGTGATTTTTTCATGAAGTTATCTTATGAAATTATAACGGTCTTTTGCTTTATTTACATTATATTTTATATAAGTCTCAATTCAGAGTTATCAACCATTACTTTCTATAAAACATCAGTGCTTTAAGACTGCCGTCCTTCAATGTTTACGAGTATTGACATTCGAGGCATTGTTTCCCTCTGTAATTTATTTTCATTGAATCAATTCTCTAACTGCCATGGAATCACTCACTATCACCAAGATTCAGTAATTCATTTATATTCCATTTCACAGATTACTTCATTGAATAAAGAAGCGCGCACTTCGGTAATCCCTCCATTAGCATCTACGAATGTATTCTCGCCAACTTCGCAACACCACCCATGCTCATGGCAGCAGATGGGCAAGTTGTTTCTACTTTCACCGTTTCGCTTTCCAGACCGGGATCAGCCACGGTGGTCGAATTTTGATGTTTTCCACCAAAACACACTTTATTTTTCTGCTGCACACTATGATCTGCTTCTATGCTCGGCAGTGTTCCGGTGGTTGATTTTCCACGAAGTTTTTCTCTATTGTCACATTTAATGTACTCACTGTCTAGGGGTGATAAACAACCAGCAACACCAGAGCGGAGAGCAACGTTTGCTCAACGAAACATCGCTGCATCGGCGTCGGCGTCGTCGACAACGTTGGTTAATTTGATGGCAATGATGAGGCCGCTTGGATTTTAGCAGAGTGGAATGAAAACATCCCTGTCTAGGTGGGTCAAGGCTACGGAGAAAATGGAGAATGAGTTGGTATCACAAAATTTCCTTTAATGAATTAAATTAAGGTTTGGGGTATAAAAGCTAATTAACCAAGTCTGATACAATACTTTTAATTGGGTTTTTTGCTGAATATAACTCAGCGCTGGCTTACCATTGTTAACCGCCAGTAGTGTACACAGGAACTAGAGGTGCCCGAGCCCACAGAAATAAACAAAAAAAGAGAATCATCGAATAAAATAATATTATTGTTTATTAATTGTTACTAATTAAATTAAACAATCATGACGAAAGACTAATTTTCACCAGCATCAACTATGAACAATTCTTTTCAAACAAAGACTTTTGGAGAACTTTCCTGTTGTTGCTGTCAAGAGATTATATGAGAACATTTACCATAAAGGTCTAGGGTTTAAAAAGAGAGTTTACAAAAATTCTAGCAATCACAAACAATAGTTCAACCAAGTATTTTCAACGAAAGCAACAGTATATATTTGACCCCGTAAATTCCGAGTAACATTTAAAATAGCTAAATATGATGTGATGAAAAATAAATAAACCAATGACCTTTCGCTAGTATTTTATCCCTTTTCCGACAATCGTAACGTCTTTAGTGTTATTTTTCCACCCACTACTAGCCGTCCGCTAACAAGATTCTGCTGTGTGGAATAATTATAACGACTTGGGGAAACAATAACAATTACGAGGTTTTTGCGCTTCTTCAGAAAACGACACAAAAAAAGGAAGAGCTTGCGGACGAGAAAAGAACGATGCAAATCATAATGAGCAAAAGCGGAGAGTTTTAATAAATGAAATGAAAAACTGCTGGGTATAAAAGTATACTGCCACCCCCGAAGGAGGTGAAAAGTTTCCCCGGAGATGGTCCAGCCGACCGGAGTGAAATGAAATTGGCTGCCAACTGTGGAATCCAGTGGTTGGTTGGTGACAGGTAGCTGACCCTGGGAAAGATTTCACCGCCCTTAATTAAGGGGTGTGAGGAAATGGCTGAAATCCGAAACACCCAAAATCAGCCGGAAATGTTTTTTCTACAAAATTTCAAACAGCTTTGTTCCAATTTCGAACAAGTTTGCGAAACGCTCTGTTTTTGTAGCGCGATTATGGGATGCTCTAACGTTCATTCGCCGTGAATGATAGAAAAAAAAACAGCTCAAAATCTCTGAAATTAATTTCGGCTCACACAAGATACCAAACTTTTAAAAACAAAAATATTTTGACATTTGTCTTTTTTCCATGAAATCTTTCGATGCAGAACCCACCGGCTTCGCAAAGTTCAACTTTGACACCGAAACATCAACTTGCCCCGGTGTGCTTTACACGCCAGTTTAGGATTAATTATAACATTGTGGAGTGATAATTGAGGCTTATGTTTCAGTGCAATGTAATTTAATTCGAAAAGTTGCTAATTAAAAAGTTGGCTCACTATCATCATATCAATCCGATTATTGCGGTGACAGTGACTGTATGCAATAGTAAACCATAGTCATTTGACATCGTTCTTGCTGCTCGAACAAAACTTTCGCTAACGACCATGGCATAATTGGGATGCCGGGACGGATTCACTATAATTACTGAAAGTATACCTGCGCCGGTGTAATGCTCACTGTCCTGTCAGGAGGTTTGCTGTGGGGAATCCGTTGGAAAAGTCAGTTCCACGTCTACAATTCCAACATTCATCTCGTTAATTAAAATCCACCCTTTTGCGCAAAGCCAACACCCTCGCCCAATCGAGCAACCCAAATGAACGCAAACTCACACCTCTTTCCAGACCATTCATCTCCAGTTCACATTTCCCCATTTTCTGAGTAGGTATCAACATCGCTGCTGTCATCGTCGTCGTCACCGTCCTTCACCGCCGCCATTGTCACTGTCGTCTCTTTCTCATCATCATCATTGCCACAGTCATCGTCGTCCTCGTTTCTACCGTGCTTGTAAATGAACCACACTCACACACATATATCCGTATATCAATAATGATCTTCCACACAAATGACGCAAATTGCTAATTAATTTAATTAACTTCGTCTTCTAATTTTCAATTCCATTTGCTTGTCTTCTTCATCCATCCTTGATCCGCCGCTATTACAAGGACCGAGGATAGGACAGGTTTCGACACCCATTGGCAACACGTTGCTATTCCGATAGGTCTGTGAGGCAATCATGGTGTACGGGCAACCATTCAACTATGCGCGTGAGGTTTTTATGCTTTACATTTATTCCAAGTTTGTTGTCCAAGAAAAATTTTGAGGGTTATAATATGGAAGCTTTTCCATGTCGCTAAATTTAAATCGAAACACCAAATTGAAAAACCTGAATTTATGCACCTATGGTGAGCTCTGAACCTTCATACTGAATTCCATTAATTAGGTATATGATTTACTGAATTCAATTAATGATCCACATAACGACGGGTTGCATTAACTTGTCCATATATGAGCAATATGGTCCTACAGGGTGTCTGCAAATTATCCGTACAGACTTTGTCGGCATGCCTCAACACAACCAAGCGGATTAAACTAAGCATACACACGACCAAAATGTCATGTAAATTTCTGTCTGCTGAGACCGACACATGCCAGCGTCCTTCAGCACATAAAAATGAGTTGAAAGACATCAAATATATTCAATCAAGCACATTTTTCGTCAAATTGCGTATGAATAAGTTTAAGGAGACATAATTTTACACAAAATCTTTGTATCTCGTGTTAAACTCATAATTTCTAAGTGTGTGTCTACATGGTTTAACATCTTGACTCATTGTTTTTATACGCAGTAAGTTTGGTACTGTTGTGATTTTTTAATTCATTCAAAATGAAGCCTAATGAGTTGCGCTCAGGTGTAATGGAACTTTTTTGAAATGGAAAAACTGGTTCAGTGATTGCAACCTTGAATATGGCAAAATCTACAGTGAGTGACGCAATGAAACGATACCAACAGCTTGAAATGCTAGTTGATCGTGTAAAGAGAGGAAAAGAGCGCACCGTTCAGACTCCACAAATGCGCGAGATTATCCGGCGACGAATCAACCGAAATTCTTCGATTTCCATCCGAAAGTTGGCGAAATCACTGAAAATTTCAAAATTTTCCGTTGGAGCCATAGTTCACGACGATTTGAAGCTACCGTCATATAAACTGTGCAAGAATCACTACTTGAATTAATGACAGCAAACCAGTTGAGAAAAACTACAGTTCTCTTGAGCCGCTCATCCAAGGGCCACCATCGGTCAGTGCTCTTCCTCGATGAAAAGGTTTTCTCAATCGAGCAGCGTCACAACCACCAAAATGATCGGCAGTTGCTTCCTGCTGCTTCAAAAAATCGTGGAAGTATTTCAAGTAGTCATCATCCCGCTTCTGTCGTGATTTGGGCTGGAATAACTCGTTCCAGTAAAACCTCATTGATCTTCATCGACAAGAAGGTGAATGCGAATCAAGCAGTATATCAGAAGCTACTTACTGATACAGTAGCTTCTTGAGCATCGCAGGATTTCGGCAAAAATGAATGAATTTTTCAACAAGACTGGGCGCCGGATCATGGAGCGAAAAAGACTATTAGTCTTTGCAAACGCATTTTCCCAAACTTTTTAACGAATGATGAATGCCCTTCTAACTCACCGGTTTTGAATCCGATGGACTATTCGGTATGTTCCATCTTTAAGTCAAGAGCCTGCAGTACACCACATAAATCACAAGCATATCTAAAATCGTCTCTTTTAAAGTTTTGGTTACAAATATCTGTCGAAGAACTCGCGGCCATCGTGGATAACTTCCCTAAACGTATTAAGGCGTGCATCTCAGCAAGAGGCGGCCATTTTGAAATGAACAAATAAAACTTTTAATTTGCAAACATATTGCTATAACAAACAATACATATTGATTTTTTAATCCAACAATAAAAGACAGTTTTAACACCATTTTGTTGTACGTATAATATTCGAACACCCTGTAGGGACTTGATTTGGCCGCCAGTAAACTCTTTAAGGATTTCTCATGCGATTAAAGATGTCAATTTATAGGTTTCGGTCCAAGTCCAAAACTCACCACTTTCCTTGACCAACCCGCGTATTGTACCCAATAAGTTCTTGACCACTAGATATAACCACAACTGTAGTTCAATTTCGAAATCCAAAATGGCGTCGAATACTGATTATTGGCATCTTCACAAAAATGCACATATTATTGCATATTTCATTCCGAAATGCCCATATCATTGCATATGTGTGGTTCCAATCAACTGCACGAAAAAATATCACTTAGTTTTTATTCCAACAATTTTCTAGTTGAAACTTTGCACAGATATTTCGTCTAATTGAAAACCCTTTTTTTAGTGTCGTTACCTCATATTATGTCACGACTAGCTTTCCGGAAGGACCGATGTAAAAAATAAAAGAAAGATGTGTTAGAATAACTAGACTGTGAAAACGGTTCGAAATGGTGACTTCAACAAAGTTTTACAAAACCTAAGGACAGCTCTTAAAAAAATACATACGTCTCGTATTTACGTGACATTGTTCGTCACCCATCTAAAATTTATATATTTGTCCGAAAAAATTAATTAGGTGGACAGGATGTAATTTCAATACATGAACGTTTCAATATATGCAGATGATATGAATTTTATCTATAAATATGTAAAGCATCTGCTTGTAGTATTTGAGAATGAAATTAATAATTTTCACAACTGGTGTTCAAAAAATATGCTGGAACTTAATGTGAAAAAATGCAATTCTATATCATTTACAAGAAAACACGTTCTAAGGTAAGAATCAATATCTATAGGCCAAAACACAGTTCAAAGATACAGTAAAGTTAAAGACTTAGGTATTATATTTGACACAAAATTAACGTTTGTTGATCAATATATTAACATTATACATTAGGCAAACTACATGCTAGAGTTTATTAAAAGATTTAAGGATGAATTGACAGCTTTTGGAAAGGAAGTCTACAGCGCGGCTGGAGAGTTTCAAACATCGACGGGGTACAAGTACGTACGATACAAGTTATCAGTAGGTTATTAGATTGAACAAACATCAGTATGGATTTCGTGCAGGATCAAGTACGCTGACAACCACAAGTGAACTTGTTGATGACATATACAAGGCGATGGATTCCCAAAAAATGGTGGAATTTTTTTACCTAAAAAAAGCATTCGAAACTATTGATCAGTAGATACTCGACGTCTGTGGAATCATAGGAGTTGCAATTAATTTGGGACCTTCACTGTGACCTTTACTACTACATCAACGATCTTGCAAAGATTGCTTCGCATGGAAAGCCAAGATTATTCGCTGATGACACGTCCTTATCATATGAAGACATAAATGTTGAAGAAATCTTTCTAAAACGCAGCATGTTTCACTCGGATGTTGTAATTTTTTCAACCAGAATAGACGAAGTAGAATGTTACAAGTACTTGGGTCTAAACTTGGATACCACGTTGTCATGGAATCATCACATCGCAGAACTACGAAAATGTGTAAGCTCAACATTGAGAATCTCTAAGTTTATGTCGCTGAAGGCTTTAGAAACTATGTATGTACCATGCTTTCATCCAATCCAAGCTTCAATATATGGTGTCTATTTGGGGTGCTGCTGCAAAGACACGATTTAATCCACTGCAAGCTATGCATAATAGGTGTCTAAAAATCGAGTACAAAAAACCTCACTTGTATTCAACCGTGGATCTGTACAACAATGCAAATGCAACTGCCAACTCTGCGGAATATCCAGTCTTTGTGTCATATCCACATCCTGATGTATAATCCATGAACTCATCATAATCAAACCTTACTTCAAGCGTCACATAGATATCAGCTAAGAGATCCAGCAAAATTCGTTATCGGCCGTTATAATACGAAAACGGGCAAAAAATCCATTTCTCACTACGTTTTAATTTCTTTCCACCTGATTTGAGATCTGAGCGTGTTGGTAAAAAATTCAAAGACAAAGTAAAGCTACGTGTACGGACCAGGCTGGCAGACTATTTGCCCTAGGCCTCAAAACATAGATCCATCGAACTTGGATAATCTGACTGTTTTAACTACAATCTTTAGTTTACCGTGGTTCTTAGAAACATGTATTCGGCCTACTCTGGTAGTGAGAAATTTCTTAAGCTTTCGCTTCATTATTGCCCAAAATCTCTCGATGGGCCGGAACTGCGGGCAGTTGGTTGGATTTATGTTCTTATCGATGAAATCTACGTTATTATCGCGGTACCACTGGATGACTTCCCGGCTGTAGTGGCAACTCGTCAAATCTGGCCAAAACTTCAGGGGACCTTTATGGGCTTTATTGAAAGGTAGTACGCGGTTTTTGAGGCATTCTTCCTTGTACAGCTTCGAGTCTACCGTTTTATTCGTCACGAACACTTTGGTCTTTGCTCCGTAGCTGCATATCCCCTGCCAAATCATCAGTTTTTTTTTGGCGAATTCGTCCATAATAGCAAACTTAAACTTCGCAGGAACATCTCCTCGTGCCTTCGCCATGTAAAATTTGTTAAATGTTAAATCCATTTTAACGTAGGTTTCATCGTCGATGAGCAGGCATCCTTGGTACTTCGTCAAAACCTGCTGGTACAATTTCCGAGCTCGAGTTTTAGTGACGAAAGTTTGCTTCAACGTTCTGTTTGGTTGCTTGCTGGCTCGATAAGAACGAGCAGCAGCGTATTTTGTTCGATTTCATTATATGATAGTCCAGCGTTTGCTCTGCCGGTTCTCGACACCTTCTGGTTCAGCTTGCGGTCATATGTTTCACTACGACGCTTACTTGAGGCACTGGACCCACGCTCTTTCGCTCCCTGAAACTTTTGAGCACAGCATACACGGTTGATTTGGCGATTTTGCGATTTTTATTGCGATTTTTTTTGCGATTTTTATTGCGGACCACGTCGGATTATCAACGTGGGTGTGCAGAATTTTGTCTCTCCTCTCAGCTTCCATCTGGAATAAATTTTGGCTCACTGCACGAAACACCGTGAAATTTATACCATAGAAATTGGGCGTCTAGGTTTTCTTGCAGCGGTCACTTTCCGTGCCGAACCAAACTCTTCAGTTCGAGATGCGGGTAAAAAGTTGTATGTGAGCAAGACATTCGTACAGAATAACAAAATTCGAGCTCGACTACGTAAGTTTAAGGTTCAGAAACCCCAAAACGGAAAACCGAATACGGTTACAAAAAGCAGCTCCCGGAAGTTGTACGATCAATGGATGACGAGACATTTGTGAACGCGGACTTCAACCAGATTCCAGAAAACCTGTATGTGACTGCCAGGGATAAGTGTAATATGCCCGAGAACCACCGGACACAGAAGGTATCAAAGTTCGCCAAGAAGTTCATAATTTGGCAAGCGATTTGTACTTGCGGAAAGCAAAATGAATGGACAGATGTATTTGGAAGAGTACCTCCAAAAGCGGCTTCTCCCTTTCCTGAAAGCCCCCAACAGTCCGACGATCTTCTGGACAGGTTTAACGTTTGCATTAAAAAATGGACTTTTTTCGGAAGGTGATAAAAAAAGCTAATACAGATCATTGCTTTTGATAAATTTCCCATTCTAGGTAATTATTTTAGCTTACTTGAAAAAAAAAATCTACATACTTGCGAGTGGCCTTACGACAGTTAACCGGAACACGCCATGGCGGACGAACATCCGTTTAGGCATGTTTTTGAGTTCTTCTTCGTTTTATTTATCAATTCCTCCTCAGTTTTCGCGACACAATTGTTCGAGTAGATCTTACGCTTCAGGTTGGCCCAGTAATTCTCGATAGGACGCAGCTGGGGGACGTTGGGCGGGTTCGCCGACATGGGTACCACATCGATATTCAGCCGCTCTCTCTCCTCCAACAATCTTTTCGAGTAGTGGGCCGACGCCGGATCCGGCCAGAACACCACGCCTTCGCCCTTATGGTATTTCTTGATGAACGACGCAACTTCCGGCAGGCATCTCGTACTATAAATTTCCCCGTTCACGGCCAGTCCAGAGCAAAAGAAGAGGAGCCGCTTTGACATCCCTTTCTCGCTGATTGTCAACCACAGCAGCACCTTCTTGTGGAACACTGCCACTGCGTCATTGCCTGCAGTTCCGAAACCAGTGGACGTGACTTCCGCCTCCTGACATGTATGTTCATGTTCACCAGGTACTTTTTCACTGTTGGGCCGGATTAACCGACCTAACGGCCAAACGCACGCAGAGATGTAACCAATTTTCCCTCGGTCCACAAAGTGTCCGTTTTCGATGCGGCGGGGTGCCGTTCTTTGAACGCGCACGCTTCTGAACGGAGCTGCTTCACTGTTTTTGCCATCACGGTTAGTATGCGACTGATACAGCTGTCAAATATTGTCTGCTGACTCATGGGTTACTATGACTAATGCTGCCTAGATTGTTTTGTCAGTGCAAGTGATGGTAAACCTATGAAAAATCGGATTTTTTTTTGTCCATTGTTTTTAATGCAAACGTTAGCATCATGCCAATACACGAAGGACGTGCTAGAGTGGTATAAGGCGAATCATGTTAATTTCGTGCCGATAGATGCTGAACCCTCCAAACACTCTGGAACTGCGTGCAATAGAAAAATTCTGGGCCATTATGAAGGAGAACGCATGGGTTTATATGCAATAAACTGTCGATTTTGGGGGCGTGCAGAACCTTATGGCTCCGGTAACAGCCAGTGTTGCCAAAACTAACTTTAATTATTTCTTTTTACTCCCTGATACTTTGGTGATAATCGAATAAAAACTCGAATTTTGAGGATGTATTTTGTGCGTCTTTCGCCATGACTATGACTCCGTTAGGCAAGGGTTTATTTGCGTTCCTATTGAGAAGTCTTGAAAAACGGGAGTGTTGCTTTATTTGTAAACACCATAAATTAAAGAGAGCGAAGAGAATTTACAACGAATTTATGTTAAATTAACACAAATAAATTACAAAAGTACATTCTCCTTAGACAGCTAAGATTGGTACAAATAATGTTTATGCCGTTGCAGTCCCTTCATTAACTCATTTAACGGAATATAAAATAGGGGTAAATTCAGTATACCTGGTAATCTTTTGTTCCACCAAATTACCCAAATCAAGTTATACTTTTAACATTGCCTGTAACACTTCTAACTTTCCGCAACTTAACGTTTCTATAGAATACACCTCGTTATGCTTCATCACATGCTTGGAAGCGAATACTAAGTGTCAGCAGGAAAAGAGAAATCGCTTTGTGGCATGCACCCACTTGCCGCGGATTGGGGACTGGTGGACGATATGCACTTGTCAGGTTAATAATAACTTATTTAAGCGTTAAACATGGCCGCTGTTAGACTATAAATATAGCAATGATGGTCCTCTAGGCCATTCAAATATTTAATTATCCATTAGAAATTTTCAAATGCACATTTGAGAATGACTGATGTCCATATTACCCCTACTACCCATAATGTTCTATAGAAAATCATCTCCCAACAGATACAGCAGCACGGTATAGGATAGTCGCCGTTAGCGTATGGCCTGAATGAAACATCGCGTCAATGCAGGTGCAGTATACACACTTTTTTGTTGCACAAAGCCATCTCCGCCGTTGTCAATCCGAAAATGTGCAGTATTTCAACAGAAGCGGAAGAAGCAGATCCATCAGGAAAAGTAAAAAATACAACTCTGTACACACGAGCGTGTGTATCTTTATAATATCGCTGCCAGCGCTTAAGGCGAAACGAATGCGCGATGAAGCTGTGCTGTTACAGTATCTCGCTTCCCAACGACTTTATAATTTATTCATGTTTACTGTTCATGAATAACAAGTGTCAATTATCTTAGTCTACAGAATAGTTAAATAACCTGCATGAGGAAACAACCGCTTGCTGGACTGGTTTCAATTTTGAAATACACCGCCATATGACGGTGTGTTGAAGTCTGGATATTTCTGAAACAATAGCATAAAATTCTGCAAGTGTTATTTGCGCTTTGTTATGATCATGTTTTATAACGTTCATTGTAAAAATGGGTTTCCTGGTTAGGTCAAACAAAATTTGGGTTGAAAATTTCCTTAACTTCCTAAGATTGAAAACAATGTTGAATACCTGGCTTAATTTGAAGCCTGTAACAGGAAGCAAAAGATATGTTCTTCCCTTCATTCTACTATACTGGATCACAACCAACACTAAAGAATAATTATCCCTTCAGAAACCAAACACACCAATTTTTACAAAGTCTTAACTACCATCTGAAGCTTATTCGATAACTAATCAAAGGAAACAAAAAGATGAACACTCAATGATAATCAATTATTAGGGCATTGCTTTTCACACAATTTTTACCTACTGTTCTCCAGTTTTGCTCTTTCAACTATGGATCATAAAATAAATGCAGTTCATAAAGTATGTGACAGCGACGTAATGACGAATTTTTGCAATTTAATTGAGTTAGCTTAAGGAGCGATGGGAAATCGTAACAACTACTATATCCCCTCGCTACCATACTGGTATGCAGGGATCATTAATGAAATAATATGGTACTGTGAGGAATAAATCAAGAAAATAAGATATCGGTGAATGCAAATTATTACCCTGCTGAGTACTAAAATGCTACAATGTTGCATTTGGCCGCTGGAAATTGAGGCTAGTAACATAACGTGTTCTGGTACCTACTCATCAGTGGACATTTTTTAAATGTCAATGTCAACATGAACAGGACAGCCAGGTGATTCGTATCCATAAAATACTGTATCAGTTTTTCAAGCTTCCGTAAAACTGGTAATGGCAGCATCTAACACTATTGAATCGACCTAGATCATACTGTTATTGCACTCGTCAGCATTAAAATTAATCCAGGTTCAGCATCATGCAAATCATTAAACATCACAGTATGCATCGTTTTGCAAATTGAGAAGCAACAGCTAGAACCAATTCAGTTAACTCTGCCAACGCTCGTTTGCTCTTCCTTCTGTAGCATGATGATGTCGAGCGTGAGATACAAAAAGTAGCTCGATCCGATATGCGGTGAAACGCCTGCTTATTGCATGTCCTTTTTGAGTTTGCTGCTTTTCGCGAAGAGGATTGCTGGCTGCATCAGCCACCAGCGAACACCCTTCGTTAGTAAGTCTTCCAGGGATGCCTTTTCATTTTGTCCCAGTGTTTTTTCAAGCATATCTATTAGAAAAGTTTGCTCACCATCATCGCAATGATTGCTGTGCAATCATGCATAATACGGAAACAGGAATTTAGTAGAGAAATACAAATAGCACGGTAATCGTATCGACGTGCTAATTCTTTTTCTTCTTTAACTTTTCAAGCTTATTGCTTGTTCTCAACTTAGTATCTTTTGCAGAACGTACCAGAATGTACAAAATGAATAGTTAGTTTGTGGTAAGTTTCTTAGAGACTAAAAAATTTTAAGACATTTTGGATGAAACAAGCTAAGAGTGTGATGTTTAAATGTGAAAGTTCACAATCTTCCCAGCAAGAAGTGTTTCGGAAGAAAAATATGGGCGTGCTCGTGGAATATCCAGGCCAACCCCACAGGTGGATGGCGTAACAGTTAGGAATCGAAAATTCTATCGTGTCCCGTGAGATAAAATTGTTCAAGGAAATCCAGACGACCAAGCAGTGAGCTGGCGCGAAAGAAACGCGAAGACGATCGACCCCGTAAACGCAAGGAAGGTGTGGGATTACTTCAAGCGTCTTCCAAACCCTTCGATTCGGAACTTGGCCAAGAAGGTCAATTCTTCCGTCTTGTTCATCCAGCAGACAATGAAGCGGGTCGGACTTCATGTCTTCAAGGTAAGGAAGGCGCCTTACCGAACCGATAAAAAGAATACAGTGGCCAATTCCCGTGCCAGGACGCTTTACCGCGAGTGGTAGGTGAAGCCGAAATGAATCGTAATGGACGACGAGACGTACATGAAAGTGGACGCCAAGCAGAACTTCCGGAGAAGTTTTGGGGGAAGAAGGTTGACAAATATTGATAACTGGCCTTGGTACATAAGAGCACTTGCATTAGAGGTGAAATACCTAAGCAAAATACGTAAAAATTGCAAGCAAAACATCTCTCGAATAACAAAACTTTTATTTGGGATACCTCGGAATACCTGAGATGTACTATTTTGGTATTGTCTTACCTCAATTTGGTATTCATATAACATTCTGCGAACACTTTTATGGTATTATCCTTAGGTATATTATCTCTTATGCGGCTCTCAAATACCAGAACCAGTCAAGGAGGTTGAATAAACCAGCTTTGCAGAAATATAGCTAAATTGTGTTTATTTATTTCCTGAAAGTTTAAAAAATATCAGAGTAAAAATGATTTGTAAGTGATCAATTTTTGTCTGTTGCAACGTTCTCGAGTACAATCTTTATCTCTCATACGTAACAAATCAAGTAAATAAGGACAGTTTTAGTTATGAAACTACTACCTTATGAGGTCTGCTGTACTTAACACAGTAAAAAAGAATGTTTAAAAAGCTTGAAAAATAAAAACCCGTAGGACTTTGCTGCGAGGTAAAAAGATTTAAACTTAACGGACACTAGTCAAATTCTGACTGTAAAATTTATCGAAAACATTTAAACTGAAATGAATAATGCTCAAAGACCCATTAATTAAATTTTGATGCACAAGTCAAGCTGAACAATGCATTAGGTCCTAAGTAACATTGAGAGATTCTCTTCGTCGACTTTCTCTTTCGTTAATAGTTTGTTCATTAAACGATTTGCTGATACACTTTTGATTGTTATTTTTTGTATTCTCCCCAGCGCGGAAGTAACAATCTTTGATGAAGTTTTTCAGAAACAGATAATTTCTCTTCTCCATGCGAAGAGCTAGGAGCGGATGTCTATTTGTTCTAGCGGATGATGTCTATTTGTTCTAGCAATAAAATTACTGTCCGCTCCTAGCGCTTCACATGGCGATTTGCTGATGTGTTTTATCTATTGGATCCTTAATTACAGTTTACATTACCGTACTGTGTGTTGAAAATGCTTGAACATGTTTTTAAATAGCCGTAGAAACACAAAGAGAAAGTCGACAAAGAGTGTCATTGTTTGGTTTGAAGTCATTTTATTACAGACAGAAATTCAGGTTATTAACAGGCTATAGCCAACACTTCAGCGAAATAACTTCACGGAAATATAAAAGGCAAGCCTTCATATATGACCATTTTGTTCGAAAATCGGGCTTTGATCTAATTGTATTGTTCGTCACTGTGAATAACAACATTAAATAATTAAGATAAAAAAAGTGATTTAAAATAATAATTCAAATAAATGAAAAAAATAATATACATAAGAAAATAAAATACCACAAGAATACCTCAGCTTAATAAGTACAATATTAAATATAATAAATAAATAGTAATTAAATACAAAAATAAATAGATACAAAGGTACATATATAACAAACTGAAAAAAAACATTGATATAGATATCAATAAACAGTTAAATTCGAAGACGAATAAAATCATAAGCATAAAGCGAACAAAATATAACTTGATAAATACATCAACGATTTAATAAATACATACAAACATACAAAAACATTTAAAAAAGAATGAAATAAACGAATAAATATATTAATGAATAAATAACTGACACGTAACAGCAATTTAAAACAAATGGTCAAAAAATTTATATAATAAGTTAATACATGCATAAATCATTAGTAAAATAAATAATAAAATAAATTGATATATTTAGAAACGAAACAAATATTTAAAAAATAATCAATAAGTTCATAAAAATTTTACATAAAAATTAAGCTTTATTAACAATACAAATGATTGTAAACATTTATATAATAAGTTAATATATGCATAAATTATAATTCAAATAAATGAATAAATAAATTAATGTATAAAGAAAAGCAACAAATATCAAACAGATAATAAAAACATAATCACTAAATTAATAAGAAACAACATTAAAAAAAAGCTATATTTACATCTGTTATCATATAAATCAACAATTATAAAAAACAATTGAGGAACCCAATAAAGTATAAAATCATGTGTATCAAAAATATATAAGGATACATTTATAAATTTGAATTTATGTTTGCATGAAGAAACATACAAAAATTCAAATTAAAAACAAACAAAAAACATGCCTCATATAATTTTTATTTTTGTAAAAAAAAAAGAAAATAATAAATAATAACTGTTAAAATACAAACATATATACTGATCATAAAATAAAATATTCACATATATAACAATGAACTAATTAATGAATAAATAAACATTTGAATGAAAATAATAGTAATATACGCACATAAATAAAATTGTGATAATTATATTAATAACATGCAAAAACTAACAAAATGATGGGATCAATAAGTGAATAAATTAATAAATTAAATAAATCACCACATAAAACATAATAAAAAAATGTTAATATGTATTAAATTAAATCTGTGATTTGTATTCAATTCCATTAAAATAATTAAATTAAAGAATGATAATTTAAAAAAATATTGACATAAATTAGAGAATGCATGTGTTGATTGAACAAATGAATCAATACATGTATGAAAAAAAAATGAAAAAATAAATAAATGAATAAACGAGACGATAAAAACAAAATAATTAAATAAACTGATACATTTTCATAAAAATTCATAGGTAAATTATTCTTCTTATAAATAAATAAAAAGATGTATAAACAAAAAAGTGTGCATGAATGAACAAATATATTAAATAAAACAAGTACAAAAAACGAAAAACAAAACTATATCCAGATATTACTAAATTGAATTAATAAATATTTAATTATTAATTTCAAAAATACATACAGAGTATCATAATAACTGTTAGTTTAGTTTTTAATAATAAATATTCGAATCGCAATTTTTTATTTTCTAATTAGGGTAATCATTTTTTCGTTAAGGTTGTCCAAAAACATAACTTTTTTAATAAGTGCATTTTTTTAAAATTCATTACTTTTGCAACATTTTGCTGATTCAAAAAAACGAAATAAGCAAATAAAAGGTAATTTAATACTTTTTTTTAATATGAAAAGATACCTATATATAAAACTCATAATAAAAATATGTATTATATTTGCTATTCTTGATTTTCCTGTTCGTGGAACCAAAGATTTTGATTCTATTTTTTTTTTAAAAGCTTAAACGTTTTAACATAACATGTAAGAAAATTGGCCATGCATGTATTCTAGTTTTTAAACTATTATTTTTTTTAAATTATATGTTTTTAGTTTTTGATGACTGTCCTACCACGCGGTTCACAGTTCATTCCTTAGTTCTTTCAAAAATCTAAATGAACCTATAAAAACCACTTAAGATTGCTGGAGACGCAGGGTTGGCAAGTTACTTCGAACTATGTGGAAAAATAGTAATCAAATTACAATAATTTTTGAAAAAAAATAGCTCAAAAACTAGAATACAAACATTTCCAAATTTGCGATATTTTACGTAAAAAGATCTAAGTTTTTAAGAGAAAAAAAATAACAAAAGAGATATCTTTTGGCTCCGAGATCATGAAAACCATAAAAAAAAACAAATACAAGCCATCTTTTTATAATAAATATCGCCAAACAGTTATTTTCAAGACCATGAAAGCCATTAAAAAAACGAAAATAAGCCATCTTTTTAGTGTAACTATCGCAGTAAAGGTATATATCGTACATCTTTTTTATGGAATTGCTGATATTTACATGGACTGTTTCACACAAATAAAGAAAAAAATAAAATAAAATGAATACATTAGTTCAGAATAAAAGATTAAAATTAAAAAGATATAAGAGAATTAATGAAGCTATGCAAAAACTTGTTTTTGTAAATATATTAATAAAAAAATATACATTAAAAAAAATATTAAATATTAATATAGATTTCAATATATAAAAAAATTAATAATAAAAACAATGAATAAATTGATAAAAAAGGTTTACAAATTATGTTATAGATTAATATGTAACTTAATGAATAATAAATAAACACATAACAAAAAAATTAATAAATATACACATATAATAATAGTAAGAATAAAACAATAGGTAGTAAGTAAATGAATAAATAATTAAATAAATGAATACACACAAGGAAAAGAGGTTCCACAAACGGATGACAGTGCATCGTAAGCCGGAACAAACGCGCAAAAAAACGAAAAAATGCTGATCGCTCATTTCAAGCGGAATCCAAACATTTTAAAGCAGGACTTGACCAAAAAAACTATGATGTTTTGCAAAACTTCGTTCTAAAAACCAAGAAACGATCCAGATTTAAATCGTACAAAATGCAGAACTTTTCCAATCGAGACGAACGGGAGCAGAGTGTTGCCAAACCATTTGCAAGGAAATTCTACACAAAGCTGCTAATGAAACACCGGTGCTGTGTCATTTACGATGAGACATACATCAAAGCGGATAGGAATATTTCACAGGTGATGAGAAGTTTGCAATAGATGATCGTTTCAATCTAAAGAAGCTGCCAAAATGCGCTTCGAAGTACCTAATTTTGCAGGCCATATGAACTTGTGGCAAACGGAGTGAACTATTCGTGAGATTTGGGTGATATTTTTCAAAACTAAGTGCCTCCAAAAACGGCATTTGACTCTTATTTAGGCAGCCCATTGCTGAACATTATTTGGGAAAAATCGGCTACAATATGATTGCGTTTTCGGGGAGCTACATTACTTTCTGTTTCCGAATTTGTTCCAGTACCGCAGCAGAGATTCATACCAACATGCATACACCGTCGAAATTTGTACACCTGACTGAATGTGTTAAGCTTGAAGTACTTAAGTAAAGCGGGTATTTCAAAAAAAATAGGTATTTGCATGGCGTTTAGAATCAATACTATTTAGAAGGCTCTGATATATGTATGATGTATCATGTGTACTACCACCCATTGTAGCATAGAAACAAAGTCCGCAATGGGCTCTCCTCTCTGGTGGACTTGATCAAGCTTTTATAACCACTGATTATCCTAATCATCCTAAAAACGGAATGGGTGGATCGATAGGCAACATCACTTATACGTATCCACAGGGATATAAAGAATCTACTTCCAACAACAAGATTGAGCAATTGGTAAAACTGTTAGCAATGGGGAGTTGGCATTTCCACTCTCCCCATCCAGAATGCTTAAATCGGGTGCCCTGGTGGTCTCTCCCATTCCCATGAAATATTTATACTATAGTGTGTATATATATGTAAATGAAAAATACTACAAGCATTCATATGTATTGTATATGATCTTCATTCGGTTAAAGTGTAGATTTCTGTAGTTCCACGCTTAAGCACGTTCTCGTGCATTCTCAATTCACCAAAATCTTTATTTGAGAAATCCTGAAAAAGTATGGTAAGTAGATTGATCACACAGCGCTGTATGAATCAGATCAGCTGATCAGTTTAGTAAAATGTCCATTTGCAAACTGGAAATGAAAAATACTCTCAATCATAAGTGCAAAAACCTACCACAGATTCCGTTGCAGCTTTTTGTATTCAAGGCACTAGATACTCTTTAAGCATAAGAGGAGAAGAAACGATCAAAATGATAATTGGACAATAGATAAAAATTATAAAATTATTTTTATGTTAATATACCTATCACGAAAACACGAGCTATGATCAAATGGTAATGATGATGATAAAGATGAATAATAATGGTAATGAATAAACAATGTCATATAAGATAATATATATAGTGAAGGGATATTATAAAATGAACTGAGCTGTAGACAAACTTGCGCATCCGTTATGAACTAGAAAATTTATACAATGTACTGTTCAGTTCAAATTGGAACAACCGAGTTCACGTTAAATTTAAACTCTCTAGCAAATTTACCGAAAAACTCGGTTGACAAACTTAAATCCAATCAGCAATAACCGAACATCGGTTTACTTAAATATTGCCGAACGCTGTCAAACAAACCGAATTTTTTGTAGCAGTTACAGAATTCGGTTCTTTATGACAGAGCTGGAAATTCGATTTAAATAGCTTAGAATTTCATAGTAATAGAACCAGTTTTGTCAGTTACATTGTTTATTGATGCAAACAATCGTCAGTTAATAATAAACGTGCATCCTCCTTTTGTAGTCTCTCGGTAATGTTTTCCATTTTCACCTGACAAAAAACACAGTACTGATAACCAGACACTCTTCGCGCACATGCGAGATAAAATGGCTGACAATTTTTCAGGCCTTACCGAGTCAGCGAAAATAACCGAGTTTTTCGATAGACATAGCCGTCGCGGAATGGTCTCAAAGAGAAGCGTTTGAGAATATTCAGCGAATGCTCGGTTTAATTTACCGAGTTTTCTCGGTTTTCGTGTACCGAACTCTTTAATATCCCTGCTTTACCGTACTGTTCGGTTCATTTTTCATTTGTATCTGTCAAATATGTTATATAGTAACTGAAACTCGGGTTCGACTCCAAAAATATACCCGAAAACAGTATATATAAACGATTTGTTCGGTTTCTTGTTGGTAACCGACGTGGTTCGGTAGAACATTGAACCGAGTTCGGTGTTATTTTCTAAGTGTGTAATGACCTGGAAGACCTGAAATACATCATGCAAAAGACAGTACATCCCAAATTTCGATAACCTGAAACCAATTTATCATATCATATCATATAGGGTAGGGAACGGCTTAAGCACCCCGGGACCCTATTCCAAGCACGGGATGGAGCACCATACTCCAAAAAATGAGCGTTGTAGGTTTATGTTTACCCCGTGCTTGGAATAGGGTCCTGGGGTGCTTGAGCCGTTTCCTAGCCTATATCGTATCATAACAACAACAAAAGATAAAAAAAATGTATTGTGCCTCAATTTCCCGTCATATCCTTCCATGTTATTAGGATGATCCCAAAGCGCGCTGCAGCTACGCACCTTAAAATCTACTTGATGTGATAATTCCAACTAACTCTCAGCCTCGGATCTGCACTAAGAATCCCTACTGAGCCCTTCAGCGCCAGGGACGTAGTAGGGTATGACATAAAATAACAGTCGAGTTATTAGTACGAGACACTGAAGAAGTCTGCACATTGTAGACGAAATACGCGTATCTGTCGAAGATAAGCAAAGGTAGTTGGAATTAAATGGAAGATACTAGTTCTTCTTCTAATTTCTAGTTATAAAATAATAAAAACTAAATTTTGGTCATATGTCCATGATGTTTGTCATTTGCGTAGTCAGGTTCCACCTCAGCTTAGTCAGTAGAGACATAGGTACGAAACAAAATCATGCTGGATGTTGCTGAGTTCGATTCCTATTTACATGAAGTTTGCTATTTATATGAAGTTTGTGAACATCAATACTAGGTACATATATAAATATCGGCTCAGAACAGTTAAGACTGTATTCGATGAAATTTGGACACACAAAATGGGTCACCAAAATTTTTCCTTGGGCCCGATTCTTTTCAAACTTTCTGGAAATAAAGTACTACCAAATTGTTTAGTTTTGACATCATTGAACCTCTTCTCCCAACCCAAATGCCCGCACCTTTGCCTTGACCCCTTTCATCAAATTTTGGGCAATGATAGGACCGACTTGCTTACTTACTTTTAACCACACTTTCTTTAGTTCAAGTTCATTTTCTATAAGTTTTGGAGTTTTAACGAGCTTTGCCTTCATGATTGCCCAAAAATTTTCAATTGGGCGAAGTTCCGGAGTGTTTGGAGGGTTGACGTCTTTTGGTACAAAAACTACATTATTATCTTTGTACCAGTCTAAGACGGGCCGGACATAGTGGCAAGATGCCAAATCCGGCAAAAACAGTGTCGGGCCATCGTAAGATCTCAAGAAGGGCAGAAGTCGTTTTTGGAGGCATTCGTCCTTGTAGATTTGTCCGTTGACGGTCCCAGAGGTGATGAAGGGCTGACTTATTTTGCCACATCCGCAAATCGCTTGCCAGACAAGGAATTTTTTGGCGAATTTCGACAGTTTCTTCTTCCGTACACTCTCCGAAACGGCCAACTTAGAGGTGGCGACGTAGCGTTCCTGTCCTGGCATTTGTGTGGTGTCGGCTTTAATGTAGGTCTCGTCGTCCATCACAATGCAGAACGGTTTTGTGAGCCACTCCCTGTACAGTTTTCTTGCACGAGTTTTGGCCACCGAGTTCTGTTTATCGCTCCGGTTCGGTGCCTTCTGGACCTTGTACACATGTAATCCAGAACGTTTCATTGTTTTCTGCACAAAACAAACTGAAACTTTCGCCTTTTTCGCAACATCCCTGATCGAAATGTTGAGATAACGCTTAAATTGGTTCAATACGAACCGGGACTTCTCCGAATTTGATGTGCCAAGTTTTTTGCCAATACCATTTTTCCGCTTGGTTGTCTTACGGTCCTTGAACGTTTTGATCACATGAGATACGGTTGAATGTGCGATTCCGAACTGTTTTCCAATCCATCGATGAGAAGCGTTTGGGTTTTCGAAGTGAGTTCCCAAAATTTTTTGGCGCACTATTTCTTCATTCGAAGCCATCACTGAAATCACTCAACCGATTTTCACGAAACTCATTACACAATTGACACAACACAATGACATACATTCAGTTAAAATTTCAATAATTTTTAACCACACGCTAAAAAGTTACCAACAATTGCGTGTGTCCAAATTTCATCGAATACAGTCTTTATTTGAAAACAAAACTTTTTAACGATGAAGCGTGTCAATGCTTGATACGCCTTTTACACTACCACTGGCTTCCAATAATAGTTGTCAACGAGTAAATTCATTGCCAAATAAGTATGCGAATTTCTCGTCCACCTGTGAAAAAAAGTTTCCATCATGCTAAAGCACAATCAAGTACGACCACCAGCATCTGCATCAGTACTAATGTGAAGTGAGTGTAAGTGAGCAACGAATCTGATATTGTTATAGAGCAATCAGAAAATCAAGCGCAGCCAAGGAAGCAGCAACAAACACGTAATGGGCTCTACACTGTAGCAGCAACCCAGCCAACGCCTTCATTAGTAGTGAGCTTCTGGCGATTCTTTTCTCTGACCCCTTCAACATCTCCATGTTCATCCTGCTTCACACCCATTTGTAAACATACCTATCACGGACATATACTCCTGACTACCAGCAGGATTATGGCGCAACTGTCGGCCGTGTGTATATCTTCTAATGAGCTTGACCCTTGGGATGCCCTCCGGTCCCCTTCGGCCTGTTAACAAAGCGGTAGTTCGTTCATGGTTGCATGCATACTGTGATGACCCAAATGGCAAGAGCTATATTCGTTTCCCATTAAAATTTTCCTAAAGAGCCAAACTCGTTCGGGTTCGAGAAAAGCTTCAAATAAAACGCATAATATCGAAAACAAAAACAAGACTTAGTCAAATAGATTGACGGTGCAAAACATATATTCTACGGATGGCAATTATCACTTTTTTGCATAAATAAACGAATCCCTAAATAATAGCGCTTGCATAACTATTTCCAATCAAGAAATATTCCCCCCCTAATCAACTTCCCTTTGAGAAGCCCCTCGGTCCACAAGCTTTATGCATCGCAACAAAATGCTTACTCACGATCAATCGAAGTAATTAATGGAAAATGATAATCTGACTAATTAAAGATAATCCTTTCATTTTCCTCTAGGGATACACTTCTCATTAGCACTCGAGTGCGCTAATTTAGAAAGTGTACGTCTCCCTCCTTACCGGAGTCATCGAATCCTCTTCGTCATGTGTTTTTGCTTCTACCCACCCTTCAGATCTCGCATTTTCCGCTCCAAAGCCACTTAAGTTTGCCTCAATTCCACTCATCGAAACATCATAGTAAAGGAACCAGGAGTTGCGAGGGAGTAAGAGAAGAAGTTAAACTCACTGCTAGCTCCTCCTCAATGTGTTGGTGCTGTACCGTATACTTCCTCGCACTTATGGGAACGACCACTCGTGTCGTATATATGGCGTTGTGGAAATATTTGCAGCATGGTTAGGCCAACCGATTGCCTTCACAATCAGACTCTTGATGATGACGTACTTAACGAAGATGATGTTGATGCCAATGCTGATGAGTGGAATAATACCATGTGTGCTCGAATCAATCAATCAATCAATCAATCAGTCGGAAGAAAGGACAGAAAAGGTAGCCATCGTTCCTGACCGGCTCGAACGATCTGAATTTCACCGGTCAATTTAATGGGTGGTGACTCTATTGTAAAATTGTACGCTCTTTCCAATTTGTTAGCCATTTGCAATGCAAACAAATCAAGATATTCAGCACTAATACAGTTTTTTTATTATCGATCTCTTTTAAAACACCGCAAAATGATTACAATCTATAAGTTTAACGTACTGCGAGCTAACTGTAAGTATGTTTCATGCTTGTTACATCTTTCAAATTCAGAACTTGGCTACGTGGTGGGAATATAAGGTAGTGTGCCACCAAAGTTAAGTGACTTTAGACCGAATGTTGTGTAGAGTTTGTGAGACTTTAACTACATGGTGTTCAATAGGTTCGACTACACTTTGAAAGCGTATTTAAAGAATGAAAATACAAGAGATTCTTTTCTGAGTCAACTTTTATTGACGCAATATTTAAGATATATTTGCTGGGTGCACCCATTCTTTGTGATGTATGATGAGCTTGAGAAGTTTCTCAAAAGAATCACACGTGGTACACACTTGGTCCATCGGCATCTTGGAAATGAGTTTCTTAAATTGGTCCATAGTGCCGGGGCGTCAACCTTCTCCAGAACCTCGATCTTATAGTACGCAGCGTTGATTTTCACGTTTTTCTCGATAAACATCAGTCAGTGGGAGTTTCCTACGCCTGGATACGGCCCTCCAAACCATCACCGACGTGGCGCTCCGGAACCGCGGGATGTTTATGTGGGACGGGGGGATGCTAGCCAACGTCGGCGCCCACAACCGATCATTTTGGACATTGTGCGGCTGTTGCAAGACTCCGTGAACCTTGCGTTTCTTGTACGGCTTGTATCCCACGGTTTCATCAAGATAGTATGGGCAGTCCCGATCGACACATCTAGGTCAGCAACGCGTTCGGGTCGAACGGTTCATTTTAAGACGAACCCGCTCCCTCACCACCTTGATGGCTGCTGGCATCTTCACAAAACGCTCGGTACCGACGGATGGTGGTATAGATGAAATTCCTCTTCACCCCGTGGGATTTCAATCGCCGGAATATGCCACCGGGTGGCTCTCCTCTCGCAAACAACTTTACTACGACGTCGTGGTACTCCTTCATCGTGCGCGGTAAACAAACAACAAATGACAGCAAGTCGACACCGTGCGTGTCGGTTAGCCTATATATGAGAAAGCTGACACCAATACCAATACACAGAATACATATGGTACGCATCTACACAACGATGAAAAGTAATATTAAACCTTATAGAACACTCTGTATATAGCATCGGCTGCAGAGCACGTTCCTTTTCCCCTAGAAAAAAAATACTGAGCCAGTGTTGTGCATTCCGGCTAAACTAAGTAAATTGATGGTAATCAGTGGTTTCTACGATGGCTACTCTTACCGAAGTGGGCGGAATCAAGCTTTATGTGCTTTTGATCGAGGGTAAGACCAAGCAAGTTTACTGTTTTCCGTCGATGCCAGGTCACTCAGTCCTGCTGAACAAAGATCACATTACGGTGCAGAATGGCGTTCGGTTGCATGACTTTGAAGGAAAGGTTCAAAATTCCAGCCAGACCAACGCCAAGGTGTTTGGACTGTTGAATCAGGCCGGTCTGAAAACCGCCTTCGTTCGGATGGTTTTGGACAATACCTTTTTGGCGCATAAAAGCGCAATGGTCCCGATCAAGTAGGTATTTAGAATGGCAACTAGATGCCAACGATGATCACCAGTGTAGTGAAGAGCAGATTGTGTCCACTGGCTTTAAGGTCAACGGAGTTTTGATTGGCCAAGGCATTATGTGATACGACGATCCTGTTGTTTGAAGTTCTGGAGCGTGTCTGGTTGAACCGCAACTGTGCACTGGTCGACATAAAGATCGAGTTTGGTGTCGACTCCAACGGTCTACTGGTGGTGGACGCCATCGATTCGGGCTCATGGCTCATGGTGGTCAATCAGGTCTACCGCAATCTGACATCGCAGATCACCGCATCACCGCGTCCGACCTGGAGACGGTCAGCGCAACTTTATGTGGGTCAGCAAACAGCTGGACAACATCCTGCCGAAGAACAATCACCTGGTGTTGATGCTAACGGGAAGCACAAACACTGTCACGATCTTGGTTTGAACGTAGAACTTCGGGTGATCTCGGTCCATAAGGAAACTAAAAACCACGCTGAACATCGTCAACGAATACAAAAGTGTCATTAACAACATGGTTTTCATCTACGTAGCAGTACGTTCTAACGAACTGGGTCCAGTCCTGTCTGGCAATACCAACTATCCGGTGATCAACTGCCCACCAGTAACGCCGGAGGACGTTAACCTTGATGCTTGAATCTCCCTTCCGGGAAAGGTTGTGCTACTGTTCTCTACCCAGAGGCAGCTGCTCTGAACGTGGCGCAGATTCTCAGAACAACTTGTTTGATCAACTTTGACAAGATATTTAAGAAGAAAAAAGCTTGGGTAACATTTTCTAAAACATATATAACTATTTATCGCAATAACCATCCCAGCACCCTTCTACAGGTATGAACTGGTGGTACAGAAAAGTTGGCCAATGACCGTTTACTGTAAACTCCAAATACGTTAGTATAGTTCTTTTTATAAATCGGTCACTATTGAGAATCTGAGAAAAATAAAACAGGGTCCTTCTCAGAGGTGAACCAAACTTTTGTGAATCATTCATCTGTCATTAGACCACCGCTCGGTTATTTCTGTTTTTAAATGATTATGGAAAAAAGTACTATTGCTTCGGCTCCATAACATCATAGTCAATGGTCAGTGTCATTGTCAGTATAAAGGGTGTATTCGATAAAAATGGCACACACATATATACTCATCAAAATTAAACAGATTATCGGATTTTCCTGAAATTTTCAGGGAATGAAGAACTACTAATGAGTTTGATTTACAACATTTGTTTTATTCAATTTCGTCTCCCATTCCGAATGCCCGCACCTTCCTTTTCACTCCACCCATTAAATTTTGTACAACGGATTTTCCCAGTGTTTTTGTTGTTTTTACCCAAATTTTCTTCAAATCTAGCTCTGTTTTTATAGTTTTGGGATGTTTGCGAAGTTCCGTTTTCATAATTGCCTAGAACTTTTCAATTGGACGAAGTTCCGGTGAATTTGGTGGGTTCATATCCTTTGGCACAAAATTGACTCCGTTGGCTCGATACCACTCCAATACGTTTCGAGCGTAGTGGCAGGATGCTAGATCAGGCCAAAACAGAGTTGATCCTTTGTGCTTCTTAATGAATGGCAAGAGACGCGTCTTAAGGCACTCTTCCGTGTAAATCGCACCGTTTATTGTTCCGGAAGTGATGAAGGGAGCACTTATTTCACCACATCCGCAAATCGCCTGCCAGATTAGAAACTTCTTTGCAAATTTCGATTGTTTCTTCTTTCGAACATCCTCCGGAACATCGAACTTCGACTTGGCAACGAAATATTATTGCCCAGGAAGTTGACGGAAGTCGGCCTTGACGTATGTTTCGTCATCCATCACGATGCAACCGGATTTGGTGAGCAGCTTCGTGTAAAGTTTCCGGGCGCGGGTTTTCGCAGTGATGTTTTGTTTTTCATTCCGGTTTGGGGCTTTTTGCACTTTGTATACATGTAACCCAGCACGCTTCATGGTTTTCTACACAAAACCGACTGACACCTTAGACTTTTTAGCGACATCTCGAATTGACATGTTTGGACGGTTCTTGAATTGTTGTACGACTTTCCTGGCCATTTTACTGTTCATTGGACCACTTTTACGACCACTCCCTTCCTTCCTTTGGGCACTCAGACGCTCCTTGAAGGTTCTTATTACACGAGACACAGTTGTATTTGCAATTCCAAGCCTTTTAGCAATCCACCGGTGGGACGCCCCTGGATTTTGATTGTGAGTGCACAAAATTTTCTCACGGACAATTTCTTGTTTCGACAACATGACTGGAACTACTGAATGTATAACTATGAAACTTGGCAGATGTAAATAATACACTATGAATAAGATCTACTCAAATTTCTAGGTTTTTTACTCATACGATTCAAAAGTTACAGAAGATTTTCTGTGTGCCATTTTTATCGAATACACCCTTTATTCAGTGGTTTTCGAAACATACGAAACATTTTCGTATGTTATTAAACCGAAGAACGATGGAAACAAAAAGTAACGTTTTCCCTCCGTAATTTCTAAAAAAAAAAACTTCAAGGGACCAGTACAGTTCAATTCATTGATTCATTATATTAGCGATTCTTTGAACTGTACGTTTGCTGAAGCCGTTTTAGTTCATTCGAGAGGGCATAAGGACCACAAGCACCTGAGCGTGATAGCGTGCTCCCCGTTCCCTATTTTTTCCATACGTTCGGTCTTTTCCTTGTTTTCCTCGTCGAAATCTACAAGACTTTCGACATATTGATCCGGTTTACAGGCCACTTGGAGGTGCTTGTGGTCAGTAGTCACTACTTTCTTTTAAAGTGCGAAGTCTATTTTCTGGCTTATATTTTATAATATAAGTCAAGCGCCATTAAGTACAGTACAGATAACCCTGTACTACAGTCGTTATACGATACTTCACGTATTGTACCTATAACTCCCCTTTCAACCCTCAATTGTGCCCGAGCTGAGCACTCCGCCATAAGATTCTTGACATCTAATTCCGCACCGCATCCTCGGTGAGTTACTGCCGTTAAGCCGAGGTCCGTGAGTGAGTCGAGTATGTCCTATCCTCAGCTGCACCAGAATTTTCTGATCTCGAGGATAGGGCATATCTTTCCACTCATGTGTCGTATTCTTGTTGCGACGTAGGAACGCATCACGGTTGTTATACCAAGATTCGTCCCACGAGCATCGAGAGGTCCCCTTCACCCTGAGCATGAAGACCCTAGTTTGCGATTGTTTCAGCAACCACATTACCAGGTATACCTGCGAACTCAGCTACCCAGACAAAGGATACGTGAGCGTTCTGATGCACTTCTAACCACGAGTGTCCCACCTGCCCATGCTCAAGTGCAGAAAAACAACGCTCTGAGTCGGAAAACACAACAGTCTGAGTCCCATTTGACAACTTGTATGTCTGCAAGAGCACATACGCCTCAGCTGAGATGATACATGTAATAGAACAGTCCATATGTAACAGGTTCAGGCCTTCATATGTGGAGGCAATTCCTCCGTAGGCAGCTTTCGCCACTTTAGGGTTTGCCCTTGTTCCACATAACTGACGGATGCGCGAATCCACTTTGTGGCGCGTAGAGTCCCATGCCCATTGCTACAGCCTAACAAGCTGATACATCGTGGGTATATCTACTCCCGTTGGATCTAGCCATCACTCTCTTGGTCTAAAGACGTTAGGTCTGTACTCGATAGTGGGGTCCCTATATAGTAACCTCATGGCTTTAGCAGCCATGTCTTCGGTTCCTACATTTGCCAAGGTGATCTTACCGCATTCCACTATGTCGAAAAGCCTGTTGTAGTGTAGGTGTACGGTACCTTCCCTCAGCCAGTGCACTGCAGTGTCTTAACACGACGGAACTCATCACTATGGTTGATTTTTGCCGACACCTTGGCAGATTGTTCAGCAAAAATCTCAGTGATGAGCTCCGGTTGGTTCGTGTAACCGGTGTCCAATTAAACGACTCTTTCCACGTGGCGGTTCTTTCCACAAACAGACTTTACCCTCCTCCACAGCTCGCTAAAGCATTCTAGGCCTCCTTGATTACCATTCTTGCCTAGGCCCTAGTTGACTTGCCTAGTTGACTTGCCTAGTTGACTTAGCAACTATTCTATCAACTTAGCAACCCGAGACGGGTCATCAGGAGCTATTCCGCGAAGCGCTCGCGGACTTTTACGTGACTTTTGATAGCTTTTAACAGCGGTGTGAACACCTGACCCCCACCAAGTTACATATCTCTTACCGCTTTTACCTCCGGCCTTTGGGATATACCGATGCGCAGCCACTCTCAGGATCTCAATCTAATCAGTTGGGCTAAGTATAGCGCTATTTGGCATCTGACGGGCAACTTTTTTGCCGAAACCGTCCCTGTACACCTCGTTCAATTTCCACTTCAGCCTTGTCACAGTAGGTGGGAGGCCTACAGCCTGTGACAAGATGATAGGGAAGTGATCGCTACCGCGTAAGTCATCTAATACTTGCCAGTTAATCTGGCAAGACTCATTCTAGCAGAAGATGGACAGGTCAATCGTAGATGCGACTCAAGTGGAGAATTCAATCCGCGTCGGTTTGCCATCATTCGGTACTGAACAGCCCAACCTGTCCAGTAGCTTATAGAGTCACTCACCGTATATGTTATCTTTGTGTGATCCCCACGAGGGGTGGTGCGCATTCAAATCGCCCTGGATCACATAATGTGTAGGCAGTTGGGAGACAACATTACGTCTTACTTCTTCTTAAGTCTTCAACCTTGCCGATGACATTCTGTTCCTTGCCGATTCTACACCTTGGAGCCATATATAAGCTTACTACCGTAGGCTTCATATGAAACTGTATGGTTCCGCAGCGGCCTCCATGTCAGTGTCCAGTTGCACTACAATGTACAGTATATCTTCTCTAACGGTCAGTCCACAACGGTAGACATAGACTTGTGAGGCTTGATATACCATTTGTACTTACCCCCGAGGTAGTTGGGGTGGTAAGTCGGCTACCTTTATCATGGTTCCTTGGAGGGCCATGATGTAAGGATTGAGCCTACTTGCCATGAGTTGGATCTCGAATAGCCTTCATCTCAACCTGTGCGCATTCCCTTGCAGTACCGACATGATATTAATCAACGATGGTAACAGCATCGCTTTCGGGATCCGTCGCCAACCTCAGCGGGTCTGGCTTTCTCCGGCTTTTCTTCCTTCTTGCTGCATCTGTATTTTCGGCAATCTGCTTCCTCTTACGGTGGATAAGAAGAGCACCAGCTCACTGAATTGGATGATCTTGGCTATTCGTTCGAGGTCGTCCGCCACGGCAGAACGTTCCTTCTCTGTCAGAAATTTCTTCTCTTTGAGGGATTTGTAGTTGTCTTTTGGGAGAGCGACCTCCCGGATCTGATTTTCCACCTGGTTCTTAAGGAGCTGTTTATCCTCATCAGGGCAAGAACCAGGTTTCTCGGTATCCAACAAGGGGTCATCCAAAGGGTGCCAACTTTATCGCTAATGTTTTTAAGGGGACCGGTGCCCACACCTACACTCTTGGTGTGTGCGGTTCCCTTATTTCCAACACTAGAAACCCTCTGTCCATAAGCTCGATCCGATCCACTGGTTTTAGGCAATAGACGTGGACTTAACCACTTGGGCATAAGTTCCCCGAGCATTGTTCTCTTTATTAAAGAGCTTCTTGGCGTATCGATAGGAGGCACCCAAGTCGGAGCTCAACTTGCGGAAATGGGGCATTTACTTCCGCCAGAAAGGTTGAGCTCGGTAGTGGGGGGCCCTAAGACATGGCTAGAAATCCTCTGTACACACGCAACTCCTTCGGAGATGTTGTAGATACCGGAACGGGTGCATCAAAATGCCGCACGATGTCCGTTCGACGCAGTGTGGTACCGTTTTTTGAACGCGCACACTTCTAAACGGAGTTGCTTCACTGTTTTTGCCGTCACGGTTAGAGTTCGACTGATACAGCTGTCAAATTTTGTGTGCTGACTCATCGGTTACTATGATTGATGCTGCATGGGTAGTTTTGTCACTGCGGGTAACTGAAGGGTAACTAATTAAAAATCGGCAATTTTTGTCCATTTTTTTTAATGCATACGTTACATTGGCTGCAAGCAAAAAAATACTGTGACGAAGAAGGTACATATCCTTTTATGTTTTGCGCTATCAGATCCGATATCACAAATTTGAACTGTGATTCATTGCAACAACAATAACAACTATACACACATACTTAATAAACTCGAAACTTAATTGAAACAGAAACAATCTCACATGCCAGTCTGTTGGAAAAAGGAAGAACGATGTTATTGCCTTACTTGAACGTAACTGAAATATGTTGTGATTAATTTGCCATAAATTACCGGGTATCGGACCTGGTTGAGCAATGAGTATGTATACTTGGTCGAAAAACCTACAGAAACAGATACGTACCCCCTCAGTTGAAAGGTTTTCCATGTCTGGTGAATCAAATGAAACGAAATGTGGAAACGTTTAATATCCGGTAATGTATTTCAACACTTGCTGTATGTAGTTGCCTGAAAACCATCTAAGAAAATGCAATTATTTAGTACCTGTTCAATGTAAATAGATGCATTTGTAACCCATCGAAGTTGTCGCGACGTAGAAAGGTTGGATACACTAGCCAGTAAGTTAATGACATTCATCCTTGAAATTAAAATCCCTAGTCATCATCGTCAAAATTATACACATTTTATCCAACCACTTTCACTACCGGTACACATTGACTGTCTTTTCTGAAGTCCAACCTCTAAGATTAACATTTTAATGAAAAATACACATCTCTTCGTAATACAAACAGAACCTATTTGCCAGCATAACCATACACTCTTCGTATAGGAACAATAAGCTTATGGTCCACTGTCGGAACTCAGCCGTCTTTCTCGCTGCAACCACTTTCTTCCAGTGAAATCAAGAATGTGCAGTAGCAGCGGCAACCAAAGCGCAAAAAGCTCATTTAGTGCCATTGCTACGGCTGCTGATACTAATTCTGCTAAAGGAAGGAAAGAACTAAATAAAATCATTTTCATAAAAGCTACCAAAGAAAATTTGTCTAGTTTAATTATCCGTTGTTTTAATTAAAATTGTTTACTTCTGCTCCGAAGCTCCGCAGAGCCGGCAGCAACTCTCCGTGCTGGATTGCCTTATATGCACGAGAGAACATACTGCAGAGCCGTGTACCAACCAACCCGACAACTGGCGACCATTTGAACCAGCAACACCAGTTAGCTGAAAGTGCTGCTCCAGCAGTACAGTAGGTACACATGCCATCGTCCCACTCCGACAAAGCAACGGAAAGGAACGGGAACCACCGGGAACACGTGCTGCACACTAGAAGGATGTATGTATGTCAAGATACGGCCAACCAGCCAACATGCTTGGCTCGTTTCTCCAGAAAACGAAGCAGGCATCCGCTCACATCATCATCTTCCTTCATTATTTCGTCTTTAATTTGGAAGCAGGTTGGCATGCACTCCTCTGGTCACACATTCATTTCCTCTCCGCACAATGTTTGGTAAGCTCCAAACAAAGCCGTGGCCGTAAGTGTATATGCTGGCGTAATTTTAGATCTCAATGCATCAGATTGCATAGCGTTTGGTCGAAGTGGCTACAATCAAATTGGTAGTTGGTAATCACTAAGTCGATGTCGAATTATAAAATGATTTAACACACATACGATTTCAATTTGTATTGTATCAATAACTTTCAGACGTCACAAAAAGTTGCGAAGTAAAGAAATTAGTTATGAAATCGTTGAAAATATTGTGAAAAAACTTTAAAATCAATTTTATCCGATTTGCTAGAGAAATGCCAAAAATATCTACTCTCTTAGAAGCCAAACAAACACAGTATGAAATAATGTTGAAGAAAAAGACCTTAGAATATTGATTCTTTTTTACCTAACTGCTCAGATTTACTAACAATTTTTTTTAATCCGCAATGAGGTCTCTCTGAACTTTTCGAACCAACCTTACTAACAATTAGAAACTCTCTCCTCTCTATTTCCATTTCGATAATTACAAAGTTACGATTCTTTCTAATGGTTATGTCGGAAATATGGTAGGGAACGGCTTCATCACCCCGGGACCCTATTCCAAGCACGGTGCCCAATCTAGTGAAACACCATACTGCAAAAAATGAGCATTGTAGGTTAACGTTTACCCCATGCTTGGAATAAGGAGTGTATCGAAAAGTAGTTATAAACTTCCAAATAATAAAATAGGCATGAAAACATGGTTAAAATTAACATACTATTTCAGTTTATTATAGCTTAACATGTTTATAAAAGATCCAAACGGAAAAACTAGTCATCATGTTCATTTCTGTAGAATGCCCGTACCTTTGATTTGACACCTGCCATCAAATTCTGCACAGTGACCTTTGTGCACTTCCTGGATGCCGCTGCCCAATTTTTCTTAAAATCGGTCATGTTTTGGGACACTGTACCATCCTTCTTAAATATACGCTTGACTATTGCCCAATAGCGTTCGATCGGTCGCAACTGGGGACAGTTTGGTGGGTTGATGTCTTTTTCTACGAACTTGATGTTATTCTCCGTCAGCCACTGTAGAGTGGATTTGGCGTAATGTGCCGATGCCAAATCTGGCTAGAAGAGAGGAGGGGACTGGTGCTTTCTATACAATGGTAGCAACCTGTTCTTCAAACATTCCTTTTGATAAATCTCAGCATTTATAGTTCCTTTTGTATAGAAAATTGAAGAACGCAAGCCACATGTGCAAATAGCTTGCCAAATGAGCACCTTCTGACCGAATTTCTCCATCGCAACAGTCGTATCTGCGGTTATCACACGTTCCCCAACAGATTTAGTATAAAACTGCGGCCCCGGTAGCGTTCTTGAATCTTCTTTAACGTATGTTTCGTCATCCATCAAAATGCACTGGTCGACATTGTCCAAAATGCAGCTGTACAGCTTTCGAGCCCTGGTTTTGGCACGAGACTTTTGTTCCGGAGTTTGTTTGGGCACTTTCTGCTTTTTGTACGTCTTCAAGTCATTCCTGCGCTTGATTCGTTGAATCATTCCGATGCTGGTCCTAAACTTCTTGGCTAGATCGCGAGTAGAGGCAGATTTGTTCCGTTGAATATAATCCACAACTTTTTGGTCCAAATCGGGGTTGCTGGAGCCGGGTTTCCGGCCACTTCTTGGTAAATCCTTGAGGGAGCACTCCTTACTAAACTTTTCGATGATGCGTTTTACACTTGCCGGGTGAACATTTACTCTTTTCGCAATCTGGTTGTAAGTAACACCCTTTTCGGTGCACCAAGTGTGCAGAATTTTCTTTTTAGTCTCAAATTCAATTCGCGACATTTTGAATACAACTTTATCAACGGAAAGAAATGAACCGAATAATCATTTTTGACATGTAAACAAAGCAAATGGCGCTTACACGCTAAAAATATATACAGTAGTTTATGCGTAATAACGCATCGAATGTTTATAACTACTTTTCGATACACTCCTTAGAGTCCCGGGGAGCTTAAGTCGTTCTCTACCTTATGACGGATAAATGCAAAACATATTAGAGATTGAAGTAAGAGAAATTAAATAAAGAGAGCTTCTTTCTGCAAAGGACCTCTCTGAAATCACGAGGAGAGAGAGAGAGAGAGAGAAAGAGAGAGAGAGAGAGAGAGAGAGAGAGAGAGAGAGAGAGAGAGAAAGCATTTTATTCATAATATATATTGTTTAATTGTTGTAATCAAATTGTATGCCATCTGCACCATTTTCTTCAAGGAGACGTATAAGTAATGTTGTTCAAATTTAACTACAAATTTAACTTGGCACCCCAGTGGGTCTGGGTTCAATCCCAGTCGGCGTCGGTGGTTTTTCTGAGACGAAAAAATCTTGTCACGTCTTCCTTTGGAAGGGAAGTAAAGCCGTTGGTCCCGGCTCATATTCATGAGTCGTTAGGTAGGGTTGTGGAGTCGTCTTCCTGGCGTCGGTGATTGTCACCATGTGAGTAAATAGGCCGACTGAAAAAAAAGATGATTAACACGCTTCTTAAGAGACTCTTACGTGTAAATCGTACAGTTGATTATTCCGGAATTGATGAACGGAGCGCTTATTTCACCACATCTACAAATTGCCTGCCAAACCAGGAACTTATTTTTCTCTCCTCACAGACACAGGCACAGACCTGTTGGTTCACATACTCCAGGATCTTCTTTGCACATTTCGATCATATGACGGAAGTCACGCAAGTTTCGTCATCCATCACGATGTAACACGATTTGTTGAGTAACTTCATGATGATGTTTTGCTTTTCATTCCAGTTTGGAGCTTTTAGCAGCTTATAAACATTTCACCCAGCACGCTTCATGGTTTTCTGCACAAAACCGACTGACACCTTGGACTTAGTACCGACACCTCGAATTTACAAGTTCGGACGGTTTTAGAACTGTTGCATCACTATCCTGGCCATTCTGCAGTCCTTTGTATTGTGACCCCTATTACGACTACTCACTTCCTTCCTTCGGGCACTCTGCAGGACGCCTCTGTATTTTGATTGTAAGGGCAACCAAATTTGTTTAGGGACAACTTCTTGTATTGACGTCATGACTGAAACTACTGTATGAATTACCATAAAGATGTGGACAGATGCGAACAGTACACTATGAATAAGATTTACTCAAATTTTCAGAAATTTTACTCATACGGTTCAAAAGTTACAGTAAATTTTCTGTGTGCCATTTTTTTTTTGAATACATCCTTTAGAAAATTAGAAACAGCAAGAAACGAAGACATGTTGTTCTTCATTAAGATACTGTTTTCAATTAGAGAGTATAGGTTCCATGATCACCAACTCAAATAACTTTGAAATAGCACATGACAAGATGATTCCGCGATAATTCTCTACGTCACGTTTGCTTCCCTGTTTCTGTTGAGAAACATGTGTGCGAGTTACCAATAAGATTGAAAAGTACCACTCGGTATGGACATCCGGAACGATGCCATGGAACAAGTACTATAAGTTAGCGACATGCTGAGGGAACTCTATCGGGTCCGGCATTGAGAACTGGCTTGCGTTTTTGGGAATTAAGTTAGCGTGTTAGTCATCAACGAAAAATTCCTAGATCAGATCGGGAATAAAACCAAACCACCTCCAACATGGTGTTACTTTGTAGCTACGCCTGCTCTGACTGAGCGACCGGATGACCCTTAGAGGAAATCATATCCATCATCTAAAAAGACTTCGGGTGTGACTCGAACTTTCTCTATATTCCTCGTTCATAATTCAAGTAGCCCTTTTTGTGGATTTCGTCTTCTTTAATTCGTTCAACTATCAAAGAAGGTATGAGACTTTCAAGTGCCTGTGAATGGCATTTGCCTTTGTGAAGCTGTTTCAACGTTGTCTGGATCGAGATTCCTTAAGGATTTCTCGTAAGGTGCCTTTTGACGATCTTCACAATGGCAGGTAGCTCGACGTCCTCCACCATATCATATTTTTATTTCTTCCGGTCTCCAGATATCTTTTGACTGTACGGTGTAAAACTTCTGCACACACGTAAATCGAACAGCTCACAAACTATGTCCTTCTGCCGTTTTCCAGCCCGAATCAAGACAACTACAACACTACAATGCAATGTAAAAAAAGCAACGAGAGGTCGTCCAGTATCGTCTGCAACGTAATAATGACTGTTGAAGTAATGTAGCAATTCAATGACCGGACCCTGTATGTAAGGACATCTTGCCGCTGGCATGAGGTCACATAGACAAGACGCTATTCCTGAAAATCAGTTTTGCAAGCGAACACCCCAAGTAACACACTACGATCATAATTAGTTATATTAACTTGAATATGACTTAGCAAGTCACATTTATGTTATCTATACTGATTTGCAACAAATGTGCTACTAGGGATTCCCATGCCGCCGGGGTACTCACCATGGTGAATGGGTTGAAAGTCCCCGGTACAACTATGACGATCGGAGTTAACAGAAGGCAGGGCTTGATCTGAGGGAATGTGAGCATCCAAAGTGGTTTCTATAACACGTCCCGGATTTGAACAGGTGGCAGTATTGGCTGGAACAGTCACACAGTTTGACAACTGGTCGAGGTGAGAGGTTGAAAGCTAATTACATTGCTTACATAGAGTTCGAACAAGCATTCAAGAGGAAGGTGTTCCAGGTGAGCTGCGATAGTGAGAGGAAGCATCGCCCAATTTGTTGTTTACAAATGTTACTTTCGACCTTTTTGCTATTTTGTCTAGAATTGATCGAAACCAACTATGGCAGATTATACACAAATATGGATTTCCGGAAAAACTGATACAAGCAACAATGGATCGAGTGATGTGTGTCGTCCGAGTATCAGGGACATTCTCGAGTTCCTTCGAATCTCGAAGAGTGTTTGTTGTTTAACATTGCATTGGAGCGTGTGATTCGAAGAGCTGGGATAGACACGAGTAGAACGATCTTCAGGAAGTCTGTCCAACTATTTGGCTTCACCGACGACTTCGATATCGTAACACGTAACTTTGAGACAATGGCGGAAACATACATCAGACTTAAGGCTGAAGCTGGTAGGATTGGGCTTGTGATTATTGCGTTGAAATCAAACCACCACACCACTCACACCATTCAAGTTTGTTTTGTTTTTGTTTACGTTTTTTTTTATTGTTTACGTTATATGTTTTATTTTTTTAAGTCTTGATGAATCCACTACCAGGGAGCTCGTAACTAGAGCTTTTTGGTGTGGGGGAAGTGGTGGGCAAATAAAAAAAAATAAAAATACATGAAGGGAAGGGCCTCACGAGAAGACAGTGTTAGTCTCCTGCCACGAGTTCAGATCGACGGTGATGAAATCGAGGTAGTAGACGAATTCACGTTTCTGGGCTCATTTGTGACCGCCGACAACGACACCAGCAGAAAGATACAAAAGCGCATTATGGCTGGCAATCGTGCCTATTTTGAACTCCGAAAGACGCTAAGTTTGAACAAAGTTCGCCGAACTACAAAGTTGACCATCTACAGGACATAAATTAGACCGGTAGTTCTCTACACCCAGGAAACAGGACATTGCTAGTGGACCAACGGCCCCTTGGTGTCTTTGAACGGAAAGTGCTGCGTAAGATCTACGGTGGAGTGCAGATAGAAGACGAAACGTGGAGGAGGCGAATGAACCACGAATTGCATCAGTTGTTGGGAGAACCTCCCATCGTACGCATCGCTAAAGTCGGTCGACTAATATGGGCTGGGCATTTCGTAAGAATGTCGGACGACAGCCCTGTTAAAATGGTTCTTCAAAACGAACCAACAGGTACAAGAAGAAGAGGCGTGTAACGAGCAAGGTGGATCGATTAAGTAGAAGGCGACCAGCGGACTCTCCGCAGACAGGCTGGTGAGGTACAGCCATGGAACGATTACAATGGAGACAACTTCTGTGTGCAGCGGAGGCCAGACTGGCCTTGGTCTGATTGGTAAGGTAACTAACTCTTTCTATAAGATTTTTGGTTAATCAGCTGGTAGAACGGCTATTTCTGTAGATGGAAAGAAAGAGTCGGTAGCTTTTGGGTCCGTTTACTACAGTTTATATGGAATCACCTCCCCCACTTTGTACTTCTTCTCGAGCTTCAAACGCCAGCTACACGCACGGACTACATGGGCATTTCATCTCAGATTTTGAGAACTACCGTCTTGAAAGGGTCCAAGGTACTAACCTTGTGTTAGCCTCGGCATCATGCATGGCCAAACAAAAAAGTCAAAAGGACTCAAAGCCTGGGGTCTAGGAGGCCACAAAGTTTTGTCCAGAAGTAAGTTAAATTGTCCAGATACCAGGCTTTTACCACATTTGACGAATGGTGACGGAGAATGGGGACAGCAAGCTTCTCCTAAACCTCAGCGTGCCGTGAGTGGATCATCTTGGCTCGATCCAACCGGTTTGGCTGGTAGCCTCCGAAACACCATGGACTTTACGTTTTTTGTAAGGCTAAGGTCCTTGCAGAATATGGTATGAGCGGTCCCGATAGAAACGTTGAGATCAGTAGCCATTTTCCATATCCGTTCCGTCTCCTGGTATCGCTTGATGCTCGTGTGGACAAAGCTCCAATTGGCCCCATGCGACTTCAGCAGCCGGAATATATAGCCGGGTCGGTCATTGTTCAAAAAACGCTTAATTACGATGTTCCGATCAGGGGCCTACAAAATCACTTTCAATTCAAAATCATCGTGGGACGATGAACTTAACGTTCATCCCATTCAATTGAAACACATTATCATCTTTTGACAGCCACTTCTTAGTCAGCATCAACAAAACAATCTTCAAATAAACATTTTCAACTAAGTTTTTCATTCGTAGGTGTTTTTTTAGGCTTCGGTGTCAAACTAGTATGAAGCAGCACAATTGAAGTTCATGCAATACAAGCGGATTTATATTCATTTCTGAGGTATTCATCATTTTAAAGACTACAAACAGTGCCATCAGATAAAGTAATTGTTGTGCCGAAAACAACAATCAACCATTTTATGAAATTAAATTGCTGATATTTAAGTTGTTTTCACGCGATTCGTGTTGTGTTCAAAACTCCAACTTAAAAGCAACAAATACAATTTCAATAAATCACAGCAGTATCGAACGGAAACGCGCTTGCCAGCTCAGGAAGCTTTTTGTCGAGCAAAACTAAAGAAATGCGTGCATCGTCAAATGACAATACATCTAGCAACACTGGAACGCATGTTTCGTTGTGTTCGCCAACCACTGTCAGGTGGGGGGGATGTAATCAAATCAATTTCAACGAAGTTGATTGACGGTCGTTCACCACGTCGTTTGAAGCAAGCCTGTATTTCAATTCAACGAAAGCGTTTCGACGATGGCTAGATCGATAATGAATTTAGGCTTAGTCACGTTTGACAGGGAGTGAATTGGGAGTAAATCGGTGAAAGAAAGATTTATTCACTATACGAAAGCTAATTGAAGTGGAGTGAAATGAATTAAATTCATTGAAATGCGTCGACGATGTAGGGCCGTGGTCCCGAAACTTCTTCATTTTGCGTATCGAACGAACAACACTGACCAAATGCCAACACCACGCATATCCATAAGCGTATATTAAGGGTGTTTCGATCAAAATTTGGTCGACTTAAACTTGACGCATTTCCTTTCATCGTGCATTAACAAATTTTGCACACCCCTCATTTTGAAAATGTGTGCGTGTAGCATCATGCCTCTATTTTGATTTAGAGATTAGCACTTCAGTTGTCAAAATGTCGTCGAAGGAAGAGAAGCAACGCATCAAAAGTTTGCACGTTCATGGCGAAGATCCAAACTACTCTCAGGCCAAGTTGGCGAAATTGTTGAATGTGGCTAAATCAACTGTAACCGACGTATTACAAGTGTTCGGTGAAAGTTTTTTGACTGCCAGGAAAGCTGGATCGGGAGGAAATCGAAAGCCGGTAGCCACAGCGATGACAAAAAGAGTTGCCCGCTGTTTCATCATCTCCGTCCAAGATGTCGCAAAGAAGCTGGGAGTGGCGCCTTCAACCTAGAGCTAAAATAACGAGCTGGACTGTCAACTTACACGAAAGTGGTGACTCCAATTCGCGACGATAAACAAAACACGTCGGCCAAAGCACGATCGCGAAAGTTGATGCTGACGAAGTTTGATTGCGTGGTACAGGAAGATGAAACCAAGGCAAACTTTAAACAGCATCCTGGACAAGTGGCAGATATTTTCAAGCATATTAAACTGTCAAAGTTCACGAGAAAAATATTTGGTGTGCCAGGCCATCTGTACTTGTGGCTTGAAGAGCAACGTTCACATTGCGACCGGAACCGTCAACCAAGAAATTTATCTGAGCGAGTGCCTACAAAAACCTATACTGCCTTTCCTGAAGCGACACAATTGTTCTATTCTATTTTTCCCGGATTTGGCATCTTGCCATTACGGAAAAAAGGCCATGGAGTGGTATGCTGCCAACAATGTTCAAGTGATGCCCAAGGACAAGAACCCTTCCAACACGCCAGAGCTCCGCCCAATCGAACAATATTGGGCCATCGTCAAGCGAAACCTTAAAAAGACTCAAAAAGCTGTTGTGAGCGAGAAACCGTTCAAGGCAAACTGGCTTTCTGCGGCAAATGAAGTTGACAAGAAGACTGTACAAATTCTTATGGCAGGTGTTAAACGAAAGACCCGGCAACTCGCATTCGGTAAAAAGGAAGCTTGGCTGAATATTTCTCCTGTATTCTGTATTACTGTACTTGAAAAAGAAAAGAATTTGGCTTATTAATGAAAACATTTATCGGCTCACACACATTACTGTTTGACCAAATTTTGATCGGAACACCCATTATGAAGCAAAAGTTGACACCAATACTAATACAGAATATGTACAGACACAGAATACCTGTAAGGTGCTATCGGCAAATGAGGCAAACTCACACGAAATGAGTCGTCCCAACCTTGCTTGTCAGTTCATTTTCAGTTCAAACACAAACGGAGTAACTCTAGAGGGTAAGATTTGAAGTTCTCAGAACACTGGTGACCAATGTGCGAGGAGTGAAAAATCTTCACCTAGTAATACTTTAGAGTAGAAAATTGAAAACGTTGTTACCTGCAATTTGCAAAAAAATACTCCGAAGTTTCTATGACATCCAGAGGCTGATTGATCAGTGCAACCGAAATAAGCCGCAATTCACGTACTAGTGCCCCCTACGCACGTAATATCCGTCAAAGGGAATTCTCGCGAGGCTATTTCTTTCCTTATTTTTCTAAGTTACTAATTTTTGGAAGCTTAAAAAGACAGCGAAGAATCGAATTTACAGATCTAAACTCTCAAACTGTTACTACAGGTTCATCACACATCATATTTATACATTAAGCTTCTGGAATGAGCTATCGGCTAACGAATACAAGTGACTCAAAATGTGTGATAGCAACCCTAGGATCATGTTTTGGGCTATTGTTTATGAATAATACCAAGTCAGAGCTACCTACATAATCATCACCCAATTACTGAATTGACAATAGGAAAAGCTCGGAAAAATTAACGATCCAATACATGATTGCACTTTTCATCAACATCGTGAATTCTATTAATACTCAACTTTCTCATAGTTCAGCTCTCCGACCGAGAGAAGTGTACATTAAATGCAAGACCACTCCACACCACATAAGAAATCTTCTTTTTGCTCTCGAGCTCATATGTGGGATCTAATTCCCGTTCGTAAGACTCGCTTCTCAACACACTGGTTTGCCAGGACTTTCATTTGCCATGTCGACGAGAAAAGTACAAACCCAAAGCCAGACCATCGAAACGACAAGGAGCACGGAAGCCCCGGTCCACACGAAGAACAAATATTCAAAATGAAGATGGATGTAGATGGACCCTCTTACCCTCAAAATCTTCTAAATATCTTCCTCCCTTTGTCTGGATCTCGTGGAACAGTACACAGCGTTTCAGGACTGAGGATTTTCATTAGGAGGCAAACCAATTTTCTTACGAATGTAAACCGAATGAAATTAAAATATATTTTCTGCTTACGGGCAAAGTCAACCATTCCTACCTTCGGTGGTCATAGGCACACAGTCATGCAATGCCGAAATGATTTGACCATAAATTATTTTGAAAAGTGATTCTTTCTAAAAAGAAGAGGGTTTGGAAAGATTATTTAATTTTCTAGAATAATATAAACATGCGAAAAAAATTAAATAATAAGTAAGAAAAAACAACGAAGCCTAACAGATTCAACAAACCAATAGGATGAATGATATTTTACAATACTGCAATATTTTAACATAATCCATATTATATCATTACAATTGATCACATGCAGTACTGCAATCTTATATCAGCAGATTATTCTCCTAATGAAGTTGCACAATCCTTACATTCACTTTCGAAGGTGTCAGATGTGTTTCCCGGTCCCATTCCGATTTTCTCTAAATTAAGTTTACTTGTTTATGCATGGTCCCATGAATCTTTTGATGAGTTATTTTGCCTTCCTCACCCCACCCACCGTCCGCAGCAATATAACCAAACATTTGTTTGGCAGTACTGCTAAGTGTACACCTGGCTTCTTCCCACACATTCGAGCATGGTACAATTCAAACGTGACCCATGCCACTCTAACACCACCCTTATATAGTATTCAGATAGAGCGAAACCCATTTTCTTTTAAGCCATCATCAACCAAGCAACATATACACTATACGACATGTGCTCCCTAGCTGTTGCTGGTAGTCAATCCAGCTGTAAAACCGAAAGGTGCAAGGTTTTAGCAAATATTTGCAAAATAAATTTCATACAATGCGAATGACAAAGATATAAATTAATTAAAATTTTCATATTTTCTACATGCCGAAGAGAATTCAAATTGAATCCAACTTGGCCGTATCTTCTTCTGGGTCATGTGGCAAGAAACAACTTCTCGAGACCTTCCTATCCAGCAGTCGACGTCATCCTGCGGTGGAATTCACAGAGAATCACGTCGGTTTGAGACACACATTTTCACTTACTTAGACCGGCACTCACGTTTTCAAACAAACACATGTTTTAACTCTCTACCCCCATTTTCCGCCACCTAGGAAGCTTCGGCATGAGGCAATGGCAAGAAGAATTGAGCTCGATTTTCATTTTCTTTAAAATATTTGTGCTCTAGCTACTACTATCTTCACGTACTTCTCATGGACGAGCTTTCTATAGAGCCCTGATTCATTTGACTTAAGATGTCACATTCATTCATAATGACTAGCCCATGTGGAAAAGGCAATGACAATAAGAATGTTAAGCAGGCCCCAAATGGACGATCTCAACGTTATTATCCCTAATAATGGAAGCCTAGTGTTATTGAAATTTACTTGAGCTAATATTTGCCGAAGTGTCAGTGTGCTCGAACGGTGAAATGTGGGTGTGGAAGAAATGAGGAAATATTCGTGTAATGAAACGATAACAAAGCCGAATTAATATGATTTAAATTGCACATTGTTTCACATCCTGTGAACATAAAGCAACAACATCTTCTGGTTTTTCAAACGTTGAAACGGCTAAGAGCCTAATACTTGCCACCAGAATGGTCGAACAAGAGCATACCAGTTGCGTTTTAAGAGTCACTGTTCTTTCCAATCCGGTAACAACTTGACAGCTCCAGAGTAAAGTCAATGCACATTGGTCCGAAAGTGCGATTTTCAGGAATAAAATAAAAAGTGCATTTAGATGACGTGTAATCAAATTGATGTCTTCGAAGAAGTTTTTGGTAAGATTAAGGCGCATCTGAAAAAGGGGTCGTCCATAAACTGCGTTCATCGGGGCACGATTTATTTTTTTTAACTTTTTTGTGTGATGTTCTAGGCTTTTGAAACATTCTACAAAATTGTAGAACTCACAATTTCCATAAACTTTGCACAAAACATCAACTTGCTATCTTGTTTTTTTATTGAGATATTAAGCATTTTATATGGGAACCCCTTTAAAATCTGTGTTATAGCTCTAACTTTTTTCTTTGATTTTTTCTCGGTCTACTATGTTCTAAAAAGTTTTTTCTTTTACTTAAAAACACAACTTTTACGAAGACAGCAATACGCTATCTTTTAGAACTGAAATGATACAAGCGTTTTGTTGTTCAAAATATGCCATTTTCCAAGGGTTATATCTCAAAATAGCGCAAACATTTTGGAAATAAAATTACGTGACATTATGATCAGTATTTTACTTAAGATTTAAATGTTTTAATATATGGGGGGTAATTGATAATTACTAGGTGGACATGAATCAAAGAAGTGTGGTTTTCGGTAAAAATACAGTCTTCAATGAGCTTTTCAATTGTAATTTCTTATTTTGAGTTTTCCGCGGCATTCTATGGTAAAGAAAGTTTTTCTTTTCACAGAAACACACAAAGTTTTGGATGATGGCTGTACTCTAGCCTTTAAATTTGAAAAGATACAGGCATTTGTTTTTATCGAAACAAACAACAATAACAATGGAGGGAGGTGACATGCGACATCCTATGTGTTGCGGAAATCAAGTAAGCCATGGAATCGCAGGAAGAGAAAATAATTCCCTATCCTAACAATCGTTGCTGAGTACGGTAATAAAAAATAATAATTATCAATCGGAAAAGTGTTTAAAGAAAACTTAAAGCCGAAGAAATAAACAGCTACAAAAGAACGAAAACAATTTGCAAGCAACCCGACCAGAAGCAAATAACAAAATTATTTCAAGTTTTGTTATTCAGTTACGCTGTTTTCATAACAGAGGTTGTTAGAATTTACATTTTGCACAAAACATCAACTTGCTATCTTGTTTTTTTATTGAGATATGAAGCATTTTATATGGGAACCCCTTTAAAATCTGTGTTATAGCTCTAACTTTTTTCTTTGATTTTTTCTCGGTCTACTATGTTCTAAAAAGTTTTTTCTTTTACTTAAAAACACAACTTTTACGAAGACAGCAATACGCTATCTTTTAGAACTGAAATGATACAAGCGTTTTGTTGTTCAAAATATGCCATTTTCCAAGGGTTATATCTCAAAATAGCGCAAACATTTTGGAAATAAAATTACGTGACATTATGATCAGTATTTTACTTAAGATTTAAATGTTTTAATATATGGGGGGTAATTGATAATTACTAGGTGGGCATGAATCAAAGAAGTGTGGTTTTCGGTAAAAATACAGTCTTCAATGAGATTTTCAATTGTAATTTCTTATTTTGAGTTTTCCGCGGCATTGTATGGTAAAGAAAGTTTTTCTTTTCACAGAAACACACAAAGTTTTGGATGATGGCTGTACTCTAGCCTTTAAATTTGAAAAGATACAGGCATTTGTTTTTATCAAAACTTTCTGTTTTCAACAATAACAATGAAGGGAGGCAACATGCGACATCCTATGTGTTGAGGAAATCAAGTAAGCCATGGAATCGCAGGAAGAGAAAATAATTCCCTATCCTAACAATCGTTGCTGAGTACGGTAATAAAAAATAATAATTATCAATCGGAAAAGTGTTTAAAGAAAACTTAAAGCCGAAGAAATAAACAGCTACAAAAGAACGAAAACAATTTGCAAGCAACCCGACCAGAAGCAAATAACAAAATTATTTCAAGTTTTGTTATTCAGTTACGCTGTTTTCATAACAGAGGTTGTTAGAATTTAGATCGCGGATGTTGTTAAAATAACCGAAATTCTTACAAAAGATACTCTAGATATAACAAAATTATAGCAAACTATGATATACATATAACATAAACAAAACAAATTTTGTAACAGTTTTGTTACGATGTAGCAAAATCATATCAGCTAGTGCTAAAATTAATTCACTTTCTTTACGCAGCTTGTGCCTCCCTGGGCATTAAATCATAGTTTGTTATAAGTTTGTTTTACAATTATCCAGATGATTTTTTTTAAACAAATTTATATCATAATCAATAAGTCGTAACAAGGTTTGTTATAATTTTGTTATTTTTATGTTATACGCTTCTGGTCGGGAAACCATCTGAACAATTGGTCCTCTGTCTAGGTGAGTTCCCTTCTGGAAGCTGAAACTGAACACTATGATTGTGAATGATTTTTTTTTATAGAAATGTCCATTACAATATCCAATATCCAGAAATTGAACGCTTTCAACATCCGCGATCTAAATTCTAACAACCTCTGTTATGAAAACAGCGTAACTGAATAACAAAACTTGAAATAATTTTGTTATTTGCTTCTGGTCGGGTTGCTTGCAAATTGTTTTCGTTCTTTTGTAGCTGTTTATTTCTTCGGCTTTAAGTTTTCTTTAAACACTTTTCCGATTGATAATTATTATTTTTTATTACCGTACTCAGCAACGATTGTTAGGATAGGGAATTATTTTCTCTTCCTGCGATTCCATGGCTTACTTGATTTCCGCAACACATAGGATGTCGCATGTCACCTCCCTCCATTGTTATTGTTGTTTGTTTCGATAAAAACAAATGCCTGTATCTTTTCAAATTTAAAGGCTAGAGTACAGCCATCATCCAAAACTTTGTGTGTTTCTGTGAAAAGAAAAACTTTCTTTACCATAGAATGCCGCGGAAAACTCAAAATAAGAAATTACAATTGAAAAGCTCATTGAAGACTGTATTTTTACCGAAAACCACACTTCTTTGATTCATGTCCACCTAGTAATTATCAATTACCCCCCATATATTAAAACATTTAAATCTTAAGTAAAATACTGATCATAATGTCACGTAATTTTATTTCCAAAATGTTTGCGCTATTTTGAGATATAACCCTTGGAAAATGGCATATTTTGAACAACAAAACGCTTGTATCATTTCAGTTCTAAAAGATAGCGTATTGCTGTCTTCGTAAAAGTTGTGTTTTTAAGTAAAAGAAAAAACTTTTTAGAACATAGTAGACCGAGAAAAAATCAAAGAAAAAAGTTAGAGCTATAACACAGATTTTAAAGGGGTTCCCATATAAAATGCTTAATATCTCAATAAAAAAACAAGATAGCAAGTTGATGTTTTGTGCAAAGTTTATGGAAATTGTGAGTTCTACAATTTTGTAGAATGTTTCAAAAGCCTAGAACATCACACAAAAAAGTTAAAAAAAATAAATCGTGCCCCGATGAACGCAGTTTATGGACGACCCCTTTTTCAGATGCGCCTTAATCTTACCAAAAACTTCTTCGAAGACATCAATTTGATTACACGTCATCTAAATGCACTTTTTATTTTATTCCTGAAAATCGCACTTTCGGACCAATGTGCAATGTACCCCGATAATTTTGGTTCACATATTCGTACTTGATGAATATAATGCTGACGATATGTTGTTGCTTTTCCTTAATGTTAAATGGTGGATATTTTTACCCTTTTCACAGAGAATATATTGGAGCATTGACACACTCGAGACTTAGACTACTAGCCAAATATTGATTAATTTAAAAACCGTAATGATAAAAACACTCCGAAATTTTTAGCACTTGAAAAATAGCCGGAAGCTAGCAAGCCGTGATTAAAATAGCAGCCTACACGCTTAGATTGAAATACATAAAATTAGGTATTTATTTGGTCTAAAAATAGGTATTTTTACAATACCAAGTACCCAATACCCAGTAAATTGAAACGGTAATAAACAGTAATTTTTACTGAAATTGAAGTTATGATCACCCGATACAGGACGTTATTATTAACCCAAATTTCAATAAATTGATAGTCACTGAAGCAACGCGGTCTCCATATTTTTCTAAACGAAAACTTTCATATTTTGCTTATTAATCTTTAAATAAACAGTTTGCTCATGTCCAATATTTGAAACAATAATGACGATTCCGATTAAAAATAGCCAGAAAGTTATGATCAATTGCAGTTTTGGATATTACGATGTTTACCCTTACTTTAGCTTTAAGCCTAGTATGCAGCTGACAAGTAAAGACTTGAAGTAATTTTTGCCATTTTTAAAGAAGTAGTATTGATAACTGCTTCATTATGGGTGAAACGTCAGTTTTCTTGCGGAATAATCCAAAGGAATATTATTCGGCAAGGAAAAGTGACAGCACCATTAAGATTACCTGGTCAGACATTACTAACGTTACGAAGTTTGTCCTCCTTTTCAGCTGCATACAAGGTAAGTAATTCGGAGAGTAAAAGCATTTCTTGACCATTACTTGTCCTATCCTAATGCACATTACTTTTGAGCTGCATACTAGCCTTTACTTAGGTTCCTCCATACTAAATTAATATTTTATTTTTAATAAAAAAACATTTTTACTTTTAATAAAAATGAACATTTCTAGGTTTTTTTCTTTAGGGCGAATCTGCAGTTGAGAGACTCTTTTTGATTACTTTCTCTTCCATGCATATTCCATTCAGCGTTACGTTTTTCATTTAACTATTTGTAGAGTATGGTAGCCAGCACTGTTGTATTTCTATCTGTACTAAAGAATCCCTCAAAAGATTTATAATAGCGCTGTAATATATGAAAGAGAGCGAGAGAGGAGAGAGCCTCTCATTGTAAGAGTCGCCCTTTTGAAAAAATTCTAGATTTGTTTCTCTATATGTGCCGAATTGTGTAAAATTAAATTCAGGAAAATTTCAATGAAAAAAAAGCAAAAGGAAAATTTAATGATGTCAAAATAAGTCATGGTGTCTGTTTTTCGGCTATTTTACTCCAATCGTAATAAGTCCAGAACACAAATTCTCAAACCGACCTTACCGGAAATATTCTAAGTCCACGTAAACAATCTCCCTGAACTGTCAAAACTACATTGATACAACAGTGGAACGAACCTATTAAAATCACGCGTTTTTTTAATAGCGTGAAAATGTGCAATTTTACAAAGGTAGTATCTTTGGAGAAGTTTATTATCATAAAATAGGCTATCTTTTTGTACCATTAGAGTGATGATGTAACCACGTATTAGGGTGATCCAAAATTTATTTTTTCAGATTGTGCACAAAAAAAGTTTTTGTTTTCACAAAAGTTGTAAAACACACTAAAACAAACAACTTTGTCGAAGACAGCAACTCGCTATCTCTAAACGATGACGAAATATGATGCATTATTTATGAAAAGCCCTTAAAAATCATTTTGGTTAATAACTTTGTAAGCAATCATTATAAGGTTTTTATATATTCTACAAAGTTACTAACTTTAGTAAAACGCATATTTTTGTTGAAGATTGTGTAGCGCTATGATGTATATTAGAAAAGTTATTGAAGATTTTAGGTAAAATTTAGTCACTTTTTCAATAACTTGTGGCAGATCAAACATCTCTCGAGTGATTATACTTACTTTCAGCTACAAAATCCATAAACTTTTGTAAGGAGATATTCGGAGGAACTGTGAAATCGGAGTTACAACAAATGTCACCATTGGTGATTAATAATTTATTATGGAACCAACGAAACGATAATACACCAGTTGTTAGAGATGATGTCAGTGTAGTGGTAAAGTTCCATGTCTCACGAATAACACGAGTGTTAAAATGATTTTAATTGCAGAAAGAAAAAAGTTAAACAGCCTTTAGTCCTGAAAAAAGCATTAAATAAAAATTTGGCTACTTAAATAACTATCATTAACATTAGTACATACCATTTCACCTTCACTGCACGTTAAATCGTTTTCACTTTCGTTGTCGATTTTATCGCTGTGATCAGAACTTTGTTCAGTTGCTTCAACAAACAGAGCTTTGGTATCGTCGGAGAATGGCATATCTTTTTTGTTGGGAAGTGCCCGAAGACTGGAAATGAGTGGGTCCGATGATTCAAGCAGCCGATTTAAAAGATATGATGAAAGTATGATCTAACCTATAGCGTTTGATATCTTTGTTCCGACTCTCCTGGGCATCTTCAGACAATTGTCCGATTGGGACTAGAAACGATGAAATAATTTGGGATCCATGCAGCATAATTTTATGAACTGTTACTGGCAGGTAATACCATGGATACTCTTCAATCAACTTTACCGCTGTTTCGTAACAATGCTCTTCAAACTTGATAATGTCAATTTCTAATCCCGAAGCAAGTGCTTCCAGAATTGATTTGCATTTGTACAATAAATTACTGTTCAATCCTGTAATTGACGCTGACGTTTCCCAATTTTGGAAGAATCGACGTGCACTATTTCCATCGTTAGAAGTTCCAGCTCCACCAGAACGAGGTTTGTCTACAATTAGCCCCATTTCAATCCGAAAGCGTTCTTGTATACTCTTTTTTCTTTGCACCATCTTTGCGTGATCGTTTCCACTAGCTCGCCATTTTTTCACTTCCAAGCGATAAGATAAATGAAGAAAATATTCATAGAATCTTATCCACGCGTGTAGTGTAGATAAACCAAATTTAAATACATCTGTATTCACTGTCCGTTTTCTGACCATATCAAGATCGTTCATTTCGGAGGGCGTTGCACTGCAAATATAACATCTTTTCGCAGATTTGGTTGATGTTACCGAATTACAGACTTTTCCGTCTACCATAGTCATATGCATTTCATATGTGATGACTACATTTCGACCGTTGCAAGTAATGCGCGTTGGTTGTAGCTCTTCAATTTGACGGTCGACATAATCTTTTTCCTGAATCGATATTTCCGCAGTTTCATTTATCATCTGAATACGGAGCGGACGACAATACCGGGTTGAAGACGACCGAGGATTCTGAAAGATGAACTTTCCATCAGACTGAATATAGATCGGAACAATGGATGTTACGAAGATGCTTGAGTCCGTTCTGGATCCATCAGCAGAACTAAATTGCTGCTTATATTCGGAATGCCCCGAGCTGCCATCGAATCCCCATTTGACTGTCATCGTAACGTTGAGTAACTCGGTATGAGAAAAACTGCCTAGTTTATCTTGATTTGCAATAATAATTCTCGTTGCTGTGTGATCTAAAAGATTCTGAAGCTTCACATCGATCGATGTTTCGGTTACTGAAATTCCGCTGCTACACGGGTAGCAATTTTGTTTAGCTTTCTGAACTTTGCAGTAACTTGGATACAAGTCAGCATTTCTTGCTACAGAACCTTTTCTGACTTTGTTGTACTGTGATTTAGTCATGTTTACGTCTAAAATCATTGCAAGTGCTTCATCTGCCGAGTAAGGAACAATTTTGGGCCGTTCTGCTTCCTTGAGAACAGAAACTATTTTCTGCGCTCGAGAAGGAGTAGTGCACGTCGCCTCTCGAACCACCGAAGCTTCATATTTTCTGTTACAACCACGAAGACTCATCTGAGCAGCGTAACACAGCTCACTTGCTTCATAATTTTCCAGCAACTCAGAAACTGTTTGCCTTTTAACGCTTTCTGAACACTCGTCAAATGGTTTTCCCTCCGACCACGCTTATTCCCTTTGGATGTAGATGGCAATTTTGAAAGAAGCCCATCAGGCAGTTGAAACAGCTGATCAAAATATTCAGCATGCTTATCGAACACACGCGTCAACGTTCGATTATGTCTCAACCAAAGTTTTTCGAAATATTTTCACAGATGTATCACAATTTGTGAGATTTCTGATCGAATGTCTGGCATAAAATCGATGCCAATGTTATATAAACATATAATTTTCTGAACAACAGCGACGCATTTTTCTATTGAGTTGCCCTCAGTCTCCTTCCAAATCAGAAACAGTGATCGTTTGTCAATTTTTTCTAGATATACACAAATATTGAAAAATTTGCATGATTTTTGGGAAAGCGACACCTCTCCAAGCCAAGCTGTGTACTTACCTGGGGAAGAATAATAATTTTCGGACTCCATTTATAATTTTAGAATTTCGTGGTTAAAATATCAACCGTTCACTTCATAACACTGATAACCAAAAGCACCGCCTACTACCTAAGCTTAACCTAATCATCCTGGTTGGCTTTTGATCGATTTCTCATATTCAAACAGAAAATGTTGCCTACGCTGTGCAATCATTGCAACTGTGACGTATGTTGTGTCAATGTTGTGCATTTTGAAACCAGCACCAAATGTTATTCGTGAGACATGGAACTTTACCACTACACTGACATCATCTCTAACAACTGGTGTATTATCGTTTCGTTGGTTCCATAATAAATTATTAATCACCAATGGTGACATTTGTTGTAACTCCGATTTCACAGTTCCTCCGAATATCTCCTAACAAAAGTTTATGGATTTTGTAGCTGAAAGTAAGTATAATCACTCGAGAGATGTTTGATCTGCCACAACTTGCCTCACTTTAAGTTAAATTTATTGAAAAAGTGACTAAATTTTACCTAAAATCTTCAATAACTTTTCTAATATACATCATAGCGCTACACAATCTTCAACAAAAATATGCGTTTTACTAAAGTTAGTAACTTTGTAGAATATATAAAAACCTTATAATGATTGCTTACAAAGTTATCAACCAAAATGATTTTTAAGGGCTTTTCATAAATAATGCATCATATTTCGTCATCGTTTAGAGATAGCGAGTTGCTGTCTTCGACAAAGTTGTTTGTTTTAGTGTGTTTTACAACTTTTGTGAAAACAAAAACTTTTTTTGTGCACAATCTGAAAAAATAAATTTTGGATCACCCTATTACGTGGATACATCATCACTCTAATGGTACAAAAAGATGAAAAAGCCCATTTTATGATAATAAACTTCTCCAGAGATACTACCTTTGTAAAATTGCACATTTCCACGCTATTAAAAAAACAGGTGATTTTAATAGGTTCGTTCCACTGTGCGCCATCGTGCAATGATCTATACTTTTCAATATGAGACACTCTGTAACCTTCAGCACAATGGAAGGCCAGCGTAACAATATCTCTCGTTTCGCTTGCATGATGGATAGGATTTTTTTTCATCCCTGTGTGTTTGAAACAGGAAGTTAAAAGTTTAAGCTTCATCAAAAACAACAATAAATTATCGGCTTCGTAAAGGTAACGCAATTGAACCTAACAAACAAATAAACTAGCTAAAAAAACATCAAGTTTTATGCTTGGTGCTGCGAGACGTGTAGCGTGTAAATAAAAATAATCTCTCTTCATTATTTTTTATACACCTTCTCTCTTCATTTCATTCTTTCTCTCTCTCTCTCTCTCTCTCTCTGTCTCTCTTTGTTTGACTTTCTCTCTCTCTCTCTCTCTTTGTCTCTCTTTGTTTGACTTTCTCTCAATTCCGTTCTCAAGTAATGATGATTTACATTTGATATAATTGAAAGCAAATGAATGGTAAGAAAGCCACATAAACATTACGTCTTATTAAAAAATTGTTCTTGCACTGTTTTGAACATCCACACAAAAGGAAACGAAAACACGTATCCCAAAGTTAAAAAGGGGTGATATCAAGAATGGATGGCCCTTTTGCTTATGCACGGTAGAGTCGTCTACAATTTGTAGATGGGTACGTGAAACTAAGCTCATCTGTCAAGATGCTCGGGGGTTGGTTTCTTTCTGATATGCTTAACAAAAGGTTTCTGCAGCGGAGAATTGCAAAAAAATAGACGTGGAGTTGGCAACACTATCTCAGAATCGAACGAAACTTTTTGTATGTCAAGACAGCAGTGGAAATGCGCTCACTCAAATAGATGTTAACAGAATGTAAACTAAATTTTGCATTGGTTTTTTCCGGACTCTATACGATTAGATTCAGGAAATGATGTTTCCGTCTGTTTTACTTCAATGTTTATCAATTTAGAGCACAACATCTCAAACCGATCCGCGTAAACAAACTCCCTGAACTGTCAAAACTGCATTGATGATGCCATCGTGCAATGATCTATGTGAAACTCAATTTTTCAGATCATGTAAACAAACTAATTTTCCTTCGGTTCGTCTCATGCAAACCTTTTCAACTCTTAAAGGGTCAGCCACAATAGATACGTTTGCGTTCCGTTGACGTAAATTTGACAGAAAAATAATGGGAAAACTGTCAAATTCACGTTAACGCATCCGCAACTTATCAATTGTGGACCAGCATTCACAGGTGACAACACCGTAGCACCGTCTTCCAAGATTTAGCATACTTCCCATTTAAAAAATGTATCTAGAAACCATTTAAAAAGGTCTGAAGCTTTTCATCGTGTTTTTTCTTAGATCGATGTAACTCAATAACGTCAAGACTTATTTTGGAATAACCAGAAAGTGACTTTTGGGAAATTGTCTTCACAATTTGGCGTGCGAGGTGATTTCCTACATCACAATGGACGGGTCTCCGTGGGTAAAAGCAAAATCATGCGTGACTGGGTCCGATTGCCCGTTTCGTAAAGGGATGTATCTCGAATCCCTGGGAATATCATGTGATTGTACTTACCACACAATCAAACAAACGCAAAAATGATACCTGGCATCAAAAGCTCTCAATTAATAGCTGTGGAATAGATCACTAAGTTAAGTTCAGGCAGTAGGCTCATTTTAATAAGCGATTAGCTTGAAAAACCGGCATAAAGGAAGAACAAATTTTCATCAAATGCCAAATGGAAAGGTTATTCAAAAAATATTTTAGTGAAAAATTGAACAGAATATGATCATATTTAGAATGGATTAAGAAGCAAAGAGAATGCAAAGTACATAAAAATCATGTGTTAAAGGGTGTGTGGAATCAAATTGCGACAACTACAAAATTTGTAAAAAATATTTAATATTCGGCAAAATTCAACCAATCATCTTCAAACTTTCAGGGAGTAAAATAAAACATGTTATATTTTCCCATGTTTGTTTTATTCAATTTCAATTTCATATCCAAATGCATGAACCTTCTTCTTTACTTTACTCATAAGGTCCTGTACAACATTTGGACCAACTTGTTTTGCGCGGCAATCCAATTTTTCTTCATATCTTCCTCCGATTTCACTTCCTTAGGATGCTTCCGAAGTGCCTGCTTCATGAATACCCAGTACTTTTCAATTGATTTCGGTACGTTCGGGGGGTTGAGATGCTTCGGCACGAAATTGACCTCCTTGAACTTCAAAACCTCTTTCGAGTAATGGCACGAGGCTAAATCCAGCCAGAAAATCGTAGGACCACCGTGTGACCTCAGAAGAGGAATTAGACGGTTTTGAGCATTTCCAGCCAGAATAGCAAACCGATTAAACCATACTTTCTCCGATCTGAATGAAACTTTACCCATATGTTGGTTTGTACCCAAAATTACGGTTTTCGTATTAAAAATAGAAAATTATCCTGGACTAATTTTCTATAAGAGCGTATTTAAAATGTGGATTTTATTTTTTCAAACAATTTTTTTTCGCAAACGACTCATCTGATCAAAATGTCGTCTTAAAAAAGCTGAAGTTATAATCTTGAAGTTGGCAAAGAGTTCAAGATAGTGACTTATTTAATTTTCTATGTTTTGTTTTTAAAAATTTATAAATTTTTTGAAAATGTTCAAAATGATAATTCTTTTATTAATGTATACCAAACATGGATATCATGCATTTCTTTTTTATTAAAAAGCATGTATAAACCTTTTTTGTAAGCTTAGCCGTTCTCAAGTTATTGCGAATTTTAATTACAGAAATTTATGTTTTTGCATTTTTTTAGGGCTTTTTGATTGTTAGTCAACAACAAAATGTATTTTTCATAAAAGATTATTGAAAAAAAAGGCAGTTTTGTCTCAGGCACGGTGGCCGTAAGAGTTTCTGTTTGGACGCGATGGAAGAGAATCAAGTTGATGCTTATGGATATGTGTGTGTTTCGGATAGTTTTGTTTAGGGAGAGAAGAAGCAATATTTCATACAATGTTTTTTTTTTCCATTTTCATTAAATTTATTACATTTCAGATCATTTGAATACATTAAATACTTTGGGTTCATTATAGAATCAGAAAATACCTTAACTGCAATTTGGTTATTTGAAACTGGAATGTAAGAATGATATATTTGAGTTCCATGAATTGATTTTGCTTTCTTAAAAATTGGATCGAATTCCTTTTCAGCCTCTTTGAATTCATCTGTGGAAACATAGCGAAATGAAAGTTTTGTTTCATGCCCAGTCATAAAGTTGCCGAGCATTCGTTATAGGATGTTCGTGTTGATTAGCTAAACTTGCGCTAGTTGCCATTCTCTTAAGACTACCATGTGACTACGATCACATCACAAGGACTCTTGCCGTGTGAAGTTGAAAAAAAAGCCATTCAATTTCAACATTTTGTCTATCTTTAAATCCACAAAGGCAAGCACATTTTTATTATTTTTATATTGCGACGCTGCTCCGTGTGTCATAAAAATATTAAGAGATTATTGTATTTTGTTATTTTAAATATTTCAATAATTTTGATATAAACAACTGAACTGCTACTGTGTCATGCTTGAGAGCATCAGAAATGATCACAAAACTTATGTGTGTTAGTGTACCGTTTTCTTTGTAGTATGCTACAAATGGATGTATTGTACACACTTATAAATTATGAATTTTACACGATATGTAATTCTTGTTTGTAAAATGTCGGGGAACGTAATGAAAGATTTCGTGTAAAATTATGTCTCTTGAAACTGACACACACGCAATTCGACGAAAGATGTGTTTGATTGAATTTATTTTCTCATCTCTTTCAACTCATTCTTATGTGCTAAAGGACGCTTGCATGTGTCAGTCTCAGGAGACAGAAATTTACATGACATTTTGGTAGTGTGTACATTGAGCATAATTCTAATGATAACTGTGCACTTGTAGTTTTCAGAAAAATCACAAATATCTATGACTTCACCATTTTCTAGTGTTTCCTTTTTTGTTTAAAAAAAATTACTTTACTTATTTTCTATATAGTCAGTCAGGATATATTCATTTATCAATCTTTTTCAAAAAATAAAGGAAGCGAACTCTTCTGATGGTTAAGTTTTTAATTCAATGTTACACCTATCAGTCGTAATCCACTGTTCAAATGACACTTCTTTAATTTCATTCTCTTCCATTTTTTCTAAAATTTCTGTTCTGATGCTGACGTATTGTAACAATTCATGCACGCGTGAAGTTGGCGTTGAGATTTGTTCGGCCCTCATCTTCCAAAACGTCAAATATATAACGCATAACTTCATCCTAATTTCCTTGTTTTTTTTATTTTGCAGGGGGTAGGAAGCACTTCTCATTTTCGTCGTTGAGATTGGCGATACATAAATTCCCATGATGCCATTGTTGAATGTCTCGATGTTATGTAACAAACTGATTTTACTAACAATAGACTCCGCTGATTTCGATGAAACTAGAGACGTAACGGATGGGATGCTATTGACTATGGATTCACTTTCCATATTTCGTTGATTGCACACCACTGGTAGAATGCACTTCCTCACCTTTCGAAGGTTGTGGTTTTTGTTGGGGACGATAAACTAGAGGACAACATGTCCCGCACCATTATACCCTTCCAGCTTTAGCGACTTACTGGATACTGTGTTCGCCATTGAGCTGCGCCAGCTCGTGGGTCATCCATCTCCGCCATACACCGTTTTCACCGTTTGGTCCTAAGCATGCGTCGTTCGAAAACTCCGAGTGCCTGCCGATCCTCTTCGAGCATTGTCCACGTCTCATGCCCGGTCCTATCAGCGTCCCATGCCCGGTCTTATCAGTGTTTTTTACATGGTACACTTTGTACGGAGGTGAAGACCTCTAGGTCTTGTGGAGTCCATAGTAGGCACGACGTCCGGTAATAATGCGTCTCCGAATTTCTCTGCTGCAGACGTCTCCGACGAAACCAACGATCTGAGATACACAATCACGCTCTATCGCGCTCGGTTCCTCCAGCCAACAGATATTTAGTCTTCAACGCATTCACCTTCAATCCAACTTATCCACCTCACGTTTCAGCTTGGTTTACTGATCAGCTACCACCTGGAACATTCTGCCGACAATGTCCAGGTCGTCAGCGAAGCAGATGACCTGGCCGGATTTCGTAGCTTTTATCATTTTGGTCAGTTTCACGGGAAAAACGTTCTCGCCCATAATCTTCCATAGCTCTTCACGATCATATTTGCTATGATTGATTATTTGCGACAATTTTGGAGGATCTGCGCAACGTAAAGATTTTGTCAGTTGTCGATCGACCGTTCACAAAACCGGCTTTATGTTTTGGATAAAGTTGTCGATTTTAATAAACAAAAACGTCAGATGTGGGCACGACGCTATGAAAATACTCATAAAATGGTGGACTCTGTTTAACTTGCTTAGAGTAGTTAAATTCCCCTTTGAGACTTAAAAAGATTTATTTGCAAAAAGTTATCTACATCAGTCCGTAGTTGGTCAAAACTCATCGAGTCTCGTTTTAACAAAGCTTAAATCAAATTGATTTTAAAACAACTAAGAAGCTCGATGCAATATTTCATTTCAAAATTGTGTCAACTTGATACAGGATGAGGAAATATTACTCGTGTTTTTTTTGTCTCTCAGTGTATAGTTCGGATTTGACAGATGTAGGAATGAGCACACATATAACGTATTTTACCTTACATATAAAAGCATGAAGTTTCGTTTGAATTCGTTCACACAAGTGCAGTGATTGAGCGAGCTATAAAAGCAAGGAAACCCTCCTGTTACCATCGGTAGGACATTCAAAATGGCAATACAAACAGTTCAAGATGCTATAAAACGATACACTGAGCTTGAAAATTTGTAGGATCGTTCAGGAAGAGGCAGGAAATGAACTGCGAATACCATTCAGATGGTATTAGGGTTGATCGAAATTCTAGATCATCGAAGAATCGAGAATCGCTACCTAAAAAACAGGATAAAATACAATCGGCACCGCAAAGCAAAGATTTTGTTGAAGGAGTTCGGTAATGGACGTCATCGTACAATTTTATACACCAACGAGAAAATTTTAACTGTGGAGCACCAAAACGATCACCAGCTTATGTAGTATTGTTCCTCTTACAGTCTTCTTAAGACAGCCAGATCACACAATCCAGCTTCTTTGATGTTTGATGTTTTGTTTCTCTGAAATCTCCTCAGTATTCATTGAAAATGACGTGAAAGTCAACCGATCAGTCTACCAGAAGCTTCTAACGGACACTCGTACAAATTTTGGTAAGAACAAATGAAAACCTCCAACATGGATCAAAAAGGATGGAACTCTGTAATAAACTTTTCCCGAGATATTTGACCGAAGATGAATGGCTTTCCAACTCTCCTGACCTGAATCCAATGGATTTCTCCGTCTTTACTAAGCCACACACATAGTTGGATCATTTAAAAGCCAGTCCAACCAAGGCCTAGGATGCTATATATATATGGAGGAACTAACGTCCATTGTCGATGATTTCCCTAAGCGATTGAAGGCGTGTGTAGTACCTAGTGGAAGACACTTTGTGACATCGATGTAAACATTACTATCTATGTTTTTATTCAATATTAGATTAACAAAGAGAACATGAATAATATTCCCTCACCCTGTAAATTCTCGCAAAAAACAAAATTCCACATTTTCTAGCAAGAAAATATAAGTCTCTCGTCTTAGTGAACAGGTTATAGAGGTTTTTGTTTGTAGCAAAAATAATCTAAATTACGTTTTCCTTTAAAATGAACCAATATTCCACTAAACAGCTCAAACCCTCTAGGGTTCAAACCAAATATATCAATCTTGTTGACACCGATCAATAACAAGCATTGTCTTTTGGATCTTAAATTTCAATCATATATGTAGTATTTTTGATCAAGTCATTTTAACAGATTGATGGAAGAAATACTAAAATAATATTTCATATAATATAATCATTTCACAAAAGGGACGAGGGACAAATCGCTAGAACTAGAAACAAGCAATAGGTAGTATAAGAGCCCGATCGGTTGCATAACCTTTTGTCAGTCAAGGGGATTTCCCCCCTTGCCTATCCTGCATGGGGTAGTATGACAAAGGGTTATGTGCCTGATCGTATACTACCGTTCAAATGTCCTCCGCTCGTTTTCAATCTTGTATTCTTTCAATTTTCAAAGCCTGCCGTTACTCTATACGGAACTATCAATACACTTTCTCTTCATGTCTATCTGTTCTAGCAATAAAATTACTGTCCGCTCCTAGCGCTTCACACGGAGATGAGAAATTATCTGCTTCTGCTAACTTCATCAAAGATCGTTACTTCCGCGCTGGGGAGAATACAAAAAATAACAATCAAAAGAAAAAAGCTACTTTCAAACTAAATATAAATGGTTTGTTCGCGAAAAAAACTGGACAGATTAAATTTGGAATAAAACAAACTTGCTTTTAGTTCAATCCAAGATGTATTTTGTATTCATTTAACTGTCCAGAACTTATCACAGTTACTTAATTAGGCTGCATGAAGAAACTACGAACTTTTGAGTTTGCTCCAGCCATTAGGGTCTGTGCAGTCTTCTCTGCAACCGATTAAGCAGCTTATGTCCAAGATTTTCGAAGTTTTTCTATAGTTGTAGGTTGTAGATTATATTTTTCTCTTCACGAGAGCCCTATACCGCTCGATAGGTCGCAAATCATGGCAGTTAGGTGGATTCGCCTCTTTCGGTACAACATGGAATCCATTCGCTTTATACCATTCCAAAACATCATTAGCGTAGTAACAAGATGCCAAATCAGGCAAGAATAGTAAGCGAGCGCCATGGCTGCGTAGGAATGGTATCAATCGCTTCTTTAGGTATTCTTCACGGTATATGTCCTCGTTTACCGTTCCGGTGATGATAAAGCTTCGGCTTACTCGACCACAGCTGCATATTTCCTGCCAAACCAAATATTTTTTGGGAAACTTGGCCTTTTTCTTCGTCCTGAAATGCTCCTCTACTCTGTTCTGTTGCATGGCAGTATAATAAGATATTCCGGGAAGCTGCTTAAACTTTCATCACATTATCACGCAGGAAATATTCACGATACAACTTGCGAGCCCAGGTTTTAGCCGTCACATTCTGTTTATAATTACGGTTCGGTACAGTTTTCACCTTGCCGGTGCTTGGAAAGTTGGGGACATTTTTATTTGTCTAGCCACAGTACGTACCGAAAGATCTTCTACAATATTTGCTGCACCTTCGCGTCCTTCTGGCGGTTCCCGAGATCCGTTTTCGTTCCGCTCCCAGCCTTCCTGGCTGTTGTCAAACGTGTGTCGAAAGATTTAAGAGCGCTATGGACAGTGCTTGCAGGAAAACCAAGCTTTTTTGAAAGTTTTCTTACTGACAGATCCGGATTTTCATTGCGACCGCACACAATTGCTTTTCGCACTTGCTCTTCTTTCGACGCCATCTTCGATCTGAAAGCTTGTAGTAACACCAAAAATTGATTTTACACAATGAACAGACATACGTTCATCAGTCTGCGAATTATTTCACACGTTGATGAAATATTTCTAGAGATATACGTATTTAGAGGTGTCCAGATTTGGTCACGAACAAGCCTTATGTTTATGCTGTATCTTCACATTTATATGATGATGTCACTTTTCCAAACACTAATTAAATTTTGTATCATGGGATCATCACGCATCCCAGCCAACTCTACAAAAGTGCCTTTGTGTGCATACATAAGCAACATAATTCATTGCAAAGGTAACCTTTCTGTATGTTATCCCTGAAGACATCTGCGGAGAAGCAAATATAAGTACATCAAAATTATGCACAGCGCAGCGCCATCGTTCCTGAAGTAGACGTCAGCGTGAGAAAACGATTTAATTTATTTTCTTCTTTTATTCACACATGCTAATTTCACCACTGAGCTAGATCTTGGGGATCCTAAGGGATTTTCTTCGTCCATATTTTCATCCACCGCTGAGAGCACATCTGTTTCCTTAGCCTCCACACTGAAGACTGGAGGTGAGCAAATTGTGTTAATTAGAGATGACTGCCAAGTGTTCGCATATGCTGAGTCATGAATAAGCGCGATTTTAATTGGAGACGAAGAGGATATTTTTTCTAAGTTATAACCCGTGGTACAAGGTTTGTTACAACTTGAACCCCATCTACTTTAAAAAGCTACATCATTTTTGCATATTCCCTTGGTGAAAAAAAAGTTCACTCAAAGGAAGTGGCACTGAGATCTGCCATAATAAAACACAAACTGATCGGTTTTGAATTTAAATTATTTGAAACAGATACAGCGTGATAGTAAGTAAACTCTCAAAGTCTCGAAGATATCGAGAGAGAAAATAAACAAGTGTAAATCGTTCACAATAGATTTTTTTTAAATAAAAAGAAGGTACACAGTACATAACTTCTTGTAAAGCCATCTTTTCCGTCAATCTAGGCCAATAAATCTATCATGTGAATAATAAAACAAAATAGAAGATTGAAAAACCAACATCCGAGACAACATGTGTCCAGGAGAAATCCGGATGCTTCAGTTAATGATAGTTTTTTTTCGTTCAGGCGCGAAACGCATTATTTGATTTTAATATAAATATTTTTAATATAATATTTGATTTTTATTTGCGTCCCAGAGGAAAAAGCAAATTTCAGCCATCCATTCAAAGGACAGGATGAAAAAAAAAAATCATAAAAAATTCAATCGGACCTAACGAGGCAAAAACCAAATGATGAGAACTGTAATCAGCGATCCATGTGTGATGTGAAATGATATGGATTCTGATTTCGTGGACAGAAAGCTTCCACCGTCGGAGGGGGAACAACCACCCAAGTCCAACAAAATTTAATAAATAAAATTAAATATTGGATTGATTTATTTCATCTTTTTTATTATCCTCGGTGTACAGCAGTATGATTTCGCTTGCACCGGAGTGAGGCGATATCATGTGTTAGTTCAAATCAGCTGAAAAAATATGGCACAGCCTCCCTTTCGCCCTTTAGAGGGGAGACCGACTCGTGTCGCACATCTGCTGACTGAGTCGATATAACTCCGAAACCAGGGAAGGACAACAAATTGAAGCAAAAATCCAGACATATTTCTATTTAGTATTTACACTATATGTGTTCCTAACGAAGATCTGCAGCGCAGCAATAAGACTAACGTGCAGCTGTAAAATTTATGATTTAATATTGTTTTAGATGAAATGTTAGCAATTCCGTTTTGGGTGAATTTTTCCGCTTTCTTTGGGCTTGTTTTATCGGTCCGCTTGCATCAAAATGATGCCGACGAACCAGAGACAGCAGAGACACTGCAGTGCACCGGACAGGAGAACGTTGGGAGGTGCTATAAATGTCAACTATCGATTCGAATTGGGAGAAGGAAGTCAGCAGAAATTTGGGCAAATCACTAACGGTAGCAAAGAATTTGATGACGTCTGCAAACAAGGTGGCATTAATTTGACGAAAAATTACAGGGTGTGCGGGGGTCAAATGATCGGGTCATAAGGGTCGTAAAGGTCATAAGGGTTGTAGAACTGGTTTCTGATCTATCAGTTTCTACGTATGCATTTGTTTTTTGTCTAGAGCAAATTTGAGTACAAAACTGATTCACCTTTTGCATATAAACATAAAGATTATTCTAAATCAGAGCTGCTATATATCGACAATACTCGGTAATAGAAGCAAAAAAAAATTTGATCACTTGTTCGAGGTTAAGGACATAGTCAAAGTCAACCATATAGATTCTTTATAGAAACCATAAAGATCAGGTGACTATGCTGTTGAGGAGAATCTTTTTCAACTTTTTCAATTGTCTTAATTTGTTATGAAATCAAATTAATTCAATAAAATAGTTGCTTGGAGCCGATAAGATGAACAAACGTCTGTTTCGTCATCTGCTTAGTATGATGTATGATATTTACTACCACCCATTGTAGCACGGAAATTAAGTCTGACAGCAGTGAGCTCTTCTCGCTGTGAGACTTGATCAAGCTTTAATAACCACTGATTATCCTAATCATGCCATTGTATGAAGGGCCAAAAAGGGGTTGGGTGGATCGATAGGCAACATCACTTATACGTATCCACAAGGATATAAAGAATCTCCTTCCAACAACAAGATTGAACAATTGGTCAAAAGAGCAAGCTATCTAACAATGGGCGGGGAGAAGAGCCCGCCCTCTATTCACAAACTGTTAGCAATGGGGAGTTGGCATTCCCACTCTCCCCATCCAGAGTGCTTCAATCGGGTGCCCTGATCGTCCCTCTCATTCCCATGAATAATAGTGTATATATTTATGTAAATGAAAAATACTGCAATCACTCGGTATCTATTATTTATGATCTCCCTTAGGTGGATCCTGAAATGTAGGAAATGTTGTAAAGTGTTTATGTGTTGAGTTCTGTGGTTTCACGCTTAAGCACGTTTTCGTTCGTTTTCAGCGATAGCAGCAATTTCCCAAAATCTTGATTTGAGGTATCCTAAAAGATTTTGTTAAATTTATAAATTTATATATTTTAATTTACTGTTGCCATGGGCTTCAAATGATGAGTTGACAACTTGGCAGGAGGGTGCGACCGACCTCTGGTCCTCATAAGTTCCTACCTCACGCCTCCACGAGTCATATGATCACAAAAGACTGCCAGCTGAAACATGGAGACGCTGGTTGGCGTAGCCTGGGCAATGTTGTCAATCCGACAATAGCGAAGTGAGGGGGTGCGACCGGTACATCATATCATAATTTTCCATTCTCATATCTTTCAGGTCTTCCAGGTCGTCAGGTATTACAAAATAATTTAAAATTTAAAATTCTTTTTTTTCATGGCGGTCATACATTGCCTAAATTTTCTGGTTCATAATGGATGCGCAAGTTTGTCTACAATTGCAACAAAACAGCAGTTGGCACACATGTAATTTTCAATTCATATTACAATATACCCTCACTATATATTTTATCTTATAGGACATTGTTTATTCATAGCCTAATTCTGTACATTTCATTACATGTATTACGCCAGAAAGGTAAATTTCTCTCAGGTACCATACAGTTTAGGAGAGGAGGTCTTGCGGTTATAGGATGATCATCTTCTGGTAGAAGCAGCTGTAAGAATGGGGATCAATTTTCAGCTGTACCTAGCACCGTCGGAGTGGCCTTCTCGAAAGTAGCAATGGATGTATATATAGATGTGTAGATACTAGTATGTGTTATTATATGATGCATGTTTTTTACAAGCTCTAGCATATTTTCATTAATAGAAATGTTGACGACTCTCTCGACCACTCAACCTTTAATTCCTTCATTATATTTTCCATTAAATGGCGTAATATGACCTTAACATTTCAGTACACGATCATCAACTACTATTTGAGCGGTTCAGAGGAACACAGCTGTTCATCATTATTAATTGCATATCATACATATAATATTATGGAAGAAGTAATAAAATAATTAATAAAATTTTAATTGCTTCAGTTTGGTGATCCGGCCGGTATAATTATTTTATTACATTATATCAAATAATAATCAAAATAAATAAATGCTCTTCATTCCAGAAGGTTATATATCTATATGTCATGATTAAATACGTAATAATATAATATTATGGTTTTATATACAATTGAATGCTTTATTGATATTTATACCTCAATGAATAACAAGATGACCTTCACATTCCAGAGATACAGTCACCCATCAGTGATACAAAGTGGTACGAAGCTGCATATTATTATTACTGCCTTAATATTATTTTTTCAGCAGGTTAATTAATTTAGTTTAACATGGTTATCATAGGCTCGTGAACTCCAACTATTACATAATTTAACTAAATATCCTTATATAATTTTTGCTCTACTATATAATCATATATAACATATTATTATTACATTACATCTATATTTATATAAATATAATAAATACTGGGTTGGGAGGGAGCACCAGGGTATTATTCAAGCTGAAACTGGACGATGGTTTGATTGACTGCCTGAGTCTAGGAGGGAACAAACAGTATCATTTCTTATCCTACCGATTCGAGTGTGGTGCTGCGAGTTCTACTCCAACAGTTTCAGGGAGAGTGACGCGCCCTTCTTAACAAGCCATCCTGTAGAAAGCTTAATGAGTATTGCGAATTGTGTTATTCGATTTGTTGGATCATATCGTTGGAAGGAGATTCTTAATTTCCCGTGGATTTCGTGTAAGTGTCTCTGCTTACGGGTCCACCCCTCCGTTTTTGGCCCTTCATACAGCGATAGTGCGAATTCAGATCGGTGGCCCAATTTGATCTTGCTGTTAAGTGGAGCTGCATCCAAGCCAAGGGCTAGAGGGGATGGTGGCTACCATACATACATACATACATTTTAATTTACTGTTGCCATGGCCATTATTAAATACATTTTAATTTACTGTTGCCATGGCCATTATTAACTGCTTGATGTTGATTTTCCAAGTATGAATTCATGACATATGGATAAACATAATCAGCAGAATTTGAGAGCATTCAATAATTTTATTTACATCCAATGATCTAAATTAATAGAAAAACACCTCAAGATACCATGCAATAAAATATCTGTACTATCTGGATTCAACTTCCTGTAACATTGAAGTAGATGAAATTTAATTATTATTATTTATTTTTTTAATAAATAATTTTATTATGATTATAATAATATACAGTGATGATATGATGAAAATAATACGATGTTGTAATGAGATACTAAATAATATACATATTAAAATAAAATAAAGCTATTTGCCTCCTCTGCTGCGAAGTTAGATGATATAAACTCTGAAATTTCGAAAATTTGTAAAGTGATGTAATGAAAGAAAGTTTATCACCTAGGAGAATTGCAAAGAAAATTTAAGCAAACAGTATGCCGAAATAAATTTCATATGATTATTATTACTGCCCAAAGAGGGAAGCTTAACAAATCCACACAAAAAAAGAAGAAAGAGAAAAAAAGGTAGGACATTTGAATTCTCCGATAACTCTTGATTCCTACTAGGCCCATGAATAATTCTTTATATCTTTGCAATAGAAAATGAAGGATCATTAAAATCATTAAATTTGTTTGGATAAATAAAAAACTTATAATACAATCCGTCGTATGATCCCTTCTAAAAACAAACGTTAAAAATCAGCCTATCTTAACAAAACGTGGGTTAGGTTGGCTAAAACTGCATAAATGTGAAGCATAACAAATATTGCGAAGGGACGTTACAATACAAAATGATAACAAAAATTATATCTGAACTGTCTGCATGTCTGCTGATTGTGGTCCTGCTGCAATTGTAGACAGACCTGCATTATCATTGCCACGAAGGAAAAAATAATTTAAGATTACTATATAATACTTGGGAACTCCATGGATGATCTAAAATTATATACCATATAAAGAATACTTCCATTTTTCGTGGTAGGATAAGATTTCAGCATGCTACCTTACCCGGGTTGCGCCCTACATCGCGTTGGTGGGACTGCCTCCTTAGGTATAGTTGACGCGAAACAGCGTTTCTTACTCAACCATTGGATGCCAGAACAGACACTGTTTTAGCCGCACCTCCTCAATCTAGCTGAAGTCAGAAGGACAACAGTGCCCAGGCTGCACTTCCAGCTAAGTACGCAACACTTAGCTGGCGGTATTTGTCATCTATAGACCCGTGGAAGCATGGGGTAGGAACTTGTGAGACCAGAGCTATGTTGCGGGGACGCACGCTCCTTTGCGACTCACCATTTTGCAGCCCATCTATTTCGTCATCTGCTTAGATAGGAGGATTATTATAATGAATTCTCAAGAATGTGACGAAGGTTTATTTGAGGATCAATTTTTCCAGTCCCTATGATATATCAAAAAAGTCATTATCGTGTATGTTTTCGTCAATATATCTTAATGTATCATGTCTTTTTTATGGTGCAAGCATCAATATTGACAAAAAAAATACATTCTACTATTTATGTTTTTATTACTCCAAGCGTGAGGAAGGTAATTAGCTAAAATGTGTTGAAGGAAATGTCTTCTCATCAACAACGACCCTAGGAATGGACAGAAATTTTCGCTTTTAAATACAATAAGTCGAATGGTGCTGATTTTTTTTATATATTAAGTCTTCAAACAATTTTCTACAGTTTTTTGTTGTTAGTCGGTTTACTGTCAACACTATAAGAGTGCGAGTCCCAGCTCGTACCGTTTAATTATTTCTATACATTTCAACAATATCGTGCTTTGCATTATTACAGTACATTATCATAAAGAGGGTCATACACTACAGTTTTATGCTGTGTCGAAGTCGGTAATTGGTTAATTTTACCCCATTTTGCCCTAAATGTGAGATTTTTAGTATTTCCCACTATAACTACAATCGCCACTGTATCTTTTGCTTAAACATGAGCGCATCTGATGTAGTTTTAGGCATTTTTTTTCCTGAAGAAAAGAATCAATTCATGCATTTATTCAGCGGCTTTTAAAAAAGTTCGATTACAGCCTCGGTTATGCCCACTGTGCACTGGCAGTAGGGGAGAACAGTACAAAACGCACTGGTGGGGTAGAATGACTCCCTCAATAAATATGCTCAAATCTTCAACGCTATAGCTTTAATGTAATGATACTTTATCAATAAAAAAAACAGAATAACTTATAATTTTGTGGTACAATAAGGCACCAAATACACTAAAATATGATCAAAACTGAAGAAATTGCCCCGACTGTAACTCACATGTTAATAATAGTGTTATTAAAATAAGTTTTTACCATGCATTAATATCCATGAATTCACCCTTTTCAATGGTAGAGTTCTCTCTCGCACTCCTTTCGTGTGGCAATACGGCTCCAGGGGCTGATAGGATCAAGTTCAACTTGCTTAAGAACCTCCCAGACGTCGATAAGAGGCGCATGTTGAACTTGTTTAATCAGTTTCTCGAACTTAGCATTGTACCGGATGATTGGAGACGGGTGAGAGTTATTGCCATTCATAAACCTGGTAAGCCCGCGTCCGACCACAACTCCTATCGACCCATCGCGATGTTATCTTGTATTCGAAAGTTGTTGGAGAAAATGATCCTTTTCCATTTGGACAAATGGGTTGAGACGAATAACATGCTTTCAGATACTCAATATGGTTTCCGTAGGGGTAAGGGAACGAACGACTGTCTCGCGGTGCTTTCCACAGATATTCAGTTAGCTTTTGCTAAAAAAGAGCAAATGGCTTGTGTATTCTTGGACATAAAGGGGGCCTTTTGATTCAGTATCTGTTGGAGTTCTTTCAGATAAATTCCACGCTTGTGGCTTTTCACCATTAATGAATAATTTTTTGTATAATTTGCTGTCAGAAAAACATATGAGCTTCTCTCATGGAACCTCTACAGCTTCACGATTTAGCTACATGGGTCTCCCCCAGGGTTCATGTTTAAGCCCTCTTTTGTATAATTTTTATGTCAAAGACATTGACGGTTGTCTAAGTAACAATTGTACGTTGAGACAACTTGCAGATGACGGCGTAGTGTCTGTCACGGGAT